>CM064973.1:49116477-49402476 GCA_032847665.1 Solanum chilense
ACGTTCCGACACCAGGATAGAATATGGATCGGGTGCCACGTTCCGGTACCAGGATAGAATGAATATGAGGATCGGAGTGTCACGTTCCGACACCAGGATAGTATATGAGGATCGGAGTGCCACGTTCCGGCACCAGGATAGAATTAGAGGAGCGGAGTGTCACGTACCGACACAAGAGGAAGAAAGATAATGAATCTTGAAAGATAATGAATATACTCAATCTAAAGAACTTAATTCCCAAATGAGTATGGTATTGAGGCTTGAGTCCTCATGTGTAAACTTGACGGTAATTGTTAATGATAAAGTAATTGCTGTTGCTACATGTTGAGTATTGTAGTTGATTTACATTATTATTGATATATATTGTTCCCTATTTTGAGTTGACCGATGATATCTACTCAGTACTTGTGGTTGTACTGACCCCCCCTACTTTTATGTTTTCTTCTTTGTTATTTGTGGAATGCAGCAAACGTTCCGTCAACTTCAACTCAGCAGTAAATCAAGTCAGTCTTCGTCACACCGGATCTTCAGGGTGAGCTAATGCTTCTAGCTTGGACTGGGTCTTCTTCTTCAAGTCTTGATGCCTTGAACTTCCGGCATGGACTAGCTAGTATTTGTTTTAGCTTCTTAGACAGTTTTAGTTTAGCAATTTGAGATAGATGTTCTTGTGATGATGACTTCCAGATTTTGGGGATATTAATAATAGTTTTGAGTTGTTTTATTTATGAGTTTAAGTCTTCCGCATTTCTTTTGTTGATATTGTATTAAAATGTTAAAGGTTAGATTGGTTGGTTCGCTCACATAGGAGGGTAAATGTGGGTGCCAGTCGCGTCCCCGATTTGGGTCGTGACATTTCTAGTCAAATTCTCATTAGCACAGATCAAGGGAATGGCCCCCTCACCTCTTTTTATCTCATTAGTTAAGCACTAACGACCAAGAAAACAAATGTTGTAAGCCGCCATGCCAAACATATTTTGTTCACAATTGAATTAGTAAATCTTAAGATAAAATGTAGATTTAAGTCACTAAGAATAAAACAAATTTAATTCAATTCTCAATAGCCACAAATAGAGCTGTCAATATGGGATAGACTCATTGGGACAATCTGGCTTAACTCGCAATTTAATACAATTTGACTAAAATATTTAGAGCTAATTTAAGAAAAGAATTTTTTAACTCAGCCTGAATAAGCCAGCTAATTTTTGGGGCTTGAAAAATATCGGTAGGGCCTGCCCGTGGGCCAACAAAAATTAATGAAAAAATATAATATAATATTAAAATTTTAAATTAAAGAGAGTCAGAACTCAAAACATATTAAGTTAGTATTTCTATTTAGATATTTAAACTTTTACTTGAAAAACAATTAGTAATATTATAAAGATAATTTTATTTTTAGATTTGTGTAACAAGTAGTAACATTAATATCATGTAATATTGTTTTGTCGATATTTATGAGAATATATTAAAATTATAATTTATACTTTAATTTAATAATTATAAAAATTATAATTATTAAAAAAGTGAACTGATCCCGCAAGCCTGTGACCCACGTACTTCTGGGTTGGGCTGACCATTTTTTGATCCACACAAAAAATGAGCTAGCCCAACCTGACCCGTAGCCTGTATGAATTAGCCCGTATGAAATGGGCTGACCAATATTGACAGCTCTAGCCACGAGATGATCATTCAAGGCAAATTCATTTTGTCAACGGATGCTCTTATAACAATTCCCGGGAATGCATGTGGAGGAATGAGAATTAAACTTTATATGTATCGAATGTAAAGTAGCTATTATACCGGTAGGTATCACTAAATGATTAAATAGTTACCAAAAATATAACTTGGCAAATGTTAAGACATCCTAAATAATCATAAATGATGACTGTACAAAATCAATAACAACGAAATGATGCTAACAACTAAAGCAATTCATCAAAAAATTTCATTTACATTGCAAAAAATTCAAAGTTACATTGATTAATTTCTGCGAAATCACATAACATTAATAATTGACTTACATTATAGTAAAGTAATGTTCACCTTTACTTGACAGGCTCAAGATCTTTAAATTTGATTTTCTATTTTTTCTTTTGCTACATATTTTCTCCTCCGCACGGGATGGAGAGTGCAGCCTCTAGGAGATCCAATGCAGCAGCAATGGGTTCTGCATTCCCTGCAACAGTGTCGCAGTAGTCCAGATATAATCGATGAATTCAACTTGAAACTTTGTGCTCTTTTTCAAGGTTTTCGAGGATGTCGATGCATCTCTTGAGCAAAGACTTAGCATGCTCATTCTTTTCCACTCCATAGACCTGAACAAACTCGCGGCTGAATGCCACTTCTCCACCAGGCAACTGCCTGGTAGCTTTCAGTAAGTTCACCATTTCCACAAGGCACTCTGAAGCTGCTATGTGAACCTGAGTTTGTGCATGGTTAACAATGTTTGAGGTTCACAATAAAATATAAAACAAACAAAAACATCACAACTCAATCGAAATATTATCACCTCAAACCTTCCACCAAATTTTAGCAAGAAATCATATACTATATCCCCTTTCATTTCCTTAAAAAGAATTCTCTAATTAAAATTACTAGTCATAAATGCTTTTTTTTTTAGTAATACTAGTCATAAATGTCTGCTGTTGAACTTTTCTCAAATTTCAGCGCATTAACATTTTTAATTGAATGCAGAAACACTGCTAAATGCTTGCAGTGGGAACCTAGTGGAGCCAGGAAAGGATGCCAAATCTATAGAGCAGTTACTAAGTCTATCATCCTAGACATTGGATTCGGTAACCAGAAGACAGGATTGCATAAAAATTAAGTATACAACAGCTATCCATACTTAATTGTCCTAAACAGCAGATAAAAATAGCTGAATTACTGAAGAAAGGATGATATCACAACTGAAAAAAAAAAAAGGTTAAGGCAGGAAGAGACACCAGCATGGAGATATCTCCCTTCAACATAATAACAGACAATCAGGTGTAGATAGTGGCCGAGATGAAGTAGTAGTAATGACACATGTGAAAGATAGGAAGGCATAATGAAGATGACATACCTGGGCAATTTTTACTATTTGTATAATTTCAAGTACTTTCACAGAGGTTTTGCAGAACAACTGAAAAGACCAGAATTTTAATAAGAATCCAGGTACAGTACTAGAGAGGACAAAAATGCATTTGGGATATGAATCACCTCATGGGCAAAAGAAACTATGCTGTGATATTGAGAAGAATCTTGAGAACCAGCTGTCTCAGTATGCAGCTTTGAGCAGAGCTCTTTAATTGACGAAAAAACAGACACTTTCACTGCAGAAAGGAAACAAGTATATCAGAACAGGCAAAACTGTTACACTCTAATGTAAGGATAAATAATGTTGTGAAGGCAATACCTGGCCATGAAAAGTTTGGTGAAAGTGAAAATAAGAAAAAATCAGTCAAGTTCTTCTGTTGTTTGATAATATCAGGTGCCAGTGCTATGTGAATGCATGCTGTT
Organism: Solanum chilense; assembly: GCA_032847665.1. Taxonomy (NCBI): domain Eukaryota; kingdom Viridiplantae; phylum Streptophyta; class Magnoliopsida; order Solanales; family Solanaceae; genus Solanum; species Solanum chilense. Next base: position 49,119,976 of record CM064973.1, read on the forward strand.
ACACAATTTACTATCTTATCATGCGCAGAAGAAAAATCCTCCTTCTCATCTCCTTCTGCAAATAATAAAAAGTCATAATCAGACAAATGATAGTCATCTGGATTCAGAAGCATTGAACTATAAGAAAGTTTTTGGTGGTTTGAGCAATATGATGGTTTCCTTGACCTTATCTGAATAGACCGAGTTTCTTAAGTAAAGGAGTCACGTTAGCGGACATATCAGCAACTTGCCTCTATTGTCCAAACCAATAACTCCGTGCTGCCTATTTCTCTGATAATAGATCTCTTTTCTCAACTATTTCTTATTCTAAATCCCTTCTGGAAGTCACATTGACCAATCGATCCAAGACTAAGACACTTGAAGTAGGTTACTTGACCCCTTTACCCTCTTTGACATAAGATTCCTCTCTTTATGCACCTGGTTGCCTCTTAATCTCATCCATTAGCTGTTCATCTCAAACACTAAATCATTCAGTAACCTTTTTGATGGATCTGTCGTAAGATAAGATTGTAGCATAGGACAAAAAAGATATATTGAGCTTAATTAAGAAGACGGACTTTACTATCTCAGTCTTCCAAGATCACCCACAGATTGCCTTTTAATCAACTCCTCAGAGATGCTTTCATAGATGCTGAGTCCGACCTATTTAAATTTTTAAAAAAAGGTACTTCTTTCATTCCACTTATTCGCCATCAACTGTGAGTCATCTCGACTCGGTAAGCATACTCATTTTTTCTTTTTGACAAAGGTAACAAGTTTGTATATTAACCTTCAGCACTGAGGCTGGGATCCAAAGAATTTATATCACAGAGCTACATACAACTGAGTAGGCTCAGCAACCCAAAAAAGAACTAGGACCTTATCTCATCTTATAAAGATCCTAAGATGTCTACAATTGTAACAGGATCATCTATATACTCCGAACTACACTAATAGCAAAAAGTGATAATGCAGTTCATTTTAATCCTATGCAAAGGACTACTGAAACATTGAAAACATCTTGAATTTCTCTCCTTCAAAATGGTCCACCATTCACTGCTCGGAGAATTCTTTATCTGTTTTTGCTTGTGCTACCACTCCCCTCACTGTTCCAGCTTACTAGAACCTAACCTGCCCCTTTGGGCATAGTCCACCTTACACCTCTGAAACTAGTAAATAAGTTCCACAGTTGGCTCACCGCTTTACCGTGTAAAAACAGATGGTTGATTGTCTCGGCCTTTTGCTCACAAAAAAAGCATCTTGGACACATTTGTACCCTCTTCATGAGGTTTTCTTGAGTTAGAGCAACCTCTTTCACTACCAGCCAAGTGAAGACTACCACTTTGTAGGGAATTTTCACTTACCATATAAGCTTCCAAGGAAAGAAACTAATTTGAGACCCCACCTGATTTGAACTCTTATAAGCAGAGCTGACCGTGAAAAAGCCTTTATTATGGCATTTCCATGTGAGAGTATCTTCTCCTCCTTTGTTCTTGTATACTGCTCTAAGGTACCATAAAATTCGGCTAGTCTTTCCACCCAGGGGCGGCTCTATGCTTTGGCCTTTAAGGCCTTTGCCTTTTGGGGGCCCCACATTTTCTTAAGATTAAATTATCTGTTCAAATTTTTATAGAAAAATTAATTATTTATGATAAAAAATATAATCTTTTATAAAATAAATTATTTTATCCACTTTAACATCTTTTGTACTTTGTTAAAAATAAGAATTAATAGTGAAAAGTGTTGGAAAACGTGAATTACAAATTCTCTTTTATTTCTTTTTAAATTTTAGTTTCAATCATTAATAGAGTATAAGCATATTAAAATGAGGTATACCAAGTCATCAACTTCTTGTGTCAAATTCTATGGTTCTTACTCTTATCTTTATTTAATATTTATCAACTTATTACTTATAGCACTATGTTAACAATACATATAATAATTGCCTCACTTAAAAAGGATGTTTTTCAATGTTGAGTTGATAAAATCTTACCTAAAACTAGTAACTGAAAAAACAATATAAAAACAATATTAAGTACTAATGATTTCCATCTAAATAGTGTAACTTTTTTTTTTTGAATAAATACGTATATAAAGTATATTATATATTAGGCCGAAAATTGAAATTTCGCTTTAGGTCCCCAATTACGTTGAGCCGCCCCGTTTCCACCTTACAATCTTGCATCAGTCTTCTATATGTCTGGCTCCACCCTTCACCCTTCAGGAGTCAATTTTTCTAGCAGAGTAGACCTTTGCTGCTGATTTCGTGGATAAATATCTAGAAAAAGTTATTTGAAACTGCTACTTCTTAACCAATCATCTTCCTAGGACATGATCTTCCTTCCACTATTTACATTGAAGCTTGTTCTTTCAAAGAAAACATGCCCCAAGTTTCTGATTGACCCCCACATATTGATGCCATAACAAATGTGTGCTCTTTTTTAGGGAATCTTCACAGCCATTTTATAAGCAAGCTTTCGTTATGTTTTCTCAAATTTCTGATACCTAATCCCCCTGCTTTTAGATAGGATTACAGTTTTTCATTTAACAAAATAGAATCTTTGTACTCCTTATCTCCTTTCCACAAAAAATTTCTCCTTGTGAATCAATTCTTTCTCGTCCTTTGGCTAGAATGGGGAAAATTGTCATCAAATAAGTTGGCAAGGCATCTAAGACAATAATCAACCCCTCTCAACAAATATTGTGCTTTCCATCTGGACAATCTCTTCTCGCATCTTTCCACCACTCCATTCCAAATATCTTTGGATTTGCTTTTTGCTCCCAGAGGCATCCCCAAATAGATAATTGGCAACTTCCCTACCTCTCCTCCCAAAACTTCTATAAGTTGTTGGATTCTATTCACCTCATAGATTGGGAAAATGTGACTTTTCCTCCAATTGATGTGGAGACCAGAAATTGCTTCAAAAAGATTAAGGATTACCCTCAAAATCTTGAGTTGTTTCTCCTCTGCATCATAGAAGATAAGAGTATCATTTGCATATTGTAAATGTGTGATTTCCACACTTGCATTTCCATCCTTTACAACATTAAAGCTCCTTATCGAACCAGTACTGTGAGCTGTCTTTATCATATTATTTAATCCTTTCGTTTGTTTCAGTCCTCAATCAGAAAGGAAGAAACCTTCCGGAGATCCATTTTTTAGCACTAAAAATCACAGTACTTATGCAAAATCTCATTCACTTCATTCCAAATCTCATCCTCTCATGATTCCAAGCAAAAATTTCCAATTGAGATGATCATATGCTTTTTCATATCCAATTTGCACATAACTCCTGGAATCTCGTCATTTATTCTTGAATCTAGACACTCATTAGCAATGAGAACTGCATCAATGAAATATCTGCCAACATCTCAGGAAGGCACTTATTAGCAATGAGATTGCATCAATGATTTGCCTACATCTCAAGAAGGCTATCTGTTGTGTTTTAACTAGCTTATGCATCACTTTCTTTAGTCTTTCTGTGATAATTTTGGATATCAGCTTGTAGACACTTTCTACTAAACTGATTGGTCTGAAGTCTCTCAACTCCTTAGCACCATTCATTTTTGGAACGAGAGCTATGTATGTTTGCATTAAAGCTCTTCTCAAAAAGCTCATGCGAATGAAAGTTTTGAATAGTTGCCATCACATCTTCCTTCACAATCTCCCAGCATTTTACAAAAAAACCCCATAGAATATCCATCTTGACCTGGTGCTTTGTCTATGACACAAGTCTTAAGCCCAAATAGGACTTCTTCCTCTTCAGAAGTTTTTTTTTGCAATTCTTGTTGTTTTTTTCTGTATTGATAGAAGGGCACTAATTCATGTTGTAAGATTGCCTCCAGTTCTCACTATCACTATACAACTTCTTGTAAAAGGATACAATCTCTCTTTTGATGTCAGCAGCCTCCACCAATTCTTGTCCTTCTACTATGATTTATCCTCTTGTGAGCATTTGAAATTTTCTGAAAGAACTTAGTGTTCATATCCCCTTGTTAATCCACAATGATCTTGATCTTTGTCTCCAAGCTTTCTCTTCCCTTTTTGGCAAAATCTTCAAAATCTTTGACCACATTTGCTTTCTGGACAACTTCTTCTTCCGTTAAAGGTCTATTCTGCGGAATACAATCGAACTCGGTAATTCTGGTGAGCAATTCCTTCTTTTTTTCTAGATTCCCATATGTTCTTGCACTCCATTCTTTCAATTTGGACTTCATAGCTTTAAACTTGAATTGTGTATCTACATTATTACATTGAAACCCTATTTATAGACTTCTTTTCCAACAAGGACACTACAATACAATCATTTTCTAAGTAGGATTCTATGTACTATTTCTATTCAAAGTAGGATTTGTATATATTATGTTTACTCCTATTCCTTTTCTAATACTCCCCCTCAAACTAGTGAATACAAGTCATATGTACCTAGCTTGTTACAAATATGGTTAATACAAGGACCGATGAGAGGCTTGGTGAGATATTTGCATATTAATCACTCAACATCACAAAGTTGACATACAATCTCAATGTGCTTAGTCTTCTAATGAAATACTGGATTTGATGCATAATGTCGATTACCCACATAGTGATAAATTCCTAAATTACAGTGTTAAACTTCCCAAACCAAGCTTAAGAAGGCTATTTCAAACCATCGACTGACTTACGTAATCGACATACAAGGCTACTAACCCCCCCCCCCCCCCCCCCCTCGAGCAACAAAATTAGGTGGTTGCTCCATATAGACTTCTTCATAGTGCAACAACCACCGGAAAGTGCTCAAAATTTGGTACAAAATATATGGATCGTCTTTGAATCAATAGATGAGTCAATTTAAACAAGAAATTCACTGTATCAAGAACATGCTCATGCGTCGGAGTATTAGATTTGATGGCCGAAAGTGGTCACAATCTGAGAAATAAAATTATATAGGTAGGCTCAAAATGATGACACGGCCTTACTAAGAAAGAGAATTATATGGGTAGGGTCGATTTTTTTTTTTTTTTTTTGAAACTGGTAACTTTTTGTATTCCTATGCTGGCAACCTCCAAAAAACTCTTACAAGAAAGGGAAATACTTACAGAGATACTATGAAGTCCACTAATTGGAACTCCTCTTCTATTCTTTACACCAAAAACCTGATGTAGTCACAACAATGACGGCACAACCCTACTAAAAAGGAGAAATTGTAGGGGTAAGGTCTGAATTATGACACAGACCCTACACAAATAGGAAAGATTCACCGAAAAGAACGTTGCTACACAAATCAGATATGAAAAACTAGTCACGACAAAGATGGTGGTGCTACACAAATCAGATATGAGAAAGTAGTCACCAGAAAGATGTCACAAGAGACAAATAAGATATGAAAAAGTAGTCACAACAATGATGCACGGTGCTACACAAATAAGATATATGAGAAAATAGTGACTGGAAAGATACATGGTGACCCAACTTTTGCTAACATAATAGTTGGCCAGACGGGCGACATATATGGGTAATAGCCGTCTACCGGCAGCGGAAGCTCTTTGATTCTCTACCAAGATCATAGAGACTTGATACCATGTGAGAAATATTGAAAAGAATATTATTGAATAATGTATCTACATTATTACATTGCGACCATATTTATCGACACTATATTAAACTCCTTTTCCAACTAGAAAACTACAATACAATCATATTCTACGTAGTACTCTATATAGTATATATTATCTCTATTCCTATTCCTATTCTAAGTAGGATTGTATATATTATTCTTGATCCTGTTCCTATTCTAACAGATTCAAAGACAATAAAATATGCATCATTAATTGTCGTACATCTTTAGTGAGGGAAATGACAAATAAGATAATTTATGCAATACCTCCTCTAAGGTCACTGGACAAATTATTCTGACCACTCTTATTAATTTGCAAACTGCACATGTCAAATAATTGTGGAAAAGCTTTATTGAAGAAGTCTGGATTATTGAACGCCTTTAAAACCTGAAAGGAGAGACGACCAAAGGAAAGATTATTTAATGCCATGAAACATGAAGAAGCTAAAAATGTTACACAAAATGATCAAATATTAAACTAGACAATAAAAAGCAGAATCTAGATAAAGCATAAGTAAATTTCTTTCTACCCAGATTATTTTGTAGTGTACATGGAAAGCAAGCAAGGATGCAAAGATCATCCCTATCGGCATACAACATCTGTACTAAGACCACCTATTTAGCCCAACCTATATCCCAAAGACCATTTGATTTGCTGTAACTTACAGTACAACAGTATAATGTAAGTTCCTTGCCTTCCAAATTATAGCATGCAAACAACTATGCCTCAATCCAGGAAATTTGGTGTCAGCTGTGTGATCCTCAGCAACCATGTTGCTCCATTTAACTTTACCATATGACATACATTTCCTCTAGAAAACTAATCCAAGCAATTTGGTGTCAGCTGTATGATCCTCAACAATTATGTTGCTCCATTTAACTACATACCATATGACATAACATTTCCTCAAGGTAGAAAACTCTTTCTCTGAAAAATTCTGGAATTTCTGATTGAATAGCAAGGAGTCTTCAAGAGAGTTCCAGTTTGCCAAAACCCAGTGCTCCAGCTTAACAATACATGCAAGTATTCTATTTCATTGAAAGATTTGTTTTTAGATCCAGCATATATATATCCGGTTATCCACTTCTTGCTACACATAATTGTCACCTTTCATCCCTTTGGTGCAAGATCTTGAACATTCATGACATAAGTTATGGTTATGAGCATTCTTCAACTATTGGGGGTCTTTTTACATAGAAGAGAGATTCTGTGTGTGAGGGGTGGGGGGTTAACTCACCTGAAGGTTTCGGAAAAATTAACAAAGTTTACAAGCAAATATCTTAATGAGGCTTTGAACCTATACCACATAGATACTGCTTCAGAATATACCTATGCAAGCATATCATGCATGTCAGTATCTAAAGCATATTTTATTGGATTATGGAAGAAGCTAAAAGACCGGATCTTCAAAATCCTATCTACCTGTGTTGAATGTGTTTGAATGATGTGATACTATTCAACTATGAAGGTTTAATTCATTTCACTTAAGGGTGGTTTAAATTGTGTCACTAGGGATAGCAATCCAGGAAAAGATACAATTATTTTATCTTGCGTTTGGTTAAGATTTTGCTTCCAAGATTAACAATCCCAGGATTATATACAACACAATTGTATACATAATAACACTATTCTTCCTATTTTACCCTTGAGAGTTATTAGCCCTCAAAATATGAATTTGACCAACATAGAAAAACTAAATGATTAATTCATGTTCATTGGTCAATCTAATTAAACAAAATAAACTCATTTATATTCATTTATTGAAAAATTAACTTCAAGTATACACTTAGTAAGGTTACAATAGTAAACTTAAATAATTTCTTAATAGATGTGAATCTAAAATGGTGACATATAAATAGGAACATGTGAAGTATAATTTTATACCGCAATCAATGTGGGAAAACAGTCCCACGATAAGACACTAAAATGACAAATATGCTTTTCTCCAAAGCTCTCTCAACTGAAACTTTTATCTACTTCCCATGAAGTGGGTTCAGAACCTGAGGTCTCAACCCTCAAGTTCAAATTCAAGTAGAGACAAAAACACTAGGTGATTTCTTCCCATCTGTCCTACCCTTAGTAGAAAGAGTTATCGAGTACCTTTTGCCTGTGGGAGGTGGCAGCTAGTCCAGACACCACGGTTTTATAAAAAAATGTAAATATTTCATAGACAGAAGATTATTCACATAACTACTGTCAGATATTTCAGGCAAAAAAGATTGCATGTTCCTGCCTGCACGAATAAAGGTGCTCAAACAGCCAGAGTACAAATACCTGCTCAACACAGGAGAAAGCTGCTTCACGATACTTCTTTGTTTTCTTTGAACATGCAGATAATATAAGACTCAAAATGGCATCTGGAATGTCAGGATCAGCAGCAGAAATTGATTTATGACACGACATACAGAGTGCAGACAATGCAGAGAGTACTGCATCCTTTCCCTGAATCACATTAATGCATTTTTCTGTTAAGTTATCACTATCATAATAATTAGACAATAAGCACGATATTCCGTACAGGCTTAAGTAAAAGGATCCGGGTGATAAATTAAGCCTTAAAGATTGCAAAAAGGATTGGTTTACCAATACATATCATTCAGCCATCTAGTTTACCAAACATGGTCGAAGTATACACTACATATACACTCGGTTGTATATATAGGTATGCATCTAATATGAAGTGTTACACCAATACATATCATTCAGCCCCCAGTCCCCTCTCTGTCAACCAAAGTTATCCTTTGAGATCCCAACATCTCTCTAGTTGCTTACTTGATGCAATAAGTTGTCCTATTCCACATACTACATGTGTACCCACTTCTATAATATGAAGTGTTACACATAATTTTCTTATTGGATTCACTGCCATATACTCATATTCCATATTAATTGGATTTAAACAAAAAAATAATCATAATACTGATCTTCGTTTATGAAATTAATTTTAGTATGATAAAAGAATAACATGGGATCATAATTCAGAAATCACCCTAAGATGAAATTCCTCCAACTAGAACTCTTTTACCCACTGATTTTAGATGACCACAACAGTACAAAGTAGGAGGATTACAAACTTGTCATTTTGGAAGTATATGATCATTAATACATATTAGTAATTTAACATATATACATACACACAAGCAATACACATACAAGCAGTTTGATGATCAACAAAGCATGATGTAGTGATCATAGGTAAAAAAACAATACTATTACAATATTTCTCAAAAAAAAAAAATTTACAACATGAAAAAACATGCTAAGAAACAACACAGTACTTCCTTTTGCTTCATTTAATGTGACAGTTAGTTTGGAAACAGAGTTTGACAATTTAAATTTTGTATTATATTGTGGCAACGTTGTTCATAACAAGGGAGACATTCAGAATTGCAACTACTAAAGGGGTATCAAGTTGCTAAGCAACACAACAAAGGTTTGGGAGAGGGTGGTCGAGTTGAGGTTGAGGAGGCTCGTGAGTATTTTTGAGAACCAGTTCAAACATATGTCAGCACGCTCGACTACAAAAACCAGTCATCTCGTAAGGAGACTAGTGGAGCAGTATGGGGAGAGGAGGAACTTACACATGGTGTTCATTGACCTAGAAAAGACTCACGACAAAGTGCCTAGGGAGGTGCTTAGAGGCTAGTAGTGTACCTGTTGCGCACACAAGGTCAATAAAGGACATGTATGATGGAGCTAAGACCTAGATAAGAATAGCTGGAAGGGACTTAGAGCAATTCACAATGTTGATGGGGTTGCAACAGGGATCAACCCTATGCCCGTTTTTATTTGTCTTGGTGATGGATGTATTGACACGACTAATTCAAGGTGAGGTGCCATGCTGTATATTACTTGCAGATACATAATTTTGATTGACGATACTCACGCAGGAGTTAATGCTAAGTTGGAGTTTTCGAAACACCCTGAAGTCTAAAGAGTTTAGGTTGAGCAGGACCAAGACAGAATACCTAGAGCGCAAGTTTAGTGAGGTGACACACGACACTAATGTGGAAGTGAGGCTTGATACACAAGCCCTCCAAAAGAGAGGTAATTTCAAGTATATTGGGTCTATTATCTAGGGAGATGGAGAGATACACAAGGATGTCACTCAACGTATTAGTGCAGGGTGAATGAAATGGAGGCTTGCATCCAAAATCTTGTGTGATAAAAGTTGCGAACTAAACTTAAAGACAAGTTTTACAACGTGATGGTTAGACCAGTTATGTTGTATGGGGCAAAGTGTTGGCCACTCAAGAACATTCACATTCAGAAAATGAAGGTGGTAGAGATGAGGACGTTGTGGTAGATAGGAGGGATAAGATTAAAAATGACGATATCTAAGAGAAAGTGGGAGTGACTTCAGTAGAAGATAAGATGCAAGGAGCAGCAGTAACCTGAAGAAGTATTGGGAAAAGATGATTAGATAAGACTGACACAGTTGCAACTTACCGAGGACATGACCTTAGAATAGAAAGGTGCGTAGGATGCAAATTATGATAAAAGGTAGTAGGTAAAAGTATGTTCATGCTAGTAGGTAGGAGTGCACTGTCGAGGTGCCCTTACTAGCAGTTTAGGGCAATGCTTGTACTTTCTTATTCTTCGATTTTGTTGATATCTTTTGTTTCATGTAAGCTTATTTGTAGTATTATTTGGTTGTAGTACTTTCTGCTTCTATTTGTTGTTAAATCTATTATCTCTTGTATTACGTTTTCTTTAATCTATTTATGTCTTGAGCAAAGGGTCTATTGAAAACAACCTCTCTACCTGACCTCTGAGGTAGAGGTAACGTCTGCATACACTACTAACTTGCCCAGATCTCATTATGACATGTTTTTTTTTTTTTATCTCACGGGTTGTTTGATTGAACAAAGTTGAAGACATTGAACGAGTCTATTGGAAACAACATATTTACCTCACCTCTAAGCAAAGGGTCTATCGAAGCATATTACTCCTCTACTTCATTTTATCTGATGTTGTTTGATTGAACAGAGTCTAAGATGATAAGAATTTGTATTATATATGTGAGAAATATTAGAGAAGAATATTATTGAATTGTTGCATCTACATTATTATAGTAAGACTCTATTTATAAACACTACAATACAATTCTTTATCAAGTAGGAAACTAACTATACACTATTCTTATTCCTATTCCTATTAAAGTAGAGTGTATATACCTATTCCAATTCTAACACTCCCCCTCAAGATGGTGCATAGAAGTCATATGTACCGAGATGTAATTAATACGACGACCGTTACCTTGATTAACACTGTATTGGATGCAATGCCTACCTACATGATGTCTCTGTTTCCTGTTCCTGTTTCCTGTTCCCGCCAGTGTTTTGAAAAGGTTGGACTCCTTGAGAAGGAACTTTTTTTTGGGAAGGGAACAACAAGAAAAATAAACTTCTCAATTGGAAGTCTTGTCAAACCAGCAAGAAGGAAGGAGGTGCTGGAATTAAGAATCTAAAGATCCAGAATCAGAATTTAATGATGAAATGGTTATGCAACTTCAACTCAGACAATCAGCCATTATGGAAGAAAATAATCATGGAAAAATATGGTCTGGATGGAAGATGGACTACCAAAGTAAGCAATAGTCCTTATGGAGTTAGTCTCTGGAAATCCATAAGGAACTGTGGCCCAAATTGCTAGCAAAAAACATTTTCAGCACTGGTAATGGAAGGAAATTCGATTTATGGAATGATAAATGGATCGAACAAGGACCCCTAAAGCAACTCTATCCAGACATATACTCCCTCAATCAAAAACAAAACTCAACAATTGAAATGGTTTGGGGTGAACACGGTTGGAATTTGAGTTTCAGAAGAGCTTTAAATGATTGGGAAATCGACAGACTAGCAAGCTTCTTCGAAACTTTAGAACAGTTCAAAGGTACATCAACTGAAGCAGATTGCTTGATATGGTTAAGGAATAAAGAGAACAAGTTTACAGTGAAAGCAACATACAGAGTCCTCTCAACCTCAAACAATCAGAGTGGGACATGGCCTTGGAAAATGATCTGGAGGGTTAAGATCCCCCACAAAGTTGCATGCTTCTCTTGGTTGCTAGCCAGAGAAGCTGTACTCACACAAGATACGCTCACGAGGAGAGGTTTCATTCTTTGCTCAAGGTGTTTTCTTTATGGTAAGGAAGCAGAGACGATTCTCATCTCTTTCTTCACTGCAGCTGGATTGACCAGTTTTGGAAGATTTTCATTAACTTGATGGGAATTAGTTGGACTATGCCCAGAAGAGTATCTGATGTATTAAAATGTTGGAATAGTGATACCAATCCCTCCAATAAGAAAGAGAGATGGAAAATTGTCCCAGCTTGTATTTGGTGGACTGTGTGGGGAGAAAGAAACAAAGTTTGTTTTGAAGAGAAAGCCAGTAGTATACAGAAACTAAAGTTGAAATGTTAGGGCTTTTCTTTTTTTTTTGGTGTAAACATAGCTTAATGGAGGAGTTCGAATCAGCTAACGATGTACTCGACTCCTTACGAGAAGATTAAGGACTAGGAGCTTATTTTTTTTGCCCATCTTGATGTAAATATGGGGGACTACACACCCTTTGTGTAGTTTGTTATTAACACACAAAATGTTACCTGTTCCCAAAAAAAAAAAAGGAGCTTGGTGGAGTTACTTGCAAGTTGATCACTCGGCTTCACAAATTGACAGTCAATCTCAATGTGCTTAGTCTTCTCATGAAATACTGAATTTTATGCAAAATGCTGATAAAACACAAAATGATTAGCGCCACTATGAGTCATGTCAAACTCTTGAATTACTATGTTGAACTTCCCAAACCAAACTTGAGAAGACTATATTAGACCATAGAGTGAACTAAGCAATCGACATACAAAGGCTACTAGCCCCCTCTCCCCCCAAGTAACAAAACCAAGTGGCTTCTCCATATAAACTTTTTCACAGTATAGCGGTCACCAAAAAGTACTAAAAAATTGGTATAAATATATGGATCATCTTGGAATCAATAGATAAGTCGATTGACCAAAACACGCTCATGCGTCGGAGTATTAGATTTGATGGCCGAAAGTGGTAACAATATAAGAAATAAAATTATAGGGGTAGGGTCGGAATTATGGAACAACCCTACTAAGAAAGAGAATTATATGGGTAGGGTCTGAATGATGGCATGACCCTCCTGAAAAATCAAAATTATATGGGTAGAGTTGGATTGACGGCACGACCTTTCTTAAAAAAAGAGAACTTATATGGGTAGGATCGCATGATGGCACGACCCTACACAAATAAGAAAGTAGTCATCGAAAAAAAATGATGTTACACAAATCAAATAAGAAGTAGTAAACGGAAGGATAACACAGTCCTACACAAAATCACAAATTGGATATGAGAAAGTAGTCACCAAAATGATTGCACGGTACTACATAAATAAGATATGAGAAAGTAGTCACCAGAATGATGGTATGGTTCTTCATAAACTAAATATGAAAAAACTAATCACCGAAAAGATATGTTCTAATACCATATAAGACATATCACATAAACCTAACGCAACCTCAATTCATTCCCCAACCAATGTGGGACTTTTACCCGCTCTAAGACCCCCGTTCACGCCCACAGGCCCGATAGAGGAGTGAACCAAGAGTCCAAACGCGAATGGACTTGACTCTGATACTATGTGAGAAATATAAGAGAGTAGTATTATTGAATTGTTGTATCTATATTTATAGAGAGACCTTATTTATAGACACTACAATCGAATGCATGTGTTCGATACGGCTGTGGATCTAGAGGTCGGATCCTTCATGATCAAATTTTTAAGATTTGGGGATATGGATCTATGTATGGATACGGGTACGGGGATTCACCTAAATATAACTAAAATATCTAAAAATAGAGTTATAAAACCTAAATTATGAGATATTATGTGGAGAACTTGCGGAGAATCTTGGATAAAAATAAAAGGAAAATGAATGACATATAAAATTCTATACAAAATGTATTCCATTTTCTTCAATTTCACCTTAGCTTTTGTATTGATTATAGAAATCATTAAAACTGTCCAGGCATTCTCCATCAATTTTAGTCAACGTACCCAAAATTAGTTGACCAAATCGGACACTCATCCACACTCACACCCATGTAGTGTCAGCACGGATGTGGCACCAAAAGTGAAGAGTCTGAGCAACTTAGATTATAATACAATCCTTTATCAAGTAGGAAATATATATACTATTACTATTCTTGTTCTTATTCCTAGTCCTATTCTAAGTAGGATTACATATACTTATTCCAATTCTAACAATATAATGGCACAATATATATATATATATATATATATATATATATATATATATATATATATATATATATATATATATATATATATATATATATATATATGACCAAGTGAAAAGCTAGTTTGGCTGAGAAAATATTACAAAATTCAAAAGTTGAAAAAGTTTAGTGATGTAGATTCTTTAAAAAATTGTGAAATATGCATAAAATAATATTACTATAAGCAGAATCAACTTATAAGATCTTGGAACATCCCAAAACGGAAAGGCTACCATATAAACTGGAATGGAGTGAATGAGAAGAAATAATACCAGTTTACCCAAGGAAATAAAAAGGTAAAAAGTGCCAATTTCCTACCTCCCATATGCGTCCAGGGATTTCTTTCAAGAGGGATGAGAGGAGTACATGGTGCTGTGAGGAAACCACCTCACCAAGGATGTCACAGAGCTTACTTACTGCCTGAGCAGCCTGCATGATAAATAAGATAGTAAAACTCTTGAAACAGCCCAACATACCTTTTCCTTTGAGGTGCAAGGGAAAACTGCAGATAGTTAAATTTTCATGCACTTATCTAGGATTGGGAGTGAATATAAGAAAGATCATCAGTACCTTCTGTTTTCGAGACCATGAGGATGACATAATTCCTCCACTGATAAGCTCAACGATCTCCCCCAAGTACAATTGAAGAGTAACTCGTTCACTACTCATATTTTCCTCCCACATTTCTTCATACAGATTAGAAACAGATTTTTCATCCTCAAATCTGCATAAGATTATATATTAGTGTACACTGATAAGCACTAGTCATAGAAAATACCGTTAGGAGAAATTTAAAATACTTGGCTTTACAACCGGACAAAACTTGCAAGCTCAAGTAGAAGGTTCAATTATGTAAATATTTTTGCAAGTATGTATATATTGTTCTAAAGGAGGGCAATGGGGGTACTTGTTACCATTTCCCAATAAAAAGGGAAGGTGGTGGTCTGGTGGAGGTAGAATAAACAGAAAGTTCAGAGTTCACATTGACTACTACATCAGGCTGTCCTACAACTAGAAAGTTCAAGAACTTCATAACACTTCCATTTCAAAATGACATAAAATATTTGTCAAAGGTGGCCCTTAAGTCAGTAGCCAACAAATAAGGCACAGGATTTAATCAGAATTACCAAGGAAGGAAAATATTCCATGATCATTTGAATAATATCAGAAACTGGACTTCAAATTTTATTTTTTATTTTTTTTTTTGGGGGGGGGGGGGGGGGGCACGAAAAAGCATGCAAGATTGACGTTAAAAGCAGGTATTATCCTGACCTCGAACTTACAAACTTCTCCCAAATTTCAAAACTTTGAGAGTTGGGCAATAAAAAGTGCCATTCATGTGTAGAACAGGATACCAAATAAACCAGCTCCCTAACTATGCTACTCCGGAGAGAGGAATTAAATCCATTTTATGCATTTGAAACAAGATAATATAATATTCTTGAATTTGCTGTCCCAGTAATCTTGAATATGTTGTCATGTCATGTCAAGAGAAGTTAGCATTGTCCCATCATCCCAAATCCATACTGCTTATAGGTTGTCATGTAAATTATTATGTTCATTTTTACAATTCTATTCTTCGTTTGAACAAGATAACATGGCAATATATAGATTCTTCGATAATTAAGGTTACCTCATTTTATACACATAGATACGTTCTCATGTAAGAAGTGACAGCAAATTCAAGATTACTGGGACATGCTAACTTCTCTTGGGAAAATTGATATAACATTAAACAAGATTACATAAAAATTCACCATCACAGGCTATGAAATAGAGAAAGGAAAATAGAGTCTGACCTTGAAATAAATATTACTGGCACAATCACATCATTATATCCACCCAAAACATCAGCAGCCGAGGAAAAGTAGCTTTTCAATAAAATTGCACATGCAATCTGTTCATTCCTTTCCCCGAGATGTAAAGCAGCAGTGTCTTCAATCAACTTCTGGGCCTGGGAAGGAGTTGCATACTTCAGAACTGTGGCACAAGCATTTGCAAACGCACGTTTTGAAGTAGCACTTCTTTCCTCCTTAACAGCTTGAAATAGAAGTCGCAGTAGCATGGTTGTAAATGGTTTGATATTTACGCCAACTTTCTGCGCTAACAAGCTTATAAAATTTGCAACGCCAACCCTGTCAATAGGAGAACAAATAACTTGACATGAAAATTCAGAACTAGATCAAAGCCGGTTCATTACCAAACAAATGAGATCTCTTCAATTTTCGAGATAAAAAGGTAATTAATCATTCAAGTCACACATACAATACACAGATTGTTGGAGAGATGTGGGCATGCAGGGACGGTACTCTAATTTCAGAAGAATGCTCAATGACTGGGAAATTGAGAAATTGACAGAGTAGCTGAATACTAAGCAGCTGGGGTTATGCCAGGGTACAACAGACAGTGAAGGATTAAAATAGAACTCCAGATGTTACTTATGCTGTGAAGATTCAGAGTTTAATAGCCAAGTGTCTCTACACTGTAGTGTCACTTCTCAAATGTTGCAACTATTTTCAAGTATAGTTGGATCAGGTGGTCTATCCCAAAAACTATAACTGACCCTACCGAGGTACTGGTACAATCAGGGAGAAAATTTCAGGCGAAAGAAATGGTGGAACCTCATCACAGTTTGCATTTGTTGGATAACTGGAAGGAAAGGAATGCCAGTGTTCCATTTTGAAGGCAGAAGCAGGCAAGCAGCTCTACTCAAAAGTTCAAAATTAATTGTATCTTGCTGATTATGTTATGGTGCAAAGAAAATTATGATGATGACTCCATAATAGACTTGATAAAATCCTTGTAAGGAGAGCAAGGATAGGTTTTTGCCTACTTTTGGAATATGTAACAGTGATATCAAAAGCGAGAAGCAAAAAAAAGATCTAATGTTTGTTAGAGCTATAAGTGCAAAGCGCAAATAAAGCGTGAGCTTTACTGAGAGAAAAGGTGCAAATGGAGAAAACATACAAAGTTCAAGACTAATATTTATAAGCATAAATAACAAAAACATGGACAGGGAAATTGATAGTTTTTACGATAAAGTGAAATATTAATTGTTTAGCATCGCCTCTTCGGGAAATGCTCATTCACAATAAAAAGTATCCCATAGAATCTTGATGACGACATTGAAGCGCACATAAAGCAAAGTGAAGTGCTCAATACGAGCCTCGCTTCAGGGTTTAAGCGCGCTTTACCTGCCTTTGATAACACTGATATGTGCGTAGTTACTGTTAGAATAGGAATAGATGTATATAATCCCAATTAGAATAGAAATAAGAATATGAATAGCCATAGGAATAGGAGTAATAAATAGTATCCTTCTTGGTAAAGGCAGTGTTGTGAAAGGCGCTCCTCTTTCGCCTTTGGCGACAAGGCAAGGTGAGGCACCATCGACTATCTGCAGCGAGGAGAGGCAATTTGAAAATGGCAAGCTATGGCGACGTAAAGGCGATGGCGAGACGACTGGCTTCGCCTTTTTTTAAAAGGTCTGATTTAGTAATTAAAAGCCAAAATTAGGGTTTTTCTTGGGTATTTTTGCATACTTTCACCTTCGCGACTTGCACTCCTCTTCTCCTCAGTCGCGACCCCTTCGAGAGTCCAGCTTCTTCACAACTGCTGCCAAGAAGGAGACCTTTTTTTTCTTCTTCAGTTCTTCTCTTCTTCTTCTCTTCTAGTTCATTTCTTCTTTTCTTTTTGTTCTCTACTCTGTTTTTCAGAAGTGAGTGGCTGAGACTGTTACTGTGCTCTGTTTTCCAGTGGTAATGTAGCAGTGACCTGAGTGCTCTGTTTTCAGTGGTAGTGAACTAAGTGTTGTGTTCTGTTGCAGTGCTCACTGCTCACTGAAATCTACCTATAATTTTTTTTAAAAAAAAAAAAATCAATCTTTCTATATTTATTTTTCCCTACTCAATTTAGTTTTATACTAAATAATTTAATATTTGTGTGTCCATAAATAATGAATTCAATGGACTCTGATGGTAACAAAAAGGACATTGGAGTATTCCTTTAAGAGTTCTAGTATTGCTTGTCAATTGTCTTATGAATTATTGAGTCATTCAAGTTCTAGACTTTTTTTTTGATGATTGCAACTTAATCAAGTACTAGACTTTTAATATCTACTATTAGTTTTTGAATTGAAATATTTGCTAATGAATGTTATTGTTATTGAGATTTTGGATATTGATATATGAAATTAAATATTTTAAATTTTTGGTTTAAATTGGCGCCTCATTTCAAAAAGATGAGCGTGAGGCAGGCCCTCGTCACCTTTCACCGGCCAAAACACTGGGTAAAGAATTGTATTGTAGTGTCTATAAATAGGGTCTTTGTGTAATAATGTGAAACAAACAATTCATAATATCCTCCTATATTTCTCACATGGTATCAGAGTCTCTACAATCTTGGTAGAGAATCAAAGAGCTCTCATTGTCAGCGGGTGGCTATTACCCATATATGTTGCCCGTCTAGCAAACAATTATGTTAACAAAAGTAGGGTCAATGATATATGCATCAAACATATATTCAGGGGAAGAAAACTTAGTCAAACAGGTCACCCGCACATCAATACTTGGTGACTTCCTAGGGTTGTTATGTGTCAACCCCATCTTTACGGTGACTATTTCTTCATATCTGATTTGTGTAGCATCGTGAATCTCTTCGGACTACTTTCCATATTTAATTTGCATAATATCGTGGATTTTTCCGAACTACATTCTCATGTCTAAGTTGCATAGCACCGAGTGTCTTTTCTGTTACTCCTCGGATTTGATTTGCATAGTTCCATTCGTCTTTCCGATGACTTCGTGATATATGCGTAGAGTTGTGCCATCATTCCGACCCTACCCATATAATTTCTCTTTTTCAGTACGATTGTGCCATCATTCCAAACCTACCCATATTATTTCTCTTTTTCAATAGGGTTGTGCCGTCAATCCGACCTTTCCTATTAAATTTCTATTTTCTAGTTGGGTCTTGTCATCATTCCGACCCTACCCATATAATTTTATTTCTTAAATTGTGACCACTTTGGGTCATCAAATCTAATACTACGGTGTATGAGCATGTTTCGACCATTATTTCAGTGACTTTCGTATTTAATATGGACTCGTCTATTGGTTCTAACACAGCCCATATATTTATACTAGATTTTGAGCACTTTCTGACGACCGCGGGATAGTGAAGAAGTCTATATGGAGCTACCACCTATTTTATTACTCATGAGGGAGTTTAGTAGTCTTGTATGTCTATTACGTAAGTCACTCTATGGCCTGAAACAGTTTATGCAGGCTTGGTTTGGGAAGTTCAACACTTCTATTATATCACTCTATATTTTATTGACATTATGCATCAAATTCAGTATTTCATGGAAGACCGGATACATTGACATTGGCTGGCAATATGCATCAAATCTAATATTTCATGAGAAGACTAAGCAAATTGAGATTGATTGTCAATTTTGTGAAGTCGAGTGACCAGCTTACAGATATCTCACCAAGCCCTTATCAGTCCTCGTATTAATTACATGTGTAACAAGCTAGGTACATATGAAATGTATGCACTAGCTTGAGGGGAGTGTTAAGAATAGGAATAGGTATATAAAATCCTACTTAAAATAGAAATAGGTATGTACAATCTTACCTAGAATAGGAATAGGAATATGAATAGTCATAGGAATAGTAGTAAATAGTATCCTACTTGGTAAAGGATTATATTCTAATGTCCATAAGTAGGATCAGTATAATAATGTAGAAACAACAATTCCATAATATTTTTCTCATATATTTCTCACAATTACCAGCACAAACTTTGTGCTATGATTTTAATACAAATGTTACCTTCTGGAAAAAAGACAACACAGATAATAAGATAAATGTAGACTAAAATCCAATCAAATTGCATTTTTCATGTAAATTACACTTTGGACTTGCAAAATACCTGGTATTTAATCCAACACCAGCACGAACTAACTGAGCAACACGAGGTACTAATAACTCCACCGACTGGGAATCAACAACATCAATGCAACGATCAAGAGTTTCCCACATTGGTGAGCCCTTTGCTATTGATATACGGAGGTTTTCAAGCTTTTCAGTTTGTATACCAACATTTGCTGCGTGCAACTGAGACAAGGGAGAGGCCCGAAGAAAAGGGGAAAACATTAGAAAATGAAAAGAAAAATAGAAAATGTCCAGATACTAATAAGTACCAAAGCAATATCAGAAACCACAGAATTTGCTAGACCTCAACATAATTTAACCCTTGGTCTTCCAGGCTTGATAAGCTCTCAAGCATGCAGCAGACTAGGTCAGGTAGATGTGGCCGAAGTGCAACACCCGCACCCTGAAATTATTGAAAAAACTGTTAAAAGAACCAAATTGGATTGTTTGAAGCTGAAACGAACTTATTGGATCTACGCAAGCAAGAAAAAGGTGGGATATTTGCATGGGCACTAGATTAGAATAGACAAGTTTCTCCTTCATCTAAAACCTTGTACCATATACACATGATGATCGCCAACCACCAGATAAGAACTTTAACATTCAACTCTGGTGCAATAATGCAAGAACATTACAGAACGAAGCAAAGAAAATTCTTCTCAGTCAAGTATGAACAGAAGCACCATAATGATCTGACTGAAATGATTAACAGAGAAGGAAAAGACATGACATTGTGAGTATTTTGGAAACTGGAAGGTCTACAAGACATATTCATTAGTTCAATTTTCTAGATAAAATGAAACCTTTGTGAGTTTTGTAACCACTCCAATGGATGCCTTGCGAATGCTTTCAACTTTACTCATTATGCCTTCAGATAGCAGTAACGGCAACACAATCTCCATTGTTTTTGTTGCCTCTGAAACTTGTGTGAGAGAAACATCACATAATCTCAATGTTAGATTAGTAATAGCCCGGCATAATCTGTCGCCCGAATTTCGTACAGACTCCTTTATGTCATCCATCGCACGGTAAGCAGTAGTCCATATTCTTTTTAAGTGCTTCTCAACCTATACCATATGCAATGCTGACATTGTCAGATAAGGCAATAATTATGCTCTCTGCAATAAGGGATACCACAGATAAACAGATCAACAAGTACATCAAATTAAAGGATATGAATGATATTCCACACTATAAAAACGCAAGACTGGAAAATTCTAGGAAAAGCTTATTTATCAATTGCTCCCTTACAAGCATTGCAGAGTGGGAAGAGTTAGCCATATTTAAATCCAAGAAAGTACCTCATTCTGATAAGAATACACATGACAGGCTCCTCTAAGGCTTACAAAAACTACTTTCCTAGTCCCAAAGAGACTTATTTGAGAATGGATCTCTAAACCCCATCAGTGGAACATGTTTTGGTGTTTGTACATCTGATATTACACTATCATCCATTCTTCATGTACCTGAGTTCCCTGTTATCTGTAAGCCCCACCACCAAAGAACTAAGTTGTAGTTGTGAGTTCTTCCTTAACCACTATTTTTAAGGATCTTCAAAAAAGGAACAGGATTGGCAGTTGTAAATTGCATGACTACTTACAACTATTTGGTTGGGACTGGAGACTCTAGTTAAGTCCTTTTTTGGAGGAAATAAGGATGTCAATCAAGAAATAACCCAGTGGCATAGGCGGTTGGGGCACCCATCCTTTTTGGTTTTACAGATGTTGTACCCTAATTTGATTTCGACTAAATTTAACTCTATGTTTTATAATGCTTGTGAATATGCATACTAGAGACTCTTACCCTTTGAGTGATAAGTACTAATATTACGATTATTCAGCCGGATGTCCGAGGTTCTAAAACTATTTCTTTGCCTGAAAATTGATAGTTTGTTACCTTTATTGATTATTACCCTAGGATAACCAAAACTCCAAAAAGTGAGGCTTTCTATTGTTTTTAGTCATTCCACACTTTCTGAGCCTCAGATGAAAAAATTGTGAACTGAAAATGGCACATAATACATAGATAAAAAATTTGGTGCTTAAGGGAGTTCAATGGGATAATCCACCAAACTAGTTGTCCCTACACTAGTGTACAAAATGGGGTTGTTGAAAGAACAAATAGGCATTGGTTCAAAGTGGCAAGATCTCTTATGTTAACCCTGTATCTACCAAAAAACCACTAGGGATGCCATTCCAGTTGTCGTATATCATATCAACAGAAATGCCACTTAAAACCCTCAATTATCAGAGTCCTCTCGAGGCTTTAAAGGGTGGGATAAACATATTATTCCTCCGAATAATGTTTAGGTTTCGTTTACACTAGGAGTTCTAGGAAACTTGATCTTAGAGCCCTTAAGTGCGTCCTATTAGGTATTCTCCTACACAAAAAGGCTCCAAATGATTTCATCCTAAACAGAGAATTCTAACTCTCACTCATCAATGAGAGTCAAGTTAATCTCCTGGAATGTTAGGGGGTTGAATGGGGGAAGTAAGAGGGAGTTGGTGCGAAAGCTTCTTCAACAATGGGGGGCTGATGTCTCTGTGTTGGTAGAAACAAAACATGATGGTCAGATAGACAATGTTATTCAGAGTATATGGCACAGTAGATGGATGGGAAAGATCCAAAAGGAGGCTAGAGGGACAGTGGGGGAATCCTATTCTTTGGGATAAAAGAATTTGGAACGGGGAGATGGTAGTGGATGGCAACCAATGCATAACTGGCAAGTTCACCAGTTTATATGATAACTGGAGCTAGCATTTGATTGGTGTGTATGCTGAATGCAATAGAGTGACTAGGAGACTTGTGTAACCCTGAGGTGACAATCCAAGAGTGCTGGTCCACACAGGGGTGGGATATCTATTTTAGGAGGCGTTTAAACGATTGGGAGATAGAGAGGGTAGCCATGTTATTGGGAAAAATAGGGCAAGTTTCTATTAGCAGTACAGAGGTTGATATACCCAGTGTTATCAAAGGCGAAAAACGCAAAAAAAGCTCTAAGTTCCGTGAGGGCTTTAAACGCAAAGCGCAAAATAAAGTGTGGGTGTAAATGAAAAAAGGCTCAAAGGGAGAAAAAAATACAAATATATATGTTTAGTCAAAGACTAATAATTATAAACATGAATGACAAATATATGTCAAAAGAAATTGAAAAAAAAATTATGATAAGGTGAAATATCAATTATTTAATGTCACTTCTTTATACGAGGCTCATTGGCAAGGAAACGTTAACCTTAGAACCTTGATGACGACGCTAAAGTGCACATAAAGTGAGGCAAAACGCTCAACACGTTTTGAGCCTCGCTTCAGGGCTTAAGCGCGCCTTTGATAACACTGGATATACCTCTTTGGGAACGCGATGGTAACGGGATATTTTTAGTAAAGAGTGCCTACACAAGAGGTCTCAAGGTGACTAATACAAATACTCAATGCAAGTGGAATTATTTCTGTAAAAGCAGCATCCCTACCAAAGTTAAGTGCTTCACTTGGTTGGTCATCAAAAGGGCCTGTCTAACCAAAGAAGTGCTACAGAAGAATAAGAGACAATTGGTTTCTAGGTGCTTTCTGTGTATGGTGACTGAGGAGACAAACAAGCACCTTTTTTTGCACCGCAAGTACACTGCTCAGTTGTGGAATTTGTTTCTCAACATTACTAGCTATAGTTGGGCCATGCCTGAGCTGCTGAGCATACATCAGACCTTCTTAGCTGCTGGATCAGAATAGGGGGAAGTAAGAGCCAAAAGAGATGCTGGAGATTGATTCCCTCATGTATATGGTGGTCAGTATGGAGGGAGAGAAATGCCAGATATTTCGAAGATAGGTCCAATCCCATTCATAAAATCAAATGGAATTGTATTGTATCTTCACTCTTTTGTGTAAGCAATTATGTATGATCAGATTATAGATCTGATAGGGAGTCTGTAATTTAACTTTTTGGGGGTGGCCAGCATATCCTTAATGCTAAAAATACAAACTTACCAGTTTCAAAAAAAAAAAATGAACAAAACATATTGAAATTGATTAGGAATTCATGAAATCGAAAATTACTAGGGGCACCTTGAGTTCACTTCATGTACCTTCAGAAGAACAGCTAGCAGAAGTACTTACAGAAGGCCTCAGCAACAGGACTTCTCATACTCTGGTTTGCAAGGTGGGTTTTTACGACGTTTTGGCTCCAACTCGAGGGGAGTGTTGATTGTGTTATTTCATTAGCATGATTTTTTTTATGACAAGGGAAACCCGCAGCCGTTACCCTTTGGGTGCGAACAAAGTAAACCCCCTGCTCCTATGCAATAGCTTGAAAACCACACAGGAGACGTAACCCGCACTGGGCAAGCTCGACCCAGAAGGCAAACCCCTTGCTTTCGCTAGCAAGAGGTTTTGAACTTAGACCTCCATCATAAAGTCCCAAGCCCAAACCACTCGGCCACCCCGAAGGGTAATTCATTAGCATATTTTTTGGAGATCATTTTCCCTTTTCCTAGCGTAATTATACGAAAAAAGTTTTTTTTTATTTCATTTGATGGTCTTTCCTTAATTAGTTAAGATTTACTTGTATAATACCCCTTTCTCATGGGATGTAAAGGCATACTGAAATACAAAAAGAAAGCATTTTCTTCTTTCTTTACCAAATTTTACAATATCTAACCGCATCATCAAACTTTCTGATCCCATCAATTTAGTTATCTCTTTTGGTATAGCTTTTAGAAGCATCAACAAATTATCCAATCTTGACCAAAAGAAACTGCCCAACTGTTTTTAGTTTTTGTAATACAGAAACCACTAGCTCAGTTTAGAAATGTTTAGTGAGTGACAAGCAATTATGATGGACAATCAACACGAGTAGTGTGCTCTATCAAATTGCAAGGTTCTGTAATCCTCAGATTAGTTTACTTTTGTGCTCAGACTTGTCAAATTAAGAACATAACAATAACAATGTTCCCTCTATCCCATTTCTGTGACCCTTGCTTTTCTAGTCTGTCATAAAGAATAATAACACCTTTCTTTATTTACTATTTAGAAATAATTGAACTTTAAAATTCTCATTTAACCCTTAATGAGATGTGACTTTATAGCCACAGAAATGTGTGGCATGTTTTAGACCACAAATTTCAAAACTCTTTCTTTCTTGAATTTTGTGGCCAATAAAACACTGCTTCATAAAATGAGACGGACGAAATAATGAAGAAGAAATCATATTTTGGGATTTGTAAACATTTGCTTTATGAGAACTTGTGGATATATTTACCATTAAATCATGTACAATACATAACCTTGATGCTGGTAAAGAGATACAAAGCTAATTACCAGTACATGAAGAAAATTAAGTGTTAGTGGGAACAGTTATCTGTATAGAGAATAAGTTACTCCTGTCATCCTCCAACCTCTATTTTTGTTAAGTACCTCAATAATAATCAACTCTTTTTCTTCTTTCCTTTTCTTTTGACAAGAGTCATATATGCAATTGTTTCTACCCTATAACCTCAAAACTTAGACCAACTTTCTCGATCATAATGCTGAATATCATTCTATTAAAGATTTCTAAATGTTTATCACAGACAAATGCAATTTCCTTGAACATAAGATGACAAATCAATGATTTTACCTGATCAAATTTACGTCCTTGAATTACATCTGAAAGTGCTAGACAAGAAGCCTCTCGTGATCGCCAAAGTCGGGATCCGCTTTGAGTTAAAAGATCATCCATAATAAGATCAAAATGCTCATCAATTGACTTTTTTGAATCAGGAATCAGTGATCTCCAAATATGTGTCATCGCATCCTAAAGGAAAAGAAAAATAGTTAAAAAATGGGCATCGTCACTAAAGCCAGTACAATATCAATTTCCTTAATACAAAAAATAATTATAACTGCATGGTAACCGCCTTTTCTTTTTAAAGAACTAACTGTTCTTGTATTCAACCATACTGTTACTCAGTATTTTCACAAATAGAGAGAAGGAGCTCGAGAGATTATAGCAGGAAATCTGCTACACTATTCCGAAGAAAAAAGAACATGTACAAAGATGTTATCTCCACTCTTAAGTGGTAGGAAACAGAAGCTAAAACCGAGTTTAAGAATCTGGAAACAGAAACAAGAAATAAGGAGAGAGGAGAGAGGAGGGAGCGTAGAAAGATAACATTTCGAAAGCTCTAACACACAAGCTGCAAATTCAGAATTATAGCTACCGGGAGAGGTGGACTTGGACCTCTACTATTTGAGTAATTTAGAAAAGAAAAATTACAAAAGGTGTAGGTAAAAAAATGGGCAAAAATATTAGTTGAATAAATACTTGTAACTTGACATTAGAGCATCCTACTGAAGTTGCAGCGTGGTTCCACTAAAATTCTATTGATGAACGGCGGGAAATGGCTGCTTGCAATGCTTTTGTTCATTCCTCTTGTGGAAGATGACCACAGCCAGATATGGCGACCAGTCTAGAATTTACATGTTTTGATGCCATCACTTGAACAAATTATACAGATACAAGTGCATCTTCAGCTCCTCCAATCACCAGAATCGATAAACTTTCAACTGTTTTTAGCAGCTGTGCTGCATTTTCAGGTGAGAGAACTGTCTCAGATGAATGTTTTCCTACCTCATAGAGTGCTTCATCTCATCCTTCTTCACATACTGAGGGATTGTATACGCTCAAAACATCAGTTGTCAAATTGGTGGCAATATATCATGCACCTCTATTAACAACTTAAGTAATTTCTGTTCCCAACAGTGGATGCACCAAGTGCAATTTCCCGAGAGAAGTACAGAATAATATCCTTGCAAAGGCTAAAACCAATTCTTCTCACAGGCTAACATCCAATATTACAATCCCCTTAATAAGGGCATTAATTGAATTCCTGGATGACTGAACTATTTGTCCAGCCTTCAGTGCAAGCAATCCACCCCCATCATCATGACCAGCAAGTACAACTGAAGTAAAACCCATAATCGAAGAAAATGAGAGAAGCAGGTCAACCATTCAATCTTGTAGGGATTAGGCAATTGATTTCCTCCCAATCTGTCTGACATGGCCTAGATGTCAATCCCCATCCTAGCCTGTAGAAGGTAGTGACTGCACAACCTACCTATCGGGTTAGCTCATCCATCATCAATCTCTAAGAGAAAACTTCGGCTCTAAAACCATGCACTAGAACAGTAACAAACTGATTGGTCCCTTCAACATCTCATAATGGGAATGAACATCCCACCTTAACAACATCATCTGCATCACCAGTTTTATCTAGGCTGAAACTAGGGATTTCTTCAGACAGAACTGGGGAAGTTGGAGACTCATCTAAAAGAGGCATAGAGAGAGTGTGGGTATGAAATTGACTACTGTGGCACCTCCAATACGATAATCACTTTGAGACAAAACATGCAATGGGTGAGCAGAAGAAGGTCTGAAAGACAAAGAACAGTAAGGTGAGCCAGGCAAGCAAAGTTTGTAATGAAGAGAGAGCCCAAGACAAGAAATAAATGAACTGTCAACATCAGCAAGCAATATAGCAGGGACTTTCCCATCCTCATGAGCCGATCCTGCAAGTTTTCTCCTCATATCACTCTCAGTTCTTGTTTTACCTTGTCGGAATTGGAGATTGTGGTACCTTACTGTATGAAGAGAATCCAACTTTGCACGAAAGGACAGCTTCTGGGTCAACTCGGTGAAACAAAAGCTTCCTCCTTGCTCAAAAGCTTGTTCTTAAGCAATTACAGCATGTCCAAGAGCTAAGACTACCGAAGAAAGAAACAACACAGGTACACCCCCATGACTTTTTCAGATGAGGCCTTTTGCCTTTAGATAGAAGATGAAGCTTCAACCTCCAGATATGAATTGACAGAAAATACAAGCTTTGACAGAAAGAAGAACAATGGAAATGATGGAACAGAATAGAACTGTTCCACGGTAAGGTCCATGCTTAGCAGGGCCATCACACAGAGAATAAACAGAGGTGATAATAAAAAATCTCATTACAGAAACGAGAGGAATGTCCATCAATGTGCTTCTGAAGGCATATCTCTGCAAATGTTCTTTGAAACTGTAACATCTTATGCATGTAAAGGTCGAAATCAACACACTTGGTACCAAAACATCCCCAATTGCCACGATCAGTGGCGCCGATAGTACCGGCCACGATGCCAACATCGCCACCATGAAATATATAATTTTCAAAAACCTCTTCACCTTCTCCAACATTCCCTTTCCTCCACAAGCCATTATCA
The DNA here is from genome assembly GCA_032847665.1 of Solanum chilense. Taxonomy (NCBI): domain Eukaryota; kingdom Viridiplantae; phylum Streptophyta; class Magnoliopsida; order Solanales; family Solanaceae; genus Solanum; species Solanum chilense. The sequence goes on from CM064973.1 coordinate 49,148,029, forward strand.
TAATTCCAAGTCCCAAAGCAATATTGACCGAGAATATCTTCCTCTTCAGGTAGGGGCTTCTGAAATAATAGACCGAAGAACAATTGAAATTCTAGATAAATCCATGCGACAAGGCGGCCCAATGGCCATATCTCGCCAGCGGCAAATAAAACGCCGGTCAGCAATGATATTGAGTCTCGATATTGAATGTGTTCCGGGTTGGGCAGGGTATTCATTATGAAAATATGTAAATTTAAGACAGAGAAATGTAAACAATTTTCTCCGTTTGCAAAAAAAATTCTTGTGTCCGTCCGTTGAAAAAATATAGAAAGGAGACTTTTGGTTTATCAACGGGAGTTTTTTTAACTGTTTTTCTCTCCCCTTTACACCACACCCCCCTACACCTCCCCCTGCTTTCTTTGGCTGTCTTCCTTTGCATGGTAACCCTATTTTTCCCTCTTACCACAACTTTTGAAAAAAGCATAACCATATAATAACAAACGAAACATTTCTTAGCTAACGGCTAAAACGCCAAAGTAATCACAGACAGTAGGATATCAGCTTATTTAATACAAAAAATTAACATAACAAATTGCACGGGAACCACCTTTACCTCCATCTTACACAAATTCTGAGAACATAATATAACAAACTAAATAGTTCACATATCACCTGAAACAGCCAAAATGATCTTTAGGGTTGCTTGAATGGAATACTATTAAGTTAAACCCCTACCAAACTAGGAGAACACAGAACACCAGCTTGGCACAAGCACTTGTATGGAAGTACCTGCACATTCTTATCAGGATCGTACTGATAACGAAGGAGTCTTGGAACAAGAGCATGCAAGTAAGGTTGCAGAGCATCCCCGGCATGCTTGGCTATCTTGGAGAATCCAAAGGCTGCACCTCTTTTAGAATTCAAAGATGCCTGATAATTGGCTAAGTCCATGAACTTATAAATCATGTCCGGCTGCCCCATCTCGTTTGCCAAGTTGCAAAGCTCCTTATAAGTACTTAGTTTCCCTCCACTTGGACTTTCACCAATTGTACCCTCTTGAAACACTTCAGAATCTTCTACAAGCTAGGAACAAATTTTAAAAAAAAAAAAGAACTAATTTCAGAGCAAAAAATGGGTATTCATAGTATAACACACGAGGAAAGATTGTCAAGAATTAGAGCAAGATAAAAGTAGTCATCAAACCTTGACAGCTCTTTTCCTCTTCCCAGAGCCAGTAAGAGTGCCAACAAGAGCATTCACTAAGCTTTTCTTCATAGAAGCATCACCAAGCTCATACACAACACTAAGTCCCTGAGATGCCAGCTCCTGTGTAAGCTCGTTCTGCTCAGCCAGAAGGTGAGAGAATGCTTCCTACAATAGTACAAGAGTCAGTGGCTCAAAAGGCTCTGGTAAAATGTTTTCTTCGGAAACATCAAAATAAAAGGAGGTCACTTTGATGTCTATAGATAATTGAAGAAGCATAGGCCTCACAGTTTAAAAAGCACCCCAGAGGTTAGTTATTAAAATTGTATTTATCAGGGGAAGAGAGGTGCTTGAAGCTGTCGCAACATTGCTCTTCAAAACAAAATTGTGACTATCATAATTGAGACCGACTATGACACAATAAACATGATCTCTAACGGGAATGATTATCATCAAAAATGTAATCGATGACTGCAGATTATACCAGACTAGATTGGGAAACACAACGATCAGTGTATCTACAAAGAAGCTAACCAGTTGGTGGACACACTAGCTAAGCATGGAGGCAAAATCCAAGTTTTTGGTTTACTTTTGTACTATGATATACTGCCATCTTTTGTATTATTTACTTATGAATCAAATAAGAAATCCTATCCCTAGGAAGGTCAAAGCTTGTAATAGTTTCTATATTTTACTAATAATATATCCCAATAATCAAAAGAAATAAAAGGCTGTCCTGGCAGCATATACAAAAGGCTAATAGAGCTGAAAAGCAATAGTTTGAGTACTTCTCCCAGATACAACAACATTAGGATTAAACCCAAATGAGTTCGAAATTCTTCCCAGGTATGTAGTATAAGGTTTTGCTATGGAACTGTCAGCATCAAGTTAAATTCAAGATACCTGGATGTCAGGAAGCAGTTTCTGGATAGCCTGGTGCTGACCACAATACATTGTCAGCGACAAAAGCCAGACAGTGCCAGCACAGCGCTCTTGTTTCCGGCTACTGTATAATAGATCATCAAAAATCTTTCTAGTGATTGCATCTCTAACTGTACCATGGCCATCTTCATTGGCTTCAGATTCCACACAGGTAGAACTTGTAGAAGACACATCTCCCATCAAAAAGTTCGAACTCATGGAAAGTGAAGTGTAGTTACTCTTAAGAATCATGTCAGCAGTAACAGGAACACCACCCCATAGAAATGACAATGCCTCCCCAGCACCAAACAAGATATCTTCTACCTGATCAATAACAAAAATAGGAAAAATGAAATAATGTCAACTCGATGTATGCGACACAGAAGCACAAGAAAGACATTATTTAGCAGTGATATTATAATAATAATTAAAAAGGTTTTTCCTCCAGCTGTGAACCTGAGAAAAAGAGTGTTTGTGCATGTCACCAACATAGAGAAAGACCTTTAGGGCCATCAATGGAGGAAATTTCACTTACCTTTGACTGGCTTAGACTGAAAATCAGGTCAAGAGCAATATTTAGATGTGAAGAGGATAATTCCTTGACACACAAGTGTCCCAACGAAATAACAATTTTCTGCACTGCTTTCACATCCTCACCAGCAAGCAGCTTGCTTAACTTTTCACGCAAGACAACCAATATGGGAACTGCAGTTTTAAGCTTGGTTAAGTAAAATCATACTAAAAGCATGCTTCACATACAGATTCTATAGTAGCCTCAATAAATATGCAAACACACCTGAACTAGAGTCTACCAGCAGGAGAGGCAATGGGACACAAAGTCCAACATGGCCCAGTGCTTGCATTGCAAAAGAAGCCAATGTGGCAGTCTCTAAATTGACAACATCGACCAGACATTTAAGTGTACTCTGGAGTAAAGCTTCTGGGATCTGTCACATGTAGAAAGAAAAGCAACACAATCGAAACAAAATCAATAAATACAAGATCAATAATGAAATAAACAATTAGTGCATAGGTTTATCCACAAGTTGTGTACATTTAAGATGGTAAATCTTTGAAAAAAAATTGGACTCATATTTTTTATTTCTAAGTTACCATGCAATAGATAACTCTCAAGTCTTAACGATGACAATAAAATCAAAGCATCCCAAATCAGCATCTATTGTCTTTGTGCTAGACTATACACAATATTTTTGCTATCTGGCTATCCTGAAAGCATGCATTATTAGGTTTCCAAAAGCCACAGTCTTTCATTTTGCCAGACAAGCCTCAAAACTAGAATTATCACTAAGAACATGACTGCATTCATTTCTACAACATGATCAGGTTGTTGGTCAATTTCAGGTATTCAATGTGATGATTGGTTACTGATATGAACATGTGCTAAATTTGATCCTAATAGATCCCGCGACTGCAACATTCTCTCCTAAACCAATCACCCTCTGTTAAGTGAATCACCCCACACCTAAATTACATTCCATAAAGAAAAAAGTGGTGCTATTACCTGATTATTGGCCAATTTCAGATCTTAACATGTGCTAATTAATATCAGTTAACATTGTAACAACCCAACCCGTCATTCCGAGTATTTGTGTACCAAATCATGTTTTTGAGACTTTGAATAGGTTGGATATGAACTTGTTGGTAAAGTTCCGGTTGAGACCCAAGGGGCTCGGGGTGCTCTCGGACAAGTTGGGAACTTAAAGGGTAGCATGTACACAGACTTACTACTACCAATTAAACAAAACTAACTTGGTCCTAACCTGAGAACTGACTGCCGCGCTACCCTGAACAAAAAACAATTTTTTTTGAGAAAGCTAACATAATATAGACAGCAATACACCAATGGTGTATTTCAGTGGCAAGTACATCAGGAGTATACAGTAAGCAAAACTAAAAGATCTATCATCTATACCCCTCCTAAACTATCAAAAAAACAATTTAACTCAGTTCCACTAATTTTTTCCAGTTCCGTTACCCTTTGCCCCAAGGCTTAATAAACCAAATGAGCAGAAAAGGATGAGAAGGCCACCACTAAGGATTAAAATACAGCTATAGCATCAGCGAGCAGAAGAGGGTGTCAGAAGCAGGTCAGGAAAACCAGGCAGAGAAAGGAGGATAAGAGGAAACAAGAGATTGGAAAGGAACTTCAATTTTAAACAAAGAAGAAATATTTGGTCGTTAAAGGTAGGAACCATGCAAGTAGGACAAAAAGAATGAAAGGTATCTGGCTAGGAAGCATAAAGTGGAAGCAACTTCAAAATTTTAGTAAAAATTGAATAAGCTCTAGTCGTCCTGAGGGGACCAAAGTAATAGAGAAAACTAATTTTGTTTATCCTACCTTAATTCTTACACAATACACCTACACCTATAATACACTAGAACATGCAGAATTTAGTATGACCCAACTCTGGAAAATATGGCAAGGCATAATTGCTTTGACTCACTTACGCGATAAGCATATTTCAGTCTCAACTTTGACTATCCACAGGGTTGATTAGGAATTGGAAGTTAAATGATTTCACTCTTTTTAATGCAGAGCCGGTGTACCACCTACTCTTGAAGCATTGTTTTAGGTCATACTCAGGAAGAGAACCAGAGTTATAATACATGAAGCATATATGCAACAACTAAACTCCGCTAACAAAGTATCCATCTAAATCAAGTACACTGATGTTCTACAATGCATTTTACATCAATTGACAAAAAGCACCTGGATGCACATTGCAGTAACGGTTCTTGACATGCAAAATGCCAAAGGAAAAAACTTACAGAAATAGTTCTTGACATGCAATTTGCAGTAACATAGCCTAAAGTACATAGCACACCATGCTGCATCTCGAACCTGGAAGAATTGATAATGCATTATATCATCAGGAAGCCAATGCAGTTGCTCCAACAAGGGAGATGATCCGCTCCAACAAGGGAGATGATCCAAAAGAAGCAACAAACAGCTAATGTTAAATAATCCAAGCTACAACCTTAACTTAGGTGTTGTACTGATTGAGGCAATCAATTCACTAATAAGATCAGACAAACTGTGAAGAGGAAGTGAACAGGAAGCAATTCCAATTAAGCGAGATATAGATTCACGTGTATCAAAGTCAATATGCCCCAGAAATTGCTTCATCCATGCAACTTTATCAACATATCGAGAAGTTATCACCTGTCAATTATATTAGAAGACCAAAAATTCCTGAACCCATACATCAGATATAAAATGAGAATTTAGTGTGGTCCTCTTCTTCTAGCATTCGAGGGAAATGTGAGCCTACCTGGGGCATATGAGATCCAACAGATATAAGCGCTTTGGAGGCATTAGCATGCAGGTCAACAGAACCTTCATAAGCCATTGCATGTTCAAGAAGCAAGCATAATTTCTCAACTGTAGCCGAAAAATGGGCACCTTCCACCAAATTATTCTGTTTCATATCTGCCTCAAAGCACCTCAACAAAAACTTGATCATAGCCACATAAGATTTTGATGGGAAAAGAAGCTTTGAACCTCCCACGCTAGCAGAATCCAACAGCGCAGGCTGCTGTTGGATAATATAGTCTAGCATGTCAGAAAGTTTTGGGTACTTTAAGTTGAGGCTTTTGCTTACTGCTTTCCTTTGATCTTCATCAGGAAATAAACCTTCTAATGCAATTTCCCTACGGAAAAAACAAGTTGCACATTTGCAGACAGTTTATAGTAAGAGGAGATATCTATTAACCCATCGAAGAAATCACCCAACAATGCATTGCACGTAACTTGAAAAGAAACTTTTTCAACAATGAGGAATACCATGTCTTCTGTTTTAGTTACTTCTTACTTTCTTTCCATCACTACTAGTCTACTATTATTCTATCCTCCAGAACCCATTTGAAAGGATAAAGAAAATGAGCAGCCACATATTTGCAGTAGACAGTTTTTCCAGAATAACACCTAGGGAATTACAGGAAGCTATTTCTTCTGGCTTCATCTTTGCAATTTGGACCCTAGGATCCTCAGAATATCTATGGGCTAGCTTACATTCAGTGGAGGAAAACCTTCAAGCCTTTTCACTCCATGTGACTCTCATTTTCCGCATTAGGTAGGGAACCCACATCAATTAGACCAAATTTCAGAAAATTAAAATAGTGGAGAGAACTTAGATGAAGTTCAAAATGCACCAACCTCCTCCTCCCTCACCCCTCTCTCCCCCCAAGAAAAAGAAAATTACATAAACAAGCACCACAACAACCATGCCTTAATCCCATACAAGTTGGGTCAGCTATATAATCTTACCATGTTTCACTAAACAAGGAGGGAGAGACATTTTTTTGGGATTAGGGGGGAGGGAAGCACACTTTACTGTAAGAGGCTAAAACTTGTTTGATCAAAGGGCTTTTCCTCCTCCATTGTTGAATATAATCTAGCTAATTGCATTTTACAATTAGGCCTAAGAGACCATAAACTATTTATCAACAGTTTATGCTGGTAGAGAGAACTGAACCTGAACATTCATGTTCTGCCAGTGCCAGCGTAACCACAACACTCGGGCAGGCCTTATTGACAAGATTGTTACATAATCTCTGGTAGATGAAGAGTTACAAGGGCAACATGTCCACCTACATAAAGTGAACTATGCATAAAGGCCTCTAAATGGATCTCTTTGGTGTTCAATTGAAGATACAGTAAGGAATCATCCTATTAAAATAGCATCCACAGAGAAGCCAACACCGTTCCACACGCAGACAAAAGCAGACGGCATTCACATTTCGAACAATCTGGTGTTACCAAGTGTAATTTGTTCTCACAATTGCCAACTTCCACAGAGCCTTACCTCAAAATTTAAGTACAAATTACTAAAAAAATACTCTCAAATCGTACACATTTGATGAGGAGGTTGTATAATGTGACACAGGCATATCTTTGGTAGTGACTCACGATATGAATGAAACTTCTGGTTGCATTAAAGCATCCACAATGCCAGTATGTGGGACAGGTGCACTATGACTGGCTGTCCCAAACCTATAGTTAGTTTTCCAGGGTTCTCACATCTCCACCCTCCATTCTACCATCATTATAGCTTGCAAACACTAACACAAATGGAATACATTCTTCCACTTGAAGAATCCAAATTACAAAATTAGTGCAGAACCACACATGTTGACCAGAAAAAGGGGGAGAAAGCTTCAAGGAATGGTGTTACAGTTAAAATTAAAGTGGAATAGGTTCATGACTCAGAAGGAACAGCATCACCAAATGACTAATAGAATTTTTTAGAAAAGGTAATAATTTACTGATGTTGTGGACAGTTTTATCAAAAACGATAAGTGCAAAAAAGCTCTAAGGTTTGTTGGGGCTTTAAGTTAAAAGCGCAAATAAAGCGTGAGCTTTATTGAGAATGTGCAAATGGAGAAGATATATAACTATATATATGTGTAGTCCAAGACTAATAATACAGGCAGGAATAACAAATATATGGACAAGGAAATTGATTGTTTTTACGATAATGTAAAATGTCAATGGTTTAGCGTCGCCTCTTCAAGAAATGCTCATTCACAAGGAAAAGTATCTCTTGGAGTCTTGATGACGACACTGAAGCGCACATTAAGTGAGGGAAAGCGCTCAACGCGTTTTGAGCCTCGCTTCAAGGTTTAAATGTGCCTTTGATAACTGGTTGTGGGATTTAAGTCCCAGGATACAAGTAGTGAACAAAAAGGAGAGAAGCCCATGCCAATATATGGTTTTCTAGAAATTACTCAACATGGTTGATAAAATTATTGCCATAGAATTCCACAGAAAACTGGTCTACTTTTCAAGTTAGATACAACTATTCATGTTGAGAAGCATAACCATATATCAAGGATTAATTGTCAAATGCCAGATTTCCATTCTTTATTACATACCAAGAACGAGTAACCAAAAGAGAGATACAGATTATCTAAATTGACAAGTTAACCAACTTACAATTAAAACATTAAGCTACACAATGAGGGAAGCTGTAAAAAGCTCAGCAAAGATTCTAAATATGCAAAACTACTACTATGATCGTAAGTGATATTGTAGAAAGTATCGAACAGTTGCTAAACCAGAATCTTCAATAATGAGGGAACCTGTAAAAAGCTCAGCAAAGATTCTAAATATGCAAAAGTACTAGTATGGTCGTAAGTGAATATTGTAGAAAGATATCGAACAGTTGCTATTTGCTAAACAAGAATCTTCACTTAATGTTAACCAGCAAACATCATAAGCTAACCTTATATCCAGCTTAATGTCAGCAGCTCCAACCATACAAATAAATCTGCTTGGGCAATGCTGCATGTCAAACAACAAGGTAGCCCATCTCATAGCACAAAAGCGCACTTCGCTTTCCTCCTTTTGAAAAAGAAAACGAATTAAACAATAAACAACAGCTTGCATCGAATTAAACAATAAATAACAACCTGCATCCATATTAAATGCAGTCCCTAAAGTTGCCGGAAACAAGCATAACACTGGAACAAAAAAAAGGAATCAATAGTACAAATGTATCCTACCACTTGAGAACTTCTCAGAAGGAGCGCCTCCAGATCATTTAATACATTTTGTGGTGCACCCTGAAAATAAAATAGCCATCAAAAGATGTAATAAAAAATGGGTGGAGATATAGAAAATTTAAATATACGACAAATAGTGTTGACAGCTTAGAAAGTAGAACCTTGTAAGCAAAAGCAAGGGAATTTGTTGCTTCTTGAATAGTAAGACGGAGAAATTGGGCCTCAGATTGCAGGGCAGCAAAGAGCCTTGAAGCAACATTGACTTTATCCCTGTAACAAATTCAAAAAGAAAATGGCACATTAAAAAGTATCTAATTTAGCTGCAAACAAAAGAAAGGCCCCGGGGAAGGGAGGGAGGGAGGGAGGGGAGGGACGTCTGGAGAAGAGAGGGAGAGTGAAAAGAAAACACAGCTGCCTGCTCCCAGAGTTAATCAAGTCAATAATATGCAAGGCCTAGCCGACAACCTGGACTGCCAAGTAGCTTTTCTTCCCACCAAATACCTGGGGATGCCCTTGGGAGCCAAGAACAAAGAATTAGAAGTTGGAGTGAAGTCTTGGAGAGAAGTGAAAGGAAGCTGACAAGGTGGAAGAGTCAATATTTGTCTCTGGGAGGTAGAGTGACTCTTATAAAATCAGTTTTGGATGCCCTCCAAACTTCTATGCTAAGTCTTTTTCCACTACCAAAAAGTACTAGAAAAGAAACTCAACAAGTTGAGAAGGGTGTTCCTCTCGCAAGGGAACAAAGAGAAGCAAGGATACAATCTGATTAAATGGGAAGATGTGATAATGAACAAATCACAAGGACGTCTGGGCAATAAGAACTTAAGTACTCAGAACACTAGTCTGTTGCAAAAATGGCTGTGGAGATTCTATTGCAAAGATATAGCATTATGGAGGAGATTCATAGCTGAGAAAAACGGCCTATAGAACAACTGGATAACTGAAGAGGTGAATGGCACTTTTGGATGCCCAGTATGGAAAACTATCAGGAGAATGTGGACTGATTTCAATTCGCATGTGACTTTCAGAGTGGGGAATGGCTGGATGATCAGCTTCTGGAATGAGATTTGGCTAGGTGATGTAAAAATGAGGATACTCTATCCTGACTTGTACATTATAAGCCTACAACAGACTGACACTATAGCACAAATGTGGAGTCCTCAAGGCTGGAACCTTATTTTAAGAAGGACTCTAAATGATTGGGAGGTAGGAAGAGTAGCAAAACTACTTCAGGCCTTAAATTTGTTCCTTGGCATCAACGCAGAGCCCGACAAACCAGTTTCGAAATTGCATAGCACAGGAGTCTTTACAGTGAAGTCTTGTTACAGGGAAAGGAACACTAATCACCTTTTGACAACAGTTACCCCCTGGAAATTAATATGGAAGATTAAGATCCCTTTAAAAGTTGCATGCTTCAATTGGTTGGTAATTAGAAGAGCTTGTCTAACCCACGAAGTGCTATAAAGAAGAGGTATACAGATCTGTTCAAGATGCTATATGTGTGAACAGGAGGCTGAAGTAAATGGCCATTTATTTTTGCATTGCAAGATGGCTACAGATCTGTGGAACATGCTCGTTTGTATACTTGGGGTAAATTGGACAATGCCCAGAACCACTTTTGAGGTACTAACACACTGGCAAGGAATTGGAAGAGAGGATCAAAGGAGGATTGGTGGAAAAATGTCCCCCTTGCATTTGGTGGACACTATGGAAAGAAAGGAAGAAGAGGTGCTTTGAAGGGAGGGTCAGCAGCTCCCAGATGATCAAGACGAGAAGTCTTAGCCTTCTGTATTTTTGGTGTAAACAAGATTTAGTGGGGGAAGTAGATAATTTAGTGGAGTTTATAGGCCAACTGTAAATTTAGATTTACAAAATCTGTTTTTCGATTTGAGAATGATGGCACCCCCTGGGGGTTTGTGAATCCCTCCTCATCAATTTCTTGATGAGTTCTTTTGTGTGAATACAAAGTTACCTATTTCAAAAAAAAAAATGGTACATACCTAAAAAGTTGAGGCATCCTCTTAGCAAGCAAGCCAATTGCTTGGAAGGCAAATGCTTTTGTCTCCCGCGCAATAACATCTGGACAGATATTACTTGTTAAAAATTATACTAAGCCAATTAATCAATCTCAAAGGGCTTAGCCTAACAAAGTTCATTCTTGTATGAGCAATAGCACCTGATTCTGCTGCTGAATAACCATCAAGAGATTTCAGAATCCCAGTCAGTATAACAGGGCCCATAAGCCTCAACTGGTCCATTGTTCCCTGCATATATTGATAATATAAGTGTCAAGAGAAATTAGATTCAATGAAATTGCTTTAGTTATCAAAGAATTGGTGTACATAAGAAGAGTGAATTGTCACTGGAAGCCAAAGACCATCTTCTTCCTCAGGCAAATCTTGGCATTTTCAGCATAAGCAAAAGTGGATCTCCAACTTTCAGGTTCCATAGAAGAGGTCAGTTCCTCTTCTTGTTCTTCCAATTCAGCAAGACTTGTCGAAAATCGCCCGTTGGGTTGGTCCGGCCAAGAAAGGTGTGGACTTTTGGGTATTGCTTGGGTCGAGCTAAGCTACCTAGTGATTTACAAGCACCCTCGCTGCACACTTTCTATATTCTATAAAAAAAATAAAAAATTAATCTCCAATCAATAACCTATTACCTCTCCAATCAACATGACAGTCCGTGATGGTCTCAACTTGATGGCCTCGTTGTGCACAAACCTTACCCACGAATGAGTCTATAACAGTCAAACCTTAGACTCATATTTTTTTCTTTTCTTGTTGGACACTAACAAATAACTGAAGTATTTTAACACTTGATTCTCATATTGTCACTTAACTTACTAACCAATGTTGGATGCATTATGGAAAAAGGCAAGTAGTGCATATGTAGGGCATCATGTTACGGATGATTCTCACATTAAATAATGAGTCTCTAAGGACGACATATCCATAAAGGCATTATAAAGGAGAAAGACGAATCCATGAGGTTCTTGGCTCGATTGTTCATAATGGTAATTGGATATTATTCGTCATATCTACGGTTGAGCACAGTGCTAGTGAGAGGACAACTCTAAGTGATTTGCTCCCAAGTTTTGGTTCAAACAGCAAAGGTGGTATTGTGCTAACTATGCTGTAGGCACACCTGAGCTTCAACCCTAATCAGTGAACCAAATCTGATATTTAGGTGGAGAAAAAACTACAAATGGACTCATTATCCACCGTGCTTCAGAACTGAAATACAACGAATTTCTCCGATGTCTTTTAAAAAGAAAAACTCTAGTTGATCATCACAACATTCAGGGAATAATTGAGAGATATGCTTCAGAGGAGTTATCTAGTATTAGAAATAGTAGGAATTGGAGCGTTTATACAAAAGATTACACGTACACTAGGTGCAGATGATAAATTACAGAGAGGACCAAGTATAAGTAGGTCCAGGTAACCTTATTACTTATGTAACTTAATGGAAAGACGGGATGAAGGGCAGAAGATATGGAGTATAACAGCAAAAGAGGAAGTCTCTTTTCCTCCACATAGAGAGTAATCAGGAAATGCAATAGTTAGAGCAAGCAAATCTTAGACATGGGGAACATATTGTTATTGTAACTTTGTAAGTTAGTATTGTTCATCCAACGAGTGCAAGAAAGATGTACATTACTTATTATTGCACCATAGTGTGGTTTTGAGTTGGACTAAGGAAGCATGGTACCCCAGATAAAAGCAGCAAACCTTTTCTAGGACAATTTGAATGATAGGATGAAGAGGATGTTCCAATGCAATGGAAGGAAAGTAAGGAATATGAAAAGTTCTTTCATGCTCCATTTATGCATTTGGTGTAAAAAAACAAATCATTTTTGCATATATAATTGGATAGAGCGGTCAGGAAATCAAGAAGAGCACTCAAAGCCACATTGTGCATATACTTTGGCACCTTCACGGTGAACTAGTGAAATGAACTTCAACTTATCTAGTGAAGGCATCTCCAAGCCTCTATAATCATGAAAAGGAGTCTTTAAGTTTTGGAAACAAATGTTCTCAAGTTTCTCTAACTGTTTTTGCACTTCCCACATCTTTCTTTAACCTATATTGGACAATGTTTGAGCTCCTTCATTAGCACATGACAGGATTGTTAAGCTTCACTATGTTGTGAGAGATTCTCATAGGTCATGAAATCTTACATGCTTGAAGACCCATACTGTGAACTCCATCCCCAATTGCTTCAACCTTGACGTTGTATTACTTCCTATAAAAGCAAAAAGTATAAATGACTTGTCTTCTATAATAGTAAGACTGGAAGTTTGAAGAAATGACAGAAAAAATCCTAACATATGTACTAATGCAATAAAAGAATAAGATGCAGCACTTTATAACATGCAAATTAAAATAACTGCTCTATGTTTGAGGTAGCATAAATAGAAAATTGAAACATATCGCTCTTGGCACACCCCTTGAAAATTAGATTGATTGGGAAGCTCGATATGCCCTTTAAATAATTTAAATTGGTAAATCTTGTGACTTAAAGTAACTTTTATGTAGTTCTTAAATATGTAAATTGTTTTTCAAAAATCTTTAAAATTGTATGTCCGAATGCACGGTAAAAACAAAAAACTTTGACTTTAGAAATCTAAACTACGTAATAAATTGCGACAGAAGGAGTACTTTCGTAGCCCACTCTAGAGAAAATCATAAACATAGAGAAAAAACATTTTTACCCATATGAGGATCACAGAATGGCAAGCATAACCATTCTAGACAAGCAGAAATTTCAGAGTGGGAGTCTACATGAGCTTAAATCCTACATTTGTGTGTATAAAAGAAGCTAATATACCAGCACACAATCTTGAAGAAACAACGCAAGCCATAAATGAAGTTTTGGACGTTTTTATGGTCCCATTTAAGAGATGACTGATGATTCTAATGCTTTACAAAATGCGATAATGGTTTCCGAGCATTCCCAGTTCTACACCAAGACAGCATTTTTACCGTATATGCAGCCAAAAATACACTGTAGAGTCAACGGAAAACTGTTTGCTGCAGTTATTGATCGGCAAAAAATAGACATCAGTTTTGCTCTCAAAGATGGATTTCCAGGACTAACTCTAGACTCTGGTGGAATTTGGTCAGTTCCAGCGGTACCTACAAAAACAGCTACAGCGTTAGCATTATCTGCATCTGATAGAGCAAAATAATTTATAACTCAACAAGATATGCATCAGAAATAAAAATTGAGGCAAAATCAGACAAAAGCACTTAGGGGTTGTTTGCTAGCTGGTTAGAGTATAAAGGTATTAGTAATGTAGGGAATAGTTACGAGCGAATTTATGAATTATTTTATGCAAGTATAAGTTATGTAGAGATCAGTTATTCATGTATTAGTTATAAATATATTAGTTATACCACCTTCTATCTTGCATAAAATAATACATAGACTTCCTTCCTAACTTATACATGTACTAGCTATGAGGGCTTCTAAATTGTCAACCAAACATCATATTAATTTTATACATGAATGACTTACTTTATATCTACCTACCAAACGTTATATAAGTTATACAGAAATCAACACATGAATATTTTATTTCTTATCCAGATACCAAACGACCCCTAAAAAATAATTTTCAATAACACCAATGAGTGAATGGCACCAAAAACCTCATATAAGTTATACAGAAATCAATACATGAACAATTTATTTCTTATCCAGCTACCAAACAACCCCTAAAAAATAATTTTCAATAACACCAATGAGTGAATGGCACCAAAAACCTCTACAGATACGTTCCTCACATAATAGTTGCAGGTCATGGTGGAAGTGGGGGGTGAATAACCTGTTAATAACTTGACTAGTTCCATTTGTTGTGCGACTCATTGTTAAAAGTTGCACTTTGGGGGACAACAAACCTACCTTCACATGTATGTTTCTACTTTTTGAATGATCTATTTATATGGTATAAATGTTACTACTTTCTGGAATGGAATTGTTCTTATGGTAGTATTGTAGTAACAATGTCTGAAGTGAGCTAAACGTATTTATGTTAGAGAAAAATGATAGTTTCCCTTCTAGTATTGGAAGTCAATTTGATTCCATAAATTGTTATATTCGGCAACATGTTATTCGGAAGAAAAGTATTTCCCTACAATTTTTATACGCGTGAATAATTGATTTTTAATCAACGCAAACTTAGCTAAAGATAGGACAATAATGGAGGAAAAAGATCATATGTTTATATCTACTAGTCGGGAATACAATTTAGAGGGTGTTTGGATTGGCTTAAAAGTTGGTCAAACCTACTTTTAAGTCAGTTTTTGACTTTGAAAGTGTTTGGTAATATAAAAATAACTTAAAAAATTTCATCAAAAAAAGATAACTTAAAATAAGTTAGGAAGTGTTTGGCAAGGTCAAGAATGACTTAAATAGAAATTTCAGTTTAACTTTTTATTTTTGACTTAAAAGCTACTATTTTAAAGTCAATCCAAACGGGCTTTTAGTCTAGTAATCTAGTTAGAGAACTTCTACAATTATTAATTTTACTATAGCTTCATATATTTGACTTATTTTCAGTTTTGTTTTTATTTGGTGATGATCACATGAGTTGAGCCTAAACAGAGAAGGAAAATTTGTACACTTGACCCAAACTTATTTGGGATTGAGGCGTAGTAGTTGTGAATATTTTATTTTAACAGTCTATAACACATGGTTTAAGCTAGGAACACGCAACTTTTAATGGTTTTGGACCAATATTATTGTTGTGCATATTGTTGTTTGTTCATTGGGTTAAAATTAATTAATATTGTGCAGAAATATCCTACTAGGAAATAGATAAAGCTATCTTTTTTAATAGCATACTATGTTTTGGGTTGTTAAAAGTCTCCACTTTCAGTTCCGTGCCTAGAAGCATTACTTTAGAAAAAAAAACATTACAATGAAGACTATGAAGTCTTATCATGCCCCTAAAAAACATTTGGTTGCAGTTAGCAAGTTGAAAGATGAATGGTCCATACAAGTCTTGACACAAACGAAAGGTGGTGGAAAACCAGAAACACCACTATGCCTTATTGAGATAGGTGATATGGGAGAAATATGGCACCATGGAAGGGGAGTCAAGAACAAGAAATACCACTATGCCCGCAACCAAGGGTGTGGCCTAGTAGTCAATGAAATGATGAAGTGGATTGAACACCGCGAAGACTCAAATTCAAATTCTCCTAAAGACAAAAATACTAGGTGATTGCTTCCCATTTCGTATAGTCTTGGTGGATAGAGTTGGCGGGTACGTGATGTTGGTGGCAGGTCGTAAGTATCCTGTGAAATTAGTCGAGGTGCACGCAAGCTTGCCCAGACATCGTGGTTATATATATATATATATATATATATATATATATATATAACTATGCCTTTTGGGAGTGACCTTCAAAGAAGGGGTGGGAGGAATTTAATGTTTGTATCTAATTCCAGCTAGGACTGGTATAGGGTTAACATCTAGGAGATGGTGGTGCAAGAAACAACATGTTGAGGATCACTTTCAAAAACATCTATTGTATTGTTGATGACAATCTAATAGGTCCAAAGATTACAGGTGGAAATCTTGAAGTAACTTTTGATGAATCGGATATAGCAGAGTTTCAACGTCTACTTGAAATGATCAATAACAAAACCTTACCAGCAGAGTCAGAATTTTCGGTTGGGTATTGGAAGCAAGGACAAGCTCTTGGATTGAAGTATAGTATGTTACTAGCAAAACAAAAATAGTGTGTTTCCTCATATATTAGCTTAGACTCCTAGGGTGAAAAAAAAAGTTTTTTCAAGTGATTGGTAACTATGGGTGCGGTTTTGATGATCGAAAACATGAGAAAGAAGAGGATCACATATGTTTGTTCATGCTTCCCGTAAACACTCGAGAGAGGACGTGAATCATCTTTTGTTGCATGCATCATCAAACATGATGCAACATCACGTCTGTGGTGGAAGCTTTAAGATGGTTCAAAATACAATTAACTATGTCGGCAATTGCAAAGAATGAACTCTAGTTAGACATTTAGAGGATAGAAAAAAAGATGTCGGTGTGTGGGATATTGCTCAATTAGCACTTGTAATGTAGACAATACGGAGAAAAAGAAATAAGAGAGTGTTTGAAGCAAAAATAGCTCGATCCTTATACATAGTTACTACATATGAGGAGCAGCTTTGTGTTTTGAGATATTTATGGTGTGACACAGTTTCCATTCCTTGTCTGTCTCCTAGCGACAAGTAGAGAATTTGCTAGGACAAGTTTACACTTGTCTTTGTTAGTGGTAAAGTTCTCCTCTATTGGAAGTTCAAATGTTCTTCCTCACATTGGCCCCACTTAATACCCTTTGAGGTTGAACAAATTGATCTTAATAGTAGGATTACTTGTATTTTCAAAGCATCTTGAACTTCTCTACTTCCGAAGAGTTCAACAAATAATTGATGGGACAATTTTTCATCTATCTTTTTTAGTAGGAAAGTTTCTCCGTGTGTTCCAACATAACAAAAGTACATATGTTCTTCGTGACAAAGCTCACCCAATACCCTTGAGATAGATGAACAATCCTACCACTGACTAGTCACATTATAATGTAGAAACAGATGGTTCTCTGCCTTTTGTCTTCACAAATAACACCTTGAAGGCTTGAACATATTCATATATCTTTCTCCTAGAATTTCCTGTGTATGGACAGCTTCTCTGGCTACTAACCAAGTGAAGCATTTCATTTTGTATGGTATCTTTACAGTCCAAATATGCTTCCAAGGCCATAAATTGAGTTGAGCTCCCCTTTGGTTCAATTTTTTTATGTTGAGTTGGCTGTTTCTGTGTTTTTGCCAATTAAGTGCATGTTCTCCCTCCTGTAGTCCTCTGCATTGCTCCAGAATATTAGCAAAGTCGGGCACTTCCCAATCAAAAAGAAGTCTTCTGATGGTGAGCTTCCACCCCTGTCCAAATCAAAGCTCCTTCATTGTAGCCCCCTGTTGTTAATTCAAATCATACCTGTAAGAGAATAATTGCTTGAGGCTTCCTTCCCAACTAGTTGTCCTCCAAAAATAGAATTATCTCACCCTCCTTTACATTAAAAATCAGCTTGTCGATAGAGTTCCCCCACAGGTTCTTTGTAACTCCACAAACTTGTACCAAAGGATGGTTTATAAAAAAACTTTCATTTCCATATGTTCCTCCATAGTAAACCTCCGTCGTTAGGGGTGTCAAATGAACTCAAACATAGGTAACCCGCTCAGCCCGCCCAAAATTTTAAGGGTTGGGCTCGAGATAATTTGAATTGGTTTCGATCTCAACCCATTCAAGTTTAACCCGTTTGAAGAGAATTCTCAATTGAACCTAATTCAATCTCCAATTTCAACCCATTTTAAAAAAATTTATTAAGATATGTTCCAATGTTGAAGGTATGAATTATTATCTATTTAACATCTTTTAGAATTTATCTATCAATTTGTTACCTTATTAACAAAAAATTCTTGAGCGGAAATTCAAATTGTGATTATAAAAGTTAAATATCAATATGTTAAATTATTGAGATTAATCGTGTCATATTGGACGGGTCAAGACCCAACCCGTTTTTTAGCCCATTTGAGCCCAAAGTAAACTTGGGCGGGTCAAGACCCAACCCGATTTCCGTTCAACCCATTGTAATATTTTCAATTTCAACCCAACCCGCCCATTTGACACCCTCACCCACCACTATTCTGCTTTCTCAAGTTTTTCACTCTGAGTCCCCCTTTATGGTTGCTAATGGTCAGAGTTTCGCATTTAACAAAATGGCATCCTCATTTCTATTTATTTCCTCAGCAAGGTTTCAAGCTTCTTTTCTACACTTGTAGGTATAGGCCTATAGGGATAAGGGCATCAAGTAGGTTGACAGAGCATCCAGCACAAAATTTACGAGTGCCAGTCTACTACCAAGGAAATGTAGTGTAATTTCCATCTTGCTAACTTCTTTCACACCTTTCCAAGACTCCAATCCAACTATCTCTTGATTTGTTTAAACCTCCCAAAAGCATCCCAAGATAGATAGTTGGGGTAACACCAACTTCCCCTCTCAGTATGGTTGTCATATGTTGTTTATTTGGCACTGCATTAGCTGGAAAGTTTGACTTTTCATCCAATTAATATGAGCTCATAAATGGCTTCAAGGCTCTCTTCTACATCACAAAAAATCAAGGTGTCACGTCACCTGCAATATTGAAGATGAGTAATTTCCAGCTTGCTAATTTGATAGTTTGCCACATTGAAACCCCCATTTCATCCATTGCCATGTGTAGTTTTTTATCATATCGTTCAAATCTTCCATAACTTGTCTCGATCCTCTTTGAGAAGGAAAGAAACCTTCAGAAGATAACATTTATTGAGATGGAAAATCCAACAATACTTTTAAAAACTTGATCCAGCTTATCCCTACAGCATCTTCAATTCAAACAGATACTCCTCAAATTTTACCACTTGCCTTCACCTGCCACTCAGATTATAGCTCTACGATTTGCAATCAAAACTAAAAACCTGAAGTCTAAAAACAAATAATCAGAATGAATCCTAAGTTAATAAGCTAACACTGATGGTGGAGGTTAGCCAGAATCTCAGTAAAACCAAAGAAAGTTGATTTAAAGAACAGATCAGTGGAGCTAAAGCACAATGCAAGAATGATGCAAGAACATTGCAGATTTTCTACGCTACCAAAAAACTAAGGGAATTAAAACAGCTTCAGATTCTGAAGATGACCCAAAGGAGAAATGATAAAGAAATGAACTTTGGGCCTAACTCAACCCTAAAAGCTAGCTCATGAGGAGAGGATTGCCCTAAACCATATAACGAGTTCATGTTACCATCACACAAACAATGTGGGACTCCAACAACCCACCCACCCATCCCCCAACCCCTCCACACCCAGGATTAGACATCCACAATATAAGACGGGAGGCCCAACCGCGCAACATTAAAAATAATGAATTGGGATGAGCCTTGATCTGATATAGTGATAAACAAATGGACCTTGGGCCTAACTCAACCCCAAAAGTTAGATCATAAGTGATAAGGGTAGGATACCCCAAGACCATATAAGGAGTCCTTGTTCCCTTCCACAAACAATGTGGGACTCTACCACCCCCCACGCCCAAGACTAGGCATCTCAAGCGTGGACAATACAAGACGAAAAGCCAACATGATAAAAATAATCAATTGGGATCTACGTTGCGCAGTCTCTTCATTTTTGTAGCCGAACCCGTCTTGACGCGACACTGGTGCGGTCGCGGATGTGAGGTGCGTTTTGGATTCGGTCAATCCGAACTGGATACTTGACCACAACCAAAAAAAAAATTGGGGAAGAAGATATCAGTTTCATGGCCGCTGACCCTGAAAGTTGACGACTTTTTCTCTAACAAAGTTGTCACGAAATCTGGTTGCTCCATGAAAAAGAATAGACAAAAGGCAAAGCTTACAAGAACAGAGAGATGAGGCATAGATTTATTCTTGTATAAGAAAAAAGAGGAGACGGAGGCTCCATGGGAAAGAACAAAGGATTCAGAGTCTTTTTCTTGAAAAAGAACAGAGGAGAAAGCTTTTATAAAAAAACGAAATAGAGCAAGCGAAGGGTTTCTTGGGAGAAGAAGGGAAAGGCACGACACTTTATGAATTGTATTATCTGATTTAAGTTAGTCTATATACATGTATGAATAATTCTTTTTTATGATAAATAAAAGGAATTATAATTTTTTTAAAATTTATTGGTAACAAGTTATAATTAATTCATACTTTCATATGGTCCAATGTATTATTATTATTATTATTATTATTATTATTATTATTATTATTATTATTATTATTATATTTTATAATATTGAATATTTTTAGCCGAATCCCTGCACCCGTACCCATACTCGAATTCGCACCCCCGAATCTTAAAATTTAAATTTTGCCGAATTTGACTCTTGGATTCGCATCCATCTCGGGTGCCCGCACCCGAGTCCGAGCAACTAGATTGGGATGAGCTTGGATTTGATATCATGATAAAGAAATGGACTTTTTGTCTAACTCAACCCTAAAAGCTAGCTCACAAGGGGAAGATTGTCCATGACCATATAAGGAGTCTATATTCCCATCCCACAAATAATGAGGGACTCCAACACCCCCTACGCCCACGATTGGTCATCTAAAGTGTGGACAATATAAGACGAGGGCTGAAACATCATAAACAATAAATTGGGATGGATTAGCCCTAATACCATGATAAAGAAATGGACCTTAAACCTAATTCAATCCTAAAAGCTAGCTCATGAGGAGGGATTGTCCAAAGACCATATTAGGAGTCCACGTTCCCATCCCATAAACGATGTGGGACTCCAAATCAAGACAGCTAAGAATAATGGAAAAGCATTGTTGTCGTTGACCTGATTATACTACAAGCAAGGATTTCTACAAATCCTAGGTAAATAATGTGAGATTGATGAACAATCTCCACAAACTTTTGCGATTACCATTATATCTCAAAGCGCAAAAAACAGTTTATCAGGGAATTGCAAGTATAAAAAGTCCGCTCTTCCAACCCTATGCAAAGACAACCTAACAGAGATATATTTTCTTTCGATTACAGCACTAATAAGATGTAATAAATCACCGGCGTAACATTATCAAGGTAAAACAAGTTGCAATATAACATAACGTATATCATACCATTAAATAGCACAAACAGTTTGCTCACGAGGTTTGCATCCTCCAAATTCACACCAGAAGCATTCTTCTTGTGAAGCTCCTCTCCTCTCTTAACAATAGACTCTTGACTTTCAAAGAAAACCAAAGAAGCTGATGTTATTTATTCTAAAATAAGAAACGCGAGCGAAGACATTCAACTACCTAAATGAAAACCTAAACACATCAGGTTCCGCAGAATTAGCTTCGAAAAAACAAGAAGTACCAATCTGAAGAGGCAGCCACATAGAGGGGATAAACAAGTTCTGTAGACAGTTCCATAGCTTGAACGACATTCAAGATTCCCAACTGCATAATGTGAGATAGACCAACAATAAGTTTTCTTCAGATAGTCAACAGAGATGGACAAAAATCAATCCATGTAATGTTTACAGAATGGTAAGTTAAGCTACTGAATACCTTCACATTTTTTAAATAGTCATTTGTCAATTGTCGTTTCCCAGTAACACGATCACATTGAGCAATCGAAAGTCCGGCAGGGCAAGCGCTGCTGTAATGATAAATTTTGTTTTACAACAAGTTAGTCAATTAGCTTCTCAAATGTCAAAATTACCAAACTAATATACTCATATAAACTCTAGTTTAACCTTTGAGAAGTTGGTTGATATAAAACCATCTGAAGGCAAAATTCAAGAAATATCTTGTGGTCTGGCAGATCACCAGATCTTCTATACTTTGCCGCTACTTCATCACTTATTTTAACAGAATGGCATTCCCCAATCACCTGAAAATCAGAAAAGATTTCACATAGGACTTAACACGGATATGATGAACGTCTTTTGTTGTCTTGTGAATAGAATCCAATGTAATTGATAAAGCACTTCATAACAATTTATCAAAGGATCTTCACCAAAGTAGTCGATCTGAAATTTTTCCACTTCGCAAAGAGCACTATGAGGGGTACAATGCAGAAAAATGATGAATCCAATATAAGCACCATATGAACTTCAATATCTAGTAATTAAAATAAAATAAATTTACATGTTTAACTAGTCAAAGGCATTGAAACCATTGGCTACAGAGATCATTAGTATCATGCAAATGTTCCCCAGGAATTTTTCCTGACAAATCAACTGCATGGTCCTGTTAGGTAAATAAAGAGCGACATAATGGCATCTACAATCAAACTTCTAATCTGAAAAAGCTTTAGCTATTGCTTGGACCATTACCTTATACAAACTCACAGAGCCACAGTTGGTTTATCCTCATAACACTATACATGCTTGGTAACATAATACTTGCAAAATGCACATATTCATCAGACGGATACAATATACACCTGTTTCTCCATCCAAAGCTAATCGTATAGTAAAAATATTCCCTAGGCAGAAACCAGAGCATAGAAAGCATAGAGAAACGTGATCTAAGGGGATGTTTGGTTATCATAAAAGATCAGCAAAAGTGGGAGAAAATAGCTTTTCTGTATCCTAAGCAATATATTTTCCCTTAGTTCCCCATGTTACCAACTGATGAAGATGTACCTCCTCCTTGCAATACTCACAAGCAAATCCAGGAAATATCATCTACTCCATGAACATGTCTCTCTCTTTATTTTTTTATATGACATCATGTCTCTTTTAATTGCTATGGCTTTTCTTCTTTTTTTGAGAAGGCAACATTTTTATATAACGATTTGCCACATAAAAATTGCAGTTGTCCATAATATACGGAAATATAGGAAAATGCACTAAGATATAACCTACTTACAGACTAAGTTGCAAAAAGTCGGGTGTAGGTATCTGACACGGACGCCACGCGGATCTGGGAGTCGGATTAGGCAAAATCTAAATTTTAAATTCGTGAGTAGATATGGGTGCTAGGATTTAGCTTAAAAAAATCAAAAATATAAAAATAGAGCTTTAAAATATTTTAAATAAATATCTTGTGGAAAATTTACATGCATGTTGTAGAATTCAAACTTTCATACTCCAAGATGGGCATTAAAAAAGTAAGTTAATTGTTGAAAGTTAACATGCTAATAATTAATTTAGGGGGTGTTTGAGTTGGCTTTTTCTAAGTAGCTAAGCTAAAAGCTAAAAGTTTAAAAGCATTTTTTGCCTTCCCCAAACCCCTCCAAAAATAAAACAGAGCTCAAAAGACAAAAGTTACTTAAAATAAGCAAATTCAAACACCCTCTTAGAAACTGCCCCTCTAATCTCTGAGAAAAAAAACATTTATAAATAGCAAACTTTGATCAAGAGGAAAAGCTAAAAAGGATAGAAGTTATTCCATTTTCCATGTCTTAATCAAAATCTCAATATTCCCCCCAAATTTTTCCATGGACTCCAATCAAATATCCAGTAAGGGTTGACCAAATCCCGCACCATGTCATGTTCGGCAGCAAATGAAGAGTCCGCGTAACGTAGATTATAAAAACCTAGAACATCAACAAAATATTCTATGTCTTCTATAAATTCATGTTTACACCAGAAATAGGAAAGAGCTAGGCACTTCATTGTTGTATAACTACATCTTTGTCTTATACATTGTCAATCGCTCATGAACTAATAATGATGGTCATTATTGTTTATGCCAAATTTGTTTAAGAACAATATTGCACTTCAGTCACTTTTACTAGAAACAATATTGTCCTTAATAATATACATCCATTTTACTTTATGAATATATGTACACACACACACGGATATATATGCATATTCATTTCACTCTGTCTTAAGAAAATATACATCAAAACCATCAGAAAGAATATTCATAAGATTGTGTGTTCCCTGCTATGTCCGAGTATTTAACATATATGCTTAAATTTTAGAAGCAGCCCTCTAAGTCTCCAACTTCCCAAAAATTTTTGGACAACAGACACCTCTACTAGAGTCACTCACCTTTTCCTTACTTTTCTTCCCTACATCTTTCTTGCAGATCCTGACAACCATATGTAACTAAAAGGAGAACAAAGAACCAACAAGTATTTTAGATTAGATGAAGATGATGTGATTACCTTAGTTGTGACCCTCAACAGTATGTCTTGATGTTGAAGAGGTAGCTTTGAAATGTTAGCTAAGAAGTTAGGTGCCATATTTTCTTTATCCTGAAACAATAGATAGTAGAATCAGCAAGGTAATTACGTCTGCCTTGCAAAATGATGTCAAATTCACCCAAAGCTTCACTTCCTGTTCATCCAATATTAACTCATACCTCCTTTATTGTACGATCAACTGCCATCTCAACATACATGATGCAGAAATTCCTAACCATTGATGATGCACTAGATTCCATATACAACTGCCACAAGTCAGATAATGGCAAACCAATGGCATTCTGGTGCTTCACTCTCTTGTTCACATGGCTTAGAATCTCAAGTACCTAATGGAAAGAACACAAGTACAGCTTAACAAGCGTTCAAAAAACATACACTACCACGCAATTCAAATTTGAGAATGCAACTAAAGAACTTCATAGGGAGTGCAAGACTCGTCACTCATCCCCAGCTAGAAGCATAAAGTACTAAGTAACGCAATTAAGTGTCTAGAAAAGATAAAATTGAGAGACCCATTAGGGTACAAAGTCTTGAGGAAGGGGGAAATGATTAGTCTAAAAGAAAATTAAGAGACCCAATTGGGAAAAATGATTACTTTGTTGCGGACAAGAGGAGCAGGAGATGAAAGGGAAGCAATGGAGAGAGGCAGAAGTTTGGTGAGCAAGTCTTGTAGCTTGGAGTCATCGCAAAGTGCGAGCCTTGTGAGCATTCGATCAAGGAGTTCCTCTATCTCAACATCCGATTTTCCAGAGAGCATAGATGACCAAGACGATGCCGTACTCGAAGAAGAAGAAGAGTCTGCCATTTTTTTTTTCTGTGAAAAAACTTGGAGGGATCGTTCAATGTAGGTTTTGTAGCTGGACTTCGCAAAGACCCTCTCTCAAGTGATGGTTTAAAGTGCATATGCTAACCTCTTTCTCAAGAAATTGGCTAATACATATTTTTTCACCAAATTACTAGATTTGTCCACAAATGTAAGGGGTTTCATTTTATTTTTTTGCCCGAAGAATAACTTTCGCATATAGTCATTTAAAAATAATTTAATTGTGTTTCGTAGTTGTAGTTTGGTAATTACAATTTGTTAGCGGAAACGTGAAACTAAAGAACAAGGAAGAACAACAATATTTAACGTGGTTCGGATCAAAATGATCCTACGTCCACCAAAGAACAACTGCACCAATATTTATTTCACTATACAAAGAATATAAGTGAAATACTACAAGAGAGAGAACACAATGCCTTAGAAGGTGAGAAGGCAAGTGAAAGGATGATTTGAAAATGAATTAAGAGCTACCTATTTATAGGAATAAATTCATCCTATTGATGTCATCCATGACATCACTATGTGTCAAAATTGTCAAGGTTAAGATAGCAAATCATTTTATGGTTTGCCTAACTTTCACCTACCAAGATACAATCTTTGACTTGTATTTTGTACTAATTATCTTCCTACCAAATATTCATATTAATTCATCTTCCATTTAGTTTGATTCCACAAGAACCAAAACCAACTCTTTCAATCTCCACCTTGGTTTGTGTTCCAAGCATGCGTATAAACAACTCCGGCCAAAACTTCTAAGCTTACTGGGCAATCCCATTGTAAGAAACAAGAAGAATCAAACCTTTGTTGAACATTCCAGCTCCACCTAGCAGTTGTTCTCTTAGAGTTGCATCAATTGATGCATACTCCCGCCAAGTCCTTGCAGTGTGCAAACTTGGCAAGCGGGACTATTTTGGTCAACATGTCTGCAGCGTTATCGTCTGTGATAACCTTCTCAACCTTGATAGCTCCCTTTTCTACGACATCTCGAATAAAATGAAATCTGACATCAATGTGTTTGGTGCGCTCATGAAATCTTTGATTTTTAATCAAATGAATAGCACTTTGACTATCACATTTTAGAATTGATTTAAGCTGAGCTGAACTCAATTCTGTCACCAAACCTTTCAACCAGATAGCTTCTTTCACTGCCTCCGTTGCTGCCATATATTCTGATTCTGTTGTAGACAAAGCGACAATCGACTGTAAAGTCGATTTCCAACTAACGGCACTGCCAACGAGAGTAAAGATGTATCCAGTTGTGGACCTCCTTCGATCAAGATCCCCTGCATAGTCAGAATCAACATAACCGATAATTGAAATACCTTCACTTTTCCGAAAGGTTAGGCCAACATCAGGAGCTCCTTTGAGATATCTCAATATCCACTTGACAGCTTCCCAATGCCTTTTTCCTGGATTTGCCATGTACTTGCTTACTACACTTACAGATTGGGCAATATCTGGACGTGTGCATACCATAGCATACACAATGCTACCAACTGCACTCGCATAAGGAACCTTTGACATATGCTCCACCTCATCCATAGATTGAGGCATTTGTAACTCTGAAAGCTTGAAATGAGAAGCTAAAGGTGTACTTACAGGCTTGCTCATATCCATATTGAATCTTTCAAGAACTTTTCGGATGTACCTCTTCTGAGAAAGATGTACAACACCATTTTCTCTTGAAATTTCCATTCCAAGGATTTTCTTTGCAACTC
Source organism: Solanum chilense (assembly GCA_032847665.1). NCBI lineage: Eukaryota > Viridiplantae > Streptophyta > Magnoliopsida > Solanales > Solanaceae > Solanum > Solanum chilense. The sequence continues at coordinate 49,174,926 of CM064973.1, forward strand.
CTAGATCCTTCATGTCAAATTCCTTGCTCAACAGTTTCTTCAAAATATTTATCTCTGTGATGTTGTTAGCAGCAATAAGCATATCATCAACATACAACAAAAGATAAATCGTAGAGTTACCAGACATCTTCTTGTGATACACACAACTATCAAATGCACTCCTCGAAAATCCATGTGTAGTCATGAATGCATCAAACCTCTTGTACCACTGTCTAGGGGATTGCTTCAAACCATACAAAGACTTCTTCAGTTGGCATACATGGTCTTCTTTTCCTTCAGCTAGGAAACCTTCAGGCTGATCCATATAGATTGTCTCTTCTAGATCACCATGTAAAAAAGCAGTTTTGACATCAAGCTGTTGAAGCTCTAAATCAAATTGTGCAACCAATGCTAGCAGCACGCGAATTGAGCTATGTTTCACGACTGGAGAAAAGATCTCATTGTAGTCAATTCCCTCCTTCTGACTGAAACCCTTTGCAACCAATCTCGCCTTGAACCTAGCAGCTTCCACTTCTGGAATACCTTTTTTCTTTCTGTAGACCCATTTGCATCCAACTGTCCTTATCCCCTTTGGCCTTTTAACTAAGACCCATGTCTCATTTCTGTGAAGAGACTCCATCTCTTCCATCATGGCCAACTGCCAATGTGCAGCATCTTTGCAAGAAGTTGCTTCAATATACGAAGAGGGCTCGAGATCCTTAATCTCTTCTTCTGTAGCTACGAACGCTTGTGCAATCAGATTTTCTTGCTCTATAAGACGTTCCGGTTTCCGTATCCGCCTTTTTTCCTTTCCCTTCGCAATTGTGTATGGTTCATTGGAAGCAAGTTCTTCTGCATCTTTTGACTCATCACTTTGAGTCTCTTGATCCCGTTTCTTGGTAAGCTCCACCGGTAGCTCCACCTGCTCGTTGTTCTCGTTTCTAGATAACTCCACAGAAACTTTACGAGGATCAAGTATAGAGGATTCATCAAAGGTAACATCTCTACTAACTACAAATTTAAGTAAAGACAAACACCATAGTTTGTACCCTTTTACTCCATCAACATACCCTACGAATATGGCCTTTTTAGCCCTTGGTTCAAGCTTACCTTCATTAACATGATAATAAGCTGGACACCCAAATATTCGCAAGTATGAATAGTTAGAGGGTTCACCTGACCAGACCTCATTCGGAGTCTTAAAGTCAATCGCTGATGCTGGAGACCGATTGACAATATGAGAAGCAGTATGAACTGCTTCAGCCCAAAATACTTTGGACATCTTAGCTTGTAAGAGCATACAACGAGCCTTCTCAAGAAGCGTTCTGTTCATTCTCTCGGCAACTCCATTCTGCTGTGGTGTGTGCCTGACCGTCTTATGCCTTGCGATCCCATGAACCTTGCAGAAATCATTGAACTCTTCACTGCAAAACTCCAAGCCATTGTCCGTGCGAAGATACTTGATTTTCCTCTCCATTTGATTTTCAACCAAAATCTTCCACTCTTTAAATGCTTCAAAAGCATCACCTTTTGTCTTCAGGAAACGCACCCAAACCTTTCGTGAAAAATCATCAATGAATGTGAGAAGATACCTCTTTCCTCCCTTTGATGGAAGCTTAGAGGGACCCCATAAATCTGAATGGATGTAGTCTAGCACCCCTCCCGTCTTGTGCTTGCCAGTGCTGAAGCTGACCTTTTTCTGCTTCCCTAAGACGCAGTGCTCACAAAATTCAAGTGTGCTGATCTTCTCACCATTCAAAAGGTTGCGGTTGCTCAACATCTCCAATCCTCGTGCGCTCATATGGCCTAGTCTCATGTGCCATAATTTTGCCTTGTCATCATTAGATAACTGCACTGTAGATGCATTTACAGAGCCAATAATGGTGCTTCCCGCAAGTGTGTAGAGGCCATCCTCCAGCTTGGCCTTCAACATGACTAAAGACCCTTTAGTCACTTTCATAGTTCCTCCTTCACTCATGTACTTATAGCCTTGTTTATCTAAAGTACCCAGGGAGATCAAATTCTTCTTTAGATGAGGAACATGACGGACTTCTGTAATAGTCCTCACGATTCCATCATGGCAGCGAACATGAACTGAACCAATGCCAACTATTTTACAAGTTGCATTATTGCCCATTAATACAGTTCCTCTGCTTGTTTCATAGCTGCTGAACCAATCTTTTCGGAATGTCATATGCAGAGTACAACCAGAGTCTAAGATCCATTTGTTGTCATAGACTCCATTATTGCATGATGTTGTTAGTACATAATCATCATCATTATCATGTACTTTCTCAACAATGGATGCACTCGCCTTTTCTTTGGACTTCGACATAGGGCAATCTCGTTCAAAGTGCCCCTTCTTGTGACAGCCCCAACACTCCGCATTCTTTTTGTTCACACGAGACTTTGATCTGTACTTCGATTTGCTCCTTCCCTTTTGGCTAGTACGACCTCTTACAAAGAGTCCACTAGCTTCGTCACTTTTGTCTCCTTCAAAATGCATCCGCACATCACAAGAGTTTAGTGCTTGCCGCACTTGCTCAAGTTTAATAGGTTGTTTGCTATACATCATTGAATTCTCAATATCACGATATTTTGAAGTCAATGAAAATAGTAAAGAACATGCAAGTGTCTCCTCGTCCTTTTTAATTCCAGCAGTTTGTAAGTCCATCACAAGTTTATTGAACGCATCTAGATGGTCTTGCAACAAAGTACCTGAATCCATCTTAAATGTATGAAGACGCCGTTGTAACAACATCCTTGTTGTCACTGACTGGTCCTGGTAAAGCCCTTCCAGCTTTTCCCATAACTCTTTGGCCGTCTCTTCGGTACTTGTACTCACTTCACAAAGTACGTTAGGTGCAAGGGACAGTTGGATTGCACTCAATGCATCTCCTTCAATCTTTTCCTTGTCGGAATCCGATATCTTATCGGGGTACTTTCCGTCAATAGCATGGATTGAACCTTCCCTCCGCAGTAACGCTATCATCTGGATTTTCCAGATATTGAAGTTGTTGCGCCCACTAAATCTATCAATTTCAAACTTCATGGAACTCATTTTTTTTTTTTACTTGTTCTTCCTTTTCTACTATAATGTATTTGGAACTACAGAAAACCAAAGTAATCCTTTTCTGATGTGGAAGTTCAGACTGTGCTGCAACCACAGAGCATACTCAGACAGAACCTTGGCTCTGATACCAATTGTTAGCGGAAACGTGAAACTAAAGAACAAGGAAGAACAACAATATTTAACGTGGTTCGGATCAAAATGATCCTACGTCCACCAAAGAACAACTGCACCAATATTTATTTCACTATACAAAGAATATAAGTGAAATACTACAAGAGAGAGAACACAATGCCTTAGAAGGTGAGAAGGCAAGTGAAAGGATGATTTGAAAATGAATTAAGAGCTACCTATTTATAGGAATAAATTCATCCTATTGATGTCATCCATGACATCACTATGTGTCAAAATTGTCAAGGTTAAGATAGCAAACCATTTTATGGTTTGCCTAACTTTCACCTACCAAGATACAATCTTTGACTTGTATTTTGTACTAATTATCTTCCTACCAAATATTCATATTAATTCATCTTCCATTTAGTTTGATTCCACAAGAACCAAAACCAACTCTTTCACAATTTATAGTTACATGTTTTAGGGTAAAGATTGAAGAGCGAGACTAGAGAGTGAGGAGAGAGGCGAGCGAGAGAGGATAGAGATTGTGAAATATGTGAATTGTATATGTATATAGGTTAGATAATTATATATGCATACGTATGTATAAGAGAATTGGGAGAGGAAGGAGAGAGGTGAGTGAGAGAGAATAATAGTTTGTATAATTCGCATCTCGTTTGTATAATTCGCAGGTACATTTGTATAATTCACGTATTTTTGTGAAATTGAGTAATATAAGGTCTGAAATTATACAAATATAATAAACTCAGAATAACGAATTGATACAAATATAAACATATGAACTTAAAGCAAATTATACATATATTATACAAATTACATTATATAAAATATATTAGGGAAAATGCACAAGTATCCCCTCAACCTATGTCCAAAATCCCAGAGACACACTTATACTATACTAAGGTCCTATTAGCCTGAACTTATTTTGTAAGTAATTTTCTACCTCCTTTCGGCCTACGTGGCACTAGTTTGAAAAAAAAAAAGTCAATCAGCATTGGGTCTACAAGATAGTGCCACGTAAGCCGAAAAGGGGTAGAAAATTATTAATAAAATAAGTTTAGGGGGTAATAGGACCTTAGTGTAATATAATTGTGTCTCTGAAATTTCGGGCATAAGTTGAGGGGGTACTTGTGCATTATCCCATTATATTACACAAAATTTGAAAACTACACGTTTATACAAACTTTAAAAAGTTATACGCAAAAAGATTGAATGTATATGATGTCAAAACTGAAAACCAAAGAAAATCATCGTCATATACAAATACAAAACATCATATGCAAATACAAATCAAATAAAGAATTGTTACTTGCGAATAATACATATAAATGTGGCTAATTATACAACTCGAAGTCAGCTCACGTAATTAATGGTTAATGTTAGTCGCGAGTGATAATTATAGCAAACTATAGCTATGATGAGTAATTAAGTAGTATAAGTTTGTTTAACTGCGTAATTTTCCCTATCAATATTAATCAATAAGTTAGGTTTATTTCAAATCGAACCGCAATTGATAATTTGAACTGATAAAAAGTTATTAATTTTATTAATAGATGGATCAATGATTCCGTATTAATGGTCTAATAGTAAATTAAATAAATATATTTATATAATTTAATATATAAAGTCGTTTTATATTTTTATTTTTTATTGTCTCATTACTCTTGATTATTCTACAATATGAGATAGTTTGCTCTTGATCAAGATGCAATATGTCTACTCATGTTCATAATTTATTTGATTTGTCGCCTTGTTTTAAAATGATTTTAAATTCTTTTCTGGTCAAATCTTAACGATTTAACCGATAGCCGAACTATAACGATCAATAGTCGATAAATCAATAATCATTAAGTTAATATCTTAATTGTCTATAACGATTTAGCATGTCTGCAAATCGATAACATATAAACTTTAAAACTGAACCAAGCAATATATAACCCTATAATAAGGTTTCTTTTATTTTAAATAGTGTAAAAAAATTGTCATTTTACCCCTTAAAGTATTTTTTATAAAGAGAAACTTGCAAAAACGAGTTAATGGCTATTATTTTTAGGATTATAAGATTAGAATAGCTACATGTATTACATTTACTCAAAATAGCTATCGTTTCCTTCTAAATCTTGTTTTATTCAAAGTATTATAAATTTTTTAAAGGAAAAATATAATGATACAGTGTTAAATATAATGCACTAAATATGGGATGTTTGTTATTATAACTGTCCTTTAATTATGTCATTTAAACTCTCAATTTTCAATTATTAAATTAACAAGAAATAATGACCATCTTCACAACATTTACTCTTAGATTCCTATTAGTTTAACAAAAAAATTGTGATACAATATACTCAAAATCTAATTTCTTGCATACAATAAATACATTATGTGTATATTTAGCATGTTAATACAACTATTAAATACACATAAATAGTATAGATGAACAAATGATATGTATACACAAGAATACAACAATTTACTAACATACATGGAATACAACGGATTCAATATATTCACATTTTAAACTTCTTTTACTAATTCAATACAGGTGACAACTGTAACACTCCGAAAGTCTAAGACGTGTTCAAGACCCTAACACAGGTGATTTAGACACTGTTTTAAGATCAATTTTAATTTATATAAGTCATTTAGGAATTTTTAGAAGCAAAACGTCAAAGAACGTCCATGACGTTCGGGAACTAGTTCAATGAGGTGCTAGTGTGCCTTAGCCTATTTGACTAAGTTTTAAGAGTCAAAAAATGATTGATTTTGGTGGAAGGGTGTCTAACACGTATTAGAGTTAGTTTATAGTTGAAACGTCCGGATACGACTCCCCAAGGACCAACCAAGGGCCCTTGAGGAGGACCTTTGCAATTTGGCAAAAAGCTGCCAAAAGGCAGTGAGCACAAACGTGTGCAACGGATCGTGTGCCAATCGATGGGGCGTCGATGGCCACCGTCGATGAGAACTTAACCATATCCATGGGAGGCCTATTTTGGACAGTCTTTGACCAAAACGACGGACCAACAGGACGGTTGGTCCCTTGGTCCGTCGATTGACAAAGGGGCGTACACGTGGTCTCGATTGTAAGTCCACTGGTTTTGCTGCACGTTTTTAGTTTGGTCAAATTAATTAATTAAGTGGTTAGTTAATCAGTTAGGGGTTAAGGGATGTCTAATTAAGTTGGTTAATAACCTATATAAAGACTCTAACCTAATTAAGCTAATCTAACCCTCATAATTCCCATAACCCAAATTGCTCTTCCTTCTCTCTTCTTTCTCTCTCCCAGGTAGAATAACACCATAGAAGGTCAAATTCAAGGGTTTCTAGGGATTCTATAGATCAAATTTTCTTCATCAACCAACAAAGTATGAGAATTCCTTTTACCTTTGGGATCTCTTTCCCCAAAGGGCTTCTCCAAATTGATTTCAAAAATTGAGTTCTAAGTGGATTTTCTTCCAATATGAAATTGATGTTGTGAATTGCTTTGTTTATGATTTCTTTTGGATATAATGAGTAGATTAACATGAATTATGATTCAATTATACTACTCTTTGATATGTTGGTCTAAATTGTAGAAGATGATCTTTTCACCTTAACTCTAGGTTGTGATCTTGAATTGAATTGTATAGTATTGACTTATTTGGTTTGGTTAATGTGTGAATTACTATCCTATGTTGTTATTATGCTAATTAGGAGTAGATTGTGATAACTTGAACTAAGTCTCTAATTCTAGGATATGAACTAGTGATAAATTGTTGTATAATGATTAATTGGCCTTGTTATTATGTTAGTTATTATTGTGTGATGATATTACACCCATTATTGGGTTGAATTGGATGATTTATGGTAAGACCTTGATGATGTCTTATGAAGGAGACTTGGTAAGTTTTGTGATCTCAACTCTTTACTTCAATTATGGTTACTTGTGATTAAATGATGGTGTTGTATTGAAGTATACCTTAAGTTAGGACTGATAGGGTTGGTATGATGTTGAATTGAAATGTCTTGACTATGGTTTATGAGGTGTTGGCTAAGATGTAAATGTTATAAGGATTGTGATAACTTGTCAATGTATCTTATCATGATGTGATTATGTAAATGTGCTAACCTCACATGTGTGAATTGTAATGAAAGAATAATACTCATGCAATTCTTATTGAGCTATAATGATGATGATTATACAAGGAATGAACCCTATAACCTGACCCTCTCCGATAGAAATTAATTCATGAGCTTCTTAAATTTTCCAAGCAATTTAAAATAATTAGTTTTATAAATTTTAACAAAAATATATATATATATATATATATATATATATATAAAGTTTGCGTTATTTTTGAATAGTTTTATCATTTTTTATAACTTTTAGATAATATATATTTTACATAATTATGTATATAATTAGTATATTTTATGATTATTCAAAAAAAAACATCTCAAAAATATTTTAATTTTAGTAAGTATCCTATTAAACTAGTTTAGTTTAAATTATGTTTTATATCACTAGTTTACAATTAATTTTTTTTTTAAAAAAAATAGGAAGCTCATTAATTAATTAATATTAATTCGTCTTATTTAAGATTTAACCAAATTTTGCAAATTAAATATGATTTGGCTAAATTATTAATTCACTTAGTTATATCTCACTTTAAATCCACCAAAAGATTTTAGCTTTGGGCCTTTTCTATAATCTGCACCAGCCCATATCCAATTTCTTATCTTATAATAAAAGAGGCCCATATATATTGCTACAACAACGATTTCCAGCCCATACTGATTCTTCATTTATTCCAGGCCCACTTATATTTTCAGACGCCCCAGGCCCAAATAATTTCAGCAGCCCACTTCTCATTCCCAACCCAGCAGAAATATCCGACCCGATCCCACCTGTTTCTTCTTCACGTTGAAAACCCAGAAAATTGGGGAAGAAAGCCAACGTCTTCTTCCCCATAAATCAAGCAACAAATCATGGTTGACCAAACCCAAAAATCGTGCCAACAGTACCATTCCATCACCATCGCCGTAATTTCCAGCGAGAAGTGGCATCCAACAATACCCTTTGTACGTCTTCTTCTTCTTTTCCTCAAACTCGGATGGTTCTAGCTCCAAACGGCGCTACAGTACCATCGTCGTCCTTCTCATCCACTTTTCCCCTTTTGGCGGATTTTCAGAGTAAAAATACAACTCTCCCATGCCTCTTAGCTATTGCCTCGAAAAAGAGCATTTTTGAAATTTGAATTCATCCTTAATCTACCGGATTTCCCCTCTAACCGGTTTTAGTTCTTTTCCTATAAATACCAGTCGTATATCACTGTCAAAAGGGGGAGAAAAATATAATTTCGAAAAAAAAGCTTTCTGTTTTCTTAGAATAGTTTTTGAAGAGAACAACCCTAGCTTTTCTTAGTCTTAAAGATACATTTCAAGACCGAAAGTTTGGTTCCCGTAGTCTTATTGAATTTCCGGCTTATTCTCCGAACTTTGTCCGTGGTTCTCATTCCGTTTAAGCTTTCTTGGTTGCTGTTTGGTATCGACGCTTGCGTGGTGAGGACTGTCATTCCCCTGCTCGTCTGCCTCTAGTTAGCTGCTCCGAATAAGGTAATACCTTTTCTCTTGTGACACCCTCTCCTTTATCTCGTTGTGTTGATTCGATGTTACTTGTGGTTGAGATGATGACTTTGGCGCAAAGAATATACAAATATTTGTATGTTATTTCTATAACTTAGTCGTGATGAGTAAAATTTCGTAGCCTGAATATCCTCTATCGATTCCTAGCAGTCCCCTTTATCTGTATTTCCTTGACTTTTTTTGTTGGCTAAGCATTTTGTTCCTCCATGTGCTCTCGATTTTGTTTTGTGTTTCCAGTTTAGTATGAATATGTGTAGCGTTATGATTTTTCTCCCATGAGTTAACATGACAAGGTTTGTACCTCGTATTCATTATCATATGAACTCGAGTTCTTGAGCGGCAAAGATGTCAGTTATTTTTTGGTTTTTTTTTTTTTTTTGCTTTTCTGTTTCCTTTGCTCCTTCCTAGAACTTCTTTTGCGATTTCTTAATGTATTGTCCCTTTGGAATCATTTGATTTCCTTGCTTTAGAATCCTCTCGTTAATGTTATTTTTATGTGCATTTAAAGCATTAAGCATGATTCATGTGATGATGGAAGTCGTTTTAGCATTATATATTGGTCGTTATGTGCGTTGATTCAAGTTCATATCTATGAAGTTAACTAATGCGCTGTTTGGTGTTGTTTGTTGTTCAACATTTGTTTCTCTTGCTTGGTTCTCATTAATAAATCTCTTGCGTTGTTGAGCTTGTTATTCAAACTTATAAAAATTGATTAGGAAGTATATGTAATTTGTTTCAATAAGTCCAAGGCACTGTTTTATTGTTTTTCTTTTCTTAAGCTTAGGATTATATATTTGTTTCATTTTGATAGCTTTTATTTTTTTGACTATTACAACTTAAAGAAAATCATGACCTTCCTTGTTTAAAACATGTTTTAGTTACAAATAATTTATGTGTTGTTGCTACCTTTTGCATAATGTAATCATTGCTTTAAATCTTGGTTCTTTTGTGTCCATTGCTATTTTGAATTCTTTGTAATGCATGGAGTATGTTTGATCATATAAAGCATGGTGTTTGTTTTGCATTTACTAAGCAGTAGTGGTATGCATATGACGGATGCATTAGTATGTGTCTATGCATTTCGTGTCACTGCCATTACTCTACCTGTTGTGGGTTCTTGTTTTATTTCTTAGCTTCATTTGGAACTGTTTTGAAGTCATTTGTTTCCCCTAACTCGACCTCCTAGTAGTTCATTTTTATCTCTGTCTTGCTCAAGACACATGCTATTAGTTTATCGCTCAAGGTGCTAATTCTTTATTTTCGTTTGATTGCATATGAAAATTTCTCTCGAGTCCGTTTTAGAACTCCATTTTCCTCCTTGCATCCCTCGTTTGAGCAATGAAATCTCAAAACATCTTTTTGAGTCATAGACCCCTCATAACCGGCGTACAGGTCGGAAGAACCAGCAAATGTGTTGCTGAAAAATCAAATCTGCAGATTTGAGCAGCAGTATACATTCGTTATACACTGATATACAGGTTCATGACAGATAGGCAGACAAAAATGTGAAATATAGAGATTAGGTAAAATGAAGGTGTTCGGAAGCAGGAGATACACGCAGAGAGCTGATATATACATCAATATACACCGATATACAGTCTATTATACAAAAACGGGATTGGGTTAAAACCCAAAACTTTCAGCGAAATTGGCCCAAGAAAAGGCCCAATTTCTTTGTCTCTTTCACTCTCCTAATTATTTTGATTATGTTGACTAATTTCATTTATCTCTAACTTTAGAATTGATAATTAACTTACTTAAATCCCCAAAAGATGAATTATTTTTTTTATGTTGGCTTACAATATAAACATCTTTTACAATAATTTATTTTTATGTCAAGTATATGAGAAAAATTAATATCTTTAGCTAAGTCAAACCTATGTTCTTAAAAGATATATATTCTTTAATGATTTTCGCTTAACCATTTTATTATTATTTTTTTAAAAAATATTATTTTTAGTTAAGTGAATCTTTTATTCTTCCATTAATTAAAAAATGGGTTTTCATTCTTAAATTAATGAATTTGGCTTGAGTTATTATCTTTTTAAAGTGTTAAAAAAAATAGTTTGGTTAAATTTTATTGACTTATAATTAATTCATTAAAAAAAACTTTAATTAAAGTTCCTTTTTGTTATAAAATAAATAAAAATGAAAATTGATATTTGTTTAAATGTTTTCTTAAAGTTGATCGAATATTATTAATTATTATATTAAATCATGTTTTCTAAGATAAATAAATAATAAATAAAAAAAATTTAACCTAAGTCATGGGATAACCGCGTGTTAGCGGGTGCTTCAAATGCCTTAAAAACCTTCTTGAAGCATAAATAAGAACCTCTTACCCGTTTTCTCTAAATTTATTAAGATTTAATCTGTTAAAATCTTTTTAAATCAAGTTTTCTTAATTTCTTTAAAAAATTAAGTGGTGACTCTTTCTAAATATTCTTCTAAATCATTTTATACTTAGAACTTTTCAAAAAGTGATTTTTTCTAAGGTTAGATAAATTACGGCATAACAGAAATGACGACTCTGCTGCGGACTTAATAGGTTCTAACCATAATAGACTTAGGTTAGTTATTAATGTTTTTTGCATATGCTTATTTGTTTGCTTATATTACATGCCTAATGCCTTATTTTTTATGCTTATGTGATATAAACTGTTTATCTGTTATTATTTTCATCAATTGTATATTTATATTGCTTTATAAACTGTCATTTCGTTCATATTTCTCCACTTATTGGAAATTCACATTATCACACGTACACACGAGGTGTGCTTTGTGCACCCGCAAACTTCTTTCAAAGTTCCTAAAGTTAGGAGAGTTGGTATATGCGCGGGGTGTCCGGATCTTTTTCCGCGTTACCGCGTAGCCTTCTCACTCGAGTTGTCCACTTGGGAACCTTGTGTCTAGAAAGCCAAATATTAGAAAACATAAGATAGAGATAAATCACCCCTCAATTTAAGTCATGCATGCATATGCCTAAAATGGATCGATCAAGGGTATCGATTCAACATTTAAGAAGTCCACCCTTACGTCAATGGGTTTCACGACCCAACGATCAACGAACATATTTTGTGCAACGTGATAATGATAGACGGATCCAAGCCTAAATTTGACATAGTGAGTTTGGATGATATATGTTTATTATTATTTTTTTTAATTTGTAGATGAATTCAGTCCCTCAAGTGCCCAAAATTAGGATGGTCGAGGGTTTTCCGTACAAACTGAAAACCTGGTGGGAGAATTTCACTCCAAGTGAAAAATTAGCAATTGCAAAAAGGTTGGGGTGCCTCCCTATGCTATTCAAGGTTAACCCAGACAAACATATGATTAGAGCGTTGATTCAGTTTTGGGATCCAGATCGTGTTGTGTTCACGTTCAAAGACTTTGAACTAACACCTACATTGGAGGAAATATATTATTTTACCAGTTTGAAGTATCGAGGAAAAGGTCAAATATTCCTCACAGTCAATCAGGGAAGAAATTTCTTCGCTACTTAGGACTGAAAAATGAAAAGAAACTTCGATGCTTCGAACATAATTGGGTTTCTCTGGATTACTTATATGAAAGGTATGGACGCTCAAATGGTTACAAAGTGTTTAGGAAGGAATTCTCTTGCACTCTTATTCATTGGAAAGCTAGACGCCCTATCGCATTTACTGTGGCTTTACAAGGAACTTTAGTGTTTCCACGAGAACATGGTCATATCAGCACATGCATATGTTCAGTGGCTCGTGTACTTTTTGAAGGTGTTAATGGCGAAGAGCTCACTCTAGTTCCCATGATTTTAAACGAAATATTTCGAGCTCTTGGGAAATGTAAGAGAGGGGAAGCACACTTCTTTGAAGGTTGCAACCTTCTTTTGCAAGTGTGGGCAATGGAACATTTTCATAAGCGAAAAAATATGGATGACATATGCTCTAGCAACGTAAATCATATTGACAGTTTTTTCGACAAGACAAAAATGTTTGTATCTCCGGTTGGTACTGATGATTGGTATGAATATCTCACCTCCTGCACCAGTGACCAAATTCAGTGGAAATATCCATTACTCTCGCATTCCCCGGCATATATCAGATGCAAGAGTTCCTACTACATCGAGCTTATTGGGTTAAAAGGTCTCCAACCTTATGCTCCGGTGCGCGTACTTCAACAATTTGGTCGAGCATAAGTAATCCCTCTTCGAGCCAACATGAGTGTTTCTGAAGTTTCCTTCGGACCAAACTTCAAAGTTTTTAGAGCAAGAGATATACTTCATGAATGGAACAATATTCTCACGATGGATATAGGAAAGGGTCCCGAAAGAGAAATTCCAGAATATCAAGTGTGGCTTCGAGAAGCTCGCAACATCATGAGTCCAGAATGCGAACAAGGTTTTGAGGATATTGGGACGACGATCTGGATAAGGCATTCTCATCTCGGAATGAAAGTGGTCACCTTTGAAATGTGGGCTCAAATGGAAAGTATAATGCAATATTTGGAGAATGCTAGAGCAGGGCCTAACAACGTGGAAGCGTCATCATCACTTCCTCAACCGGCATGATTGATAACAACATTCAAGCTGAATCTTAGAATTATCCTTATTTTGTGTCATTTTTATGTTGTACCATTTTATTGGTATTTAATGGTTATTCTGTTTTTGTGTTCCAAACTCAAGTTGTCACAAATTAATGGCTTGGATCAATCTATCATAATCACATTATGTTTGACGTTTAGGCCTACTATTGGCATAAAAAGGTCACAAATCTAGGACGCGATATAAATTATTGTGTACTGCTTGATATAATTGTTGTGTGTTGTGATGTGCTGTTTTGTCTAAAGCAGAATTAATCCACTATTATTTTTAGAGCACCCTAAGTATATATTAAAATTCACAACAATAAAGTCCGTCCAAATCATTCTTGAAGTGTCGTTAGAGTTTCTCAGAAATATACATCCATTTTCTCCAAATTTCTTAAATTTTTATTCATCCGTCACAGGAAGGTCAATTTGCTAGAATGTCCAAAAAAGACGTCAACGCACCAATCTCACCCAGTACTTCAGTTAGTGACAGAGAAACTAAAGAATTAGTGTTCAAAAAATTTATCGAGACTAAAAAAAAGGATAGCTGCAGCCAAAAGGAGACTTGCAATACTGGACCAAACTGAATGGATGCTACGAGAGAAAATTATTGAGGTTGACATGGAAACAACCTCAATGAAAAGAAAGATTGCAAAAATCAATCAAGAGATAATTAATATCATTAAAGCAACTGCAAGGATCCCCGAAAATTGAACGAGCCATTAAAAAGATAAATTTCGGGAATGCTTCTTCCATGAGAGGAAAAAGAAAAACAAAAGCAGGTTCAGATGATGAGAGCACTGGATCGTCACCCACGGTTGAAAGGGAAATAAAGGAGTGTGGGGTAGATTTAGGTTCAGGTAACGTACCTCTTATGTTTAAGTTTATTTGTAATCAAGAACTACGGAGACTTGAGCCCACAAGGGGGTACGTAAGAAGCTCTTATCGAGCCTAATCTCTCTATCAATTTCAGGAAGGGTAGGTTTAAGTTATCTTATGTAATTCAAACTACGTAGGGCCTGATTTCCTTGGTGGATACGTAGGAAGCCTACTTAAGGCTCGGTCCCTATCTTTTAATTTTTTATTCTCTATTATCAGTGAAAGATTCTAAAAATTTCATGAGTGGAAGAAATTAACAGCATTCTATGCAAGTTGACCTTCCTAATTCTATCATAGAAAGATTTATTTCCATTAGAGTCCACCCGTTCACCCAAAATATTTCCGTGGATTAATCTACTTGAAGCAAAATTACACTTATGTGTTTATTATTATTATTATTATTATTATTTTATTTTTTTTATTTTTGTCAATTTATTTGCATATCTCGTTAAAAACAAAGAATAAATATGTGTCTTTTGAGTGATTTTTCTCTACAGGTAAACACTGATCTGTGTTGAAGTCAAACTGGCAGACCATCCCTACTTTACAAGATCTAAAGCAATCATACCATCCTTCCCTGATCACTTGTTGGATAAAGGCAAAAGCAAAATGACTGGTACTTTTGAAGAAACGGGAATAGTCGATGTGACCATCAGAAATGCTGAACTCACTGATCAGAGTGAGTTGATCTCTCAATTAATGCAATGAATTACAGATATGCAAGAAGAGCTTCAACAAACCAAAGATTTGGCCAAACTGGCCATTGCATCGAATGAACCACCCATTGAAACTAGAAGACCTCCTCCTCATTTTCCATCATTAAGTTCTCCGTTACCCAACTACTTCCCGATCCATACCACAGGACCCATCACTTCCACTCCTAATCCTTATACCATTGACTTAACTTTATCCAACGCTCCTTACGCCAGCACTTCCTACCAAACACCACCACCAATACCAAATCAGAACCAAGCACCTAACACTAATCACTCCCAAAATTTCACGCCAACCTACCAAATCCCACCCTCAGTCTCCAATAATCCATGTGTTTTTCCTAACCAACCGACATACCCTTCCGTAACATTCCAAATTCCACCAGCCTATATAATCCCTGAACCATGTCCTAGCTTTCCTGTTCAACCGGAGCTGGATCACTATGAAGAGATGGAAAAGGAGTGGAGGCTCAGAGAAGAAAAGCGTGAACAAGAAATGAATGTCATGAAGGAGGCCATCTCTGAAGCAGTTAAAAGTGTTCAAACTTCAAGGAAAATCACAAGACTTGAGTATGAAGACCTTTGCATGCACCCTGATTTGGAAATACCCGAAGGTTACCAAATTCCAAAATTTGAATCCTTCAGTGGTATTGGCAATCCCTGCGAGCTTATTGTGACAAACTTGTGGGTATTGGAAAAAATGATGCATTAATTATGAGGTTGTTTAGTCGAAGCCTGAGTGGGGAGGCGTTAGAATGGTTCACGTCTCAAGAACTCCGTGAGTGGTCTATATGGGGGGCTCTAGCCAAAGATTTTTTGGAAAGATTCCAGTTTAATGTCGAAGCAGTCCCTGACAGATACTATTTGGAAAAAATCAAGCAAAAGACCACGGAGGACTATCGTGAATATGCGTGTCGTTGGAGGAAAGAAGCTGCAAAGGTACAACCTGTGATGACTGAAAGCGAAATAACCTTTGCTTTTATTCGATCTCAAGAACCCGAGTATTATGAAAGGATGTTGCTGATGATGGGACAAAAGTTTTCGGAGATGATCAAAATGGGAGAAGCCATAGAGGATGGACTCAAAACTGGAAAGGTTACGAGTCTCACTGCTTTGCAGGACGCCAACAAGTCCTCACCATCCATGGCCGCAGGATTTGCTAGGAAAAAGAAAGAGGATGTCTCCGTTATATCTTTTAGCCCAAGGTCAAGGCCACAAAGGTATTTTGGGTCTGGTTCTGCCATTGGAAATACCAAATGATTCTCCACCGTTAATAATTACCAACCACCTCCAAAAGCTCAACTTCCAATCTACTATGCACAATAGAACTACCAACCATCACCACCTATCTACCAAAATCAACCACCAACCTACCAAAATACACCACCAAATCACCAAGCCAATATACCAGCCTACCAAAGTCCCGGACAAAACAATGCAAATACCAATAATTTACCCCGCCCTAACCTAGAAAAAAAGCCTCCCAGAGTTTTCACTCCTTTGGCAGAAACACGTACCCAACTCTTTGAGCGTTTGAGAGCAGCTGGATTGATCCAACCAGTAGACGCAAGGACAATTAATCCCACAACAAAGTTCTTTCGAGAGGATCAACGATCGCTTACCATTCTGGAGGAGCAGGACATGATACAGAAGGGTGTATCAATTTAAAACATAAGATTCAAGATTTGATCGATAATAGAGTTATCACTCTTCAGGCCCCTTCCCCCAATGTGAATCTTAACCCTATACCGAATCATGGAGAAGCGACCATCAATATGATTGAAAGTGACGAAGATTGGCTCGCTAATGGGACCGTCGGTAAAACAAAAGTCAACTCACTCATACCAATAGTGGCCTCTTTGACCATAAAGGCTCATCCAGAGTTTGTTGTAATAACTGCACCTCATCAGGCATTTGCTTTGGCAAAGGAAAGAAACAACAAGCATCCCAAAGAAAAGTTCATTGTCCAGGCGGCTACAACTCAAGGGATGACACATTCTGGAAGATGATATGTTCCGGAAGAGTTAGCTCAAGAAACACGAAGAAAGGAGAACCAAAAAAGGTCGATCACAGAAGGTGAGGCTGAAGAGTTTTGGCGAAGAATGCAGCCTAAGGAGTATTCCATTGTCAAGCATTTGGAGAAAACTCCCGCTCAAATTTTTGTTTGGGCTCTATTGATGAGTTCTGAGTACCATCAGAAAGCATTGTTGAAGGTACTCGATGAAGCATATGTACCGACGGGAACAAGTGGTGATAATCTGGCAACTATGGTTAGTAATGTCATTGGGAGTCACCAATTGAGGGAATGATGCACAACCGTGCCTTGTATATCACTGTCAAATGCAGGGACAAGTTTGTAGCTCGAGTATTGATTGATAATGGTTCAGGACTCAATATTTGCCCGTTATCAACCCTTACTCAGCTAAATCATGATGTTGGAAAAATCCGTCAAAGTCGCATGAATGTAAGGGCGTTTGATGGTTCGCAAAGAGAGACCATGGGGGAGGTAGACTTGGGTATCCAAATGGGGCCTGCAGAATTTGTCACTGAATTCCAAGTGATGAGTATATCCACAAGCTACAATATGTTGCTAGGAAGACCATGGATCCATGCGGCCGGGGCAGTTCCATCTATATTGCATCAAATCTTGAAGTTCATCTGGGAGGACCATGAAATTGTCATTCATGGTGAAGGGAGTAATCGTAGTTACCCTGGCTTCTTTGTTCCTGTTATTGACGATTCATCTCAAGGTACCGACTTTCATATGGTGGAGATAATGAATGCTGCTTTTGAAGATATAACACCGCAAACACCAATGCCGTCGGTGTATAAAATGCTTGCCACAACCATGCTAAGAAGCGGTTTTGAGCCTGGATGTGGGTTGGGCAAGAATTTGGATGGCATCTCCAAATATCTTCCTATCCCACTTCAAAATTTCCGCTTTGGCGTTGGTTATACCCCAACAAAGGAGGAATTATTTGAAGCAGAAGCAAGGAAGAAACATGGCCTTGATATCCCAAAGCTATTTCAGAATTGTACCAGTTATTTGTTGCTAAAGCTTTAGAGTCCAAGAGTGATGGTCTAGTGGAAGGGATGGGACGATTGTTTGATGAAGAAGATTGTGCTGTGATCTTGGAAGAATGCACTGCGACACCCACCATCCGAGATGCCAAACCTGAAGAGATGCTACAGAATTGGGTGGCCACTCCACTTATGATTCATCGAATTTCTTGGTAGACAAAGACAAGATTTGAAGTTTTACTTTTGAAAATCGGTGTAGTTCGGACGAGGCCCGAAACAACCTTTTATGTCACTTTATTTTCATCGTAATGTTTAAAAAGGAAATGACTCACGTTGACATGAGTCATGATCAAATTTTGTACGCCTTTTTTTCCAATGAAAAGCCTCGTTTATTTTTTATCTTGCCTTTGCAAATTACTTTCTAATATATACATTTAAATTCTTTCTATCTAACATGATTGCTTTATTTTTTTTCAGTAAAAATGAATCTAAACTTGCCAATATCATGACATGTCACGAACACGATGAACTAAGTAAAGTTAATGAAGATGAATATGAAGAATACGATGAGGAAACTATGATGCCTGAACACCTTACTGACGTCTTGAGGAACCTTGCAGATAATAAAAATCCCAACCTGGATGAGACAGAGATAGTCAACTTAGGAGATGACGAGTCGGTTAGAGAAACCCGAGTCAGTATCTATTTGACAGCAATAGAAAAGGAAAAATTGGTCGAGATGCTCAAACAATACATCGATGTGTTTGCCTGGTCTTATGATGATATTCCAGGATTAAGCACTGATATTGTTTCCCATAGGTTGCCTATCAATTCAGAGTATTGTCCGGTAAAGCAGAAAACCAGAAAGTTCAAACCTGATCTGAGTTTAAGAATAAAGGAAGAGGTCATGAAGCAGATCGAATCGAAGGTCGTCGAAGTGACTAAGTATCCCACTTGGTTGTCTAACATTGTTCCAGTAGCGAAGAAAGATGGAAAGATTAGGATATGCGTGGATTATCGGGATCTCAACAAAGCAAGTCCAAAAGATAATTTCCCGTTGCCAAACATCCATATACTCATTGATAATTATGCCAAGCGTGAGTTGCAATCTTTTGTGGATTGTTTTGCGGGATACCACCAGATCTTAATGGATGAAGAAGATGCAGAGAAAACAACATTCATCACCCCTTGGGGAGTCTACCATTATCGAGTGATGTCATTTGGCCTCAAGAATTCTGGAGCCACTTACATGAGAGCTATGACCACCATATTCCATGATATGATCCACAAAGAAATTGAGGTGTATGTGGACGATGTCATCATAAAGTCCTGTGAGAGTTCAGATTATCTGACGCACCTGGAAAAGTTCTTTGACAGGTTACGTAGGTATGATTTTAAGTTGAACCCAGCCAAGTGTGCATTTGGAGTACCTGCAAGGAAGTTACTCGGTTTCATAGTTAGTAGAAGAGGTATCAAGTTTGATCCTTCCAAGATCAAGACAATTCAAGACTTGCCTCCTCCAAAGACTAAGAAGGAAGTAATGAGTTTTCTAGGGAGACTGAATTACATCAGTCGATTTATAGCCCAATCAACGGTGATCTGTGAACCCATATTCAAGTTGTTACAAAAGAATGCACCAACCAAGTGGACCGAAGAATTTCAGAAGGCTTTTGACACTATCAAAAGTTACCTTTTAAATCCGCCAGTATTGGTGCCACCACGCGCGGGTAGTCCTTTGTTATTGTATTTATCCGTCTCTGACAACACATTTGGGTGTGTGTTGGGACAACATGATGAAACTGGAAGAAAGGAGAGAGCTATATACTATGTGAGCAAGAAGACACATCGTATGAGGCTCGTTATACCCTCTTAGAGAAGACTTGTTGTGCTCTGACTTGGGTTGCTCAAAAATTGAGACATTATCTGTCGGCTTATGCAACACATCTTATTTCAAGAATGGACCCACTCAAGTACATATTTTAGAAGGCAATGCCCACAGGAAAGATAGCCAAATGGCAAATGTTGTTGAGTGAGTTTGACATTGTATACATGACTCAGAAAGCAATCAAGGGCCAAGCCTTGGCTGATCACCTTGCTGAAACCCAGTAGATGAAGGATATGAACCACTTAAAACGTATTTCCCTGATGAAGAAGTATTGTTTGTAGGGGAAGACGTATCAGAATCATATCCTGGTTGGAGAATGTTCTTTGATGGAGCAGTTAACTCTAGAGGATCAGGAATTGGAGCAGTATTGATACTCGAATCAGGACAACATTTTCCAGCAACAACGAAGCTTAGATTTCAATGCACTAATAACATGGCTGAGTACGAAGCTTGTATTCTTGGCATCAGAATGGCTCTTGACATGAACATTCAAGAATTACTGATAATTGGTGATTCAGACTTGTTGATTCATCAAGTTCAAGGAGAATGGGCCGTGAAGAATCCTAAAATCTTACCTTACGTACAACTGGTACGGAGGTTATGTAAAAGATTTAGGAAGACCGAGTTCAAACAGACCCCGAGAATACAAAACGAGTTTGCTGATGCTCTCGCAACCATATCCTCCATGATACTACACCCAGAAAAAAGTTACATTGACCCACTTGAGATAGGTTTAAAAGAACAACCAACGCATTGTTAATATGTGGAAAAGGAATCGGATGGAAATCCATGGTATATCGATGTGAAAAGGTACTTAGAAGCTGGCGAATACCCTGAAAAAGCAACAAGCAACCAAAAGAAAACAATTCGAAGAATGACAAACAACTTCTTTTTGAATGGGAAGATTCTTTATAGGAGGACTCCTGATCTGGGATTACTACGATGTGTGGATGTTGTAGAAGCCACAAAATTACTTGAAGAAGTGCACGCTGGAGTGTGTGGGACACATATGAATGGGTTTACATTAGCAAAGAAAATCTTAAGGGCAGGATACTTCTGGATGACTATAGAAAATGATTGTGTTCGATTTGTCCAAAGATGTCATAAATGTCAGGTACATGGAGATCTGATCAAAGTACCTCATCACGAGCTTAATGCAATGAGTTCTCCTTGGCTATTTGTAGCATGGGGCATGGATGTTATTGGACCAATTGAGCCTGCTGCCTCCAATGGTCATAGGTTTATTTTGGTCGCCATTGATTATTTCACGAAGTGGGTCGAAGCTGCTTCCTATAAAGCTGTGACGAAGAAAGTTGTGACTGATTTTGTTCGCAATAATTTGATATGTCATTTTGGAGTTCCCGAGTCTCTCATCACAGACAATGGTGCAAATCTTAACAGTCATTTGATGAAAGAGATATGTGAACAATTCAAAATTACCCATCGTAATTCAACTGCATATCGTCCTCAAATGAATGGAGCTGTGGAAGCTGCCAATAAGAACATCAAGAGGATATTGAGAAAGATGACTGACAACTACAAATGTTGGCATGAAAATTTGCCTTAAGTCTTGCTAGGTTATCGCACCACAATTCGAACTTCAACTGGAGCAACTCCGTATTTGTTAGTATACGGAGCAGAGGCAGTGATACCGACTGAAGTTGAGATACCGTCTGTGAGGATTATTCAGGAAGCTGGATTGAGCGATGCCGAATGGGTTCGTGATCAATATGAGCAGTTAACATTGATTGATGAGAAAAGAATGAGTGTCGTTTGTCACGGCCAGTTGTATCAACAGAGTATGATTCCTGCTTTCAACAAGAAAGTAAGAGTTCGAACATTTAAGGTAGGTCAATTGGTGTTGAAGCGCATTTTCCCTCATCAAGAGGAATATAAAGGGAAATTTGCACCTAACTGGCAAGGAACGTATGTTGTCCACAGAGTACTATCAAGAGGAGCTTTGGTCCTAGCAGAGATGGACGGTAGAGTATGGAGAAAAGCTATCAATTCAGATGCCGTCAAGAGATATTACATTTGAAGAATGTTATTTCTTTCCTTTATTTCCTTGTAATCGCAATTTGTTCGTAATCTTTGTCACATTAATCTTTGGGACATTCCTTCTGTACTTGAACTACGTTCGACCTGAATTCTAAAAAACGAGCTACGTAGGCGGCCTATGTCGGCATCGGTCGTTTTCTTATCAAATTTCTTATTCATGTTAACCATCGATAGGGGAACTACGTTTGACCTAATTCCTGCCTCAATGGGATACGTAGGCGCCACAAGGGTTCGGTCATATTCCCAATAAGATTTCCATTTCCCTTCATAATGGAAACTGGGACAGAATATTTGAGAGGATCTCAAAAATTCTACACGAAGAGTTCTTTCTTACAAACAAGGGTCAAAGATCATATCAAAATATCCGATTAGAGTATGATTTTGCGGAAATATCAAAAAATTGCAAGATATCATGACCTTCGTGATTACCATCAAATTTCTTTTAAAACATTTACTGGGACAGAATTTTTTAGGAAGGCCTCAAAAATTCCATCAGGGGTACTTAGAACGTCAGAGTCAACTTCAAGTACTTCAATATGACATATTTACAAGGAATCTGAAATTCCAACAAGATACCTATCATGACAGAATCTGAGACAAAGGGTTTTGTTTGTGTCGTGCATGTCGTGCAATTAATTGGTAGAGATTTTCTTTAAAACTATGTTTCTAAAAACTTCGTACATAACAAGTGTTTTAATTTAAATATGATCTTGTCTTTTATCTATAGCGATTTGTAGGGTCAACCAAACTTCCAAAGATAGCAAGATAAGAAGCAAGACGATTGGAAGAAATCAACACAGATCAGTGTTCCAAAACTAACATTGTTTTTGTGGATGTAGGTTTAAATAAGATCATCAAAGATAATATATTTATCAACCAACTATTTCGGGAGAGCCTATCAGCTAATATCTGATTATGAGTGAAACATATCTACTTGACCAAAGAATACAACATTCACAGTCAAATCCATTGTATTCAAACGCCGAGGGGGCCATTTATATTCAAAACGCCGAGAGGGCCATTCATATTCAAACTGCCGAGAAGGCCATTCATATTAAATTGCCGAGAGGGCCATCATATTCAAAATCCAAGAGGGCCATCATATTCAAACGCCGAGAGGGCCATTCATATTCAAACTGCCAAGAGGTCCATTCATATTCAAATGCCAAGAAGGCCATTGTATTCAAACGCCAAACTGCCGAGAGGGCCATTCATATTAAATTGCCGAGAGGGCCATCATATTCAAAAGCCAAGAGGGCCATCATATTTAAACGCCGAGAGGGCCATTCATATTCAAACAGCCGAGAGGGACATCATATTTAAACGCCGAGAGGGCCATTCATATTCAAACTGCCGAGAGGGCCATTCATATTTAAATGCCAAGAAGGCCATTGTATTCAAACGCCGAGAGGTCCATTCATATTCAAACTGCCAAGAGGGTCATTCATATTCAAACTGCCGAGAAGGCCATCATATTCAAACGCCGAGAGTGCCATTCATATTCAAACTTCCAAGAGGGCCATCATATTCAAACTGCCGAGAAGGCCATTCATATTAAATTGCCGAGAAGGCCATTCATATTAAATTGCCGAGAGGGCCATCATATTCAAAAGCCAAGAGGGCCATCATTTTCAAACGCCGAGAGGGCCATTCATATTCAAACTGCCGAGAGGGCCATTCATATTCAAATGCCAAGAAGGCCATTGTATTCAAACGCCAAAAGGGCCATCATATTCAACCATCAAGAAACATTAGTCTATTTTTCACCACTGCTATACTAAAAGAAGAGTACAGTGAACAGTCATGTCGCAAATATGAGATACATGTTCTATTTACATTATGCCAAACTGATAGATTTTAACGTACAATATTCAAGGAGAACAATTAAGTTCCAACATGGTGCGGACGACATCAAAAGGGATGCGGCACAACGTGGAATTTTCTTTTTCTTCGCAGCGAACTGGGACATAGTCCAAAGAGGAGTGTCAAACTCTTAGGACGCGAGCTGAGGAGCAACTTCCACCACAATCACACCACACCCCTATCAAAAGGCGTGTGGTTTTTTTTTTAGTTCATCGATTTCAATTTCGCATCCACCAGAGGCAACTTTCTAATCTGAGTGACAGCGCACCACAAACTTTGGAAATTATGTCCATGTAAGTTCTTACTTATGGATGTGAAGAGCTCCACATTCATGGCTAGGAGGTTGCAAGCCTATTTTCCACACTCGTTTTAATTTTCACTTCTCCAAAACCAAAGGTTATCTTGCATAATAGATTTCCTTTTCAAATGATCGAGTCAAACTACAAACAACCTGATTCCTTAGGTTTAAGGATATGTAGCCGGGTTCAATGTTGAAAACTCGGCTGTATTAATCTTATTCTCGAGCATTCCATTCTCTTCATAATTTGATATCGGGATAGCTTTTGAAGTCTTTCATAATCGTGCGTTAAATCAAGCTTATCGAACTACAAGTGGCCTGAATTCTCATATAGCCTGAGATATGTAGGAAACCCGTTTCAAGGGTTTGGCCATAATGCCTAAACCCTTTGCCAAATCCTTTCCTAAAGATGCATATGTGGTCGGTCGAATTGGCTTGGTCAACTTCATTTCCCTCGAATTTCTCGCATCAATCCAAGTAAAATGAGGGACAGTTGTTGACACACAATTTTGACCCTCTCCGATAGAAATTAATTCATGAGCTTCTTAAATTTTTCAAGCAATTTAAAATAATTAGTTTTATAAATTTTAACAAAAAAATATATATGTATATATATATAAAGTTTGCGTTATTTTTGAATAGTTTTTGTCATTTTTTGTATAACTTTTAGATAATATATATATATATATATATATATTACATAATTATGTATATAATTAGTATATTTTATGATTATTCAAAAAAAAAACCATCTCAAAAATATTTTAATTTTAGTAAGTATCCTATTAACTAGTTTAGTTTAAATTATGTTTTTTTTTATATCACTAGTTTACAATTGAAATTATTTTTTTTTAAATTAGGAAGCTCTAATTAATATTAATTCGTCTTATTTAAGATTTAACCGAATTTTGCAAATTAAATATGATTTGGCTAAATTATTAATTCACTTAGTTTCTCACTTTAAATCCACCAAAAGATTTTAGCTTTGGGCCTTTTCTATAATCTGCACCAGCCCATATCCAATTTCTTATCTTATAATAAAAGAGTCCCATCAATATTGCTACAACAACAATTTCCAGCCCATACTGATTCTTCATTTATTCCAGGCCCACTTTTATTTTCAGACGCCCCAGGCCCAAACAATTTCAGCAGCCCACTTCTCATTCCCAACCCAGCAGAAATACCCGACCCGATCCCACCTGTTTCTTCTTCACGTTGAAAACCCAGAAAATTGGGGAAGAAAGCCAACGTCTTCTTCCCCATAAATCAAGCAACAAATCATGGTTGACCAAACCCGAAAATCGTGCCAACAGTACCATCCCATCACCATCGCCGTAATTTCTAGCGAGAAGTGGCATCCAACAGTACCCTTTGTACGTCTTCTTCTTCTTTTCCTCAAACTCGGATGAATCTAGCTCCAAACGGCGCTACAGTACCATCGTCGTCCTTCTCATCCACTTTTCCCCTTTTTGAGGATTTTCAGAGTAAAGATACAACTCCCCCACGCCTCTTAGCTATTGCCTCGAAAAAGAGCATTTTTAAAATTTAAATTCATCCTTAATCTACCGGATTTCCCCTCTAACCGGTTTTAGTTCTTTTCCTATAAATACCAGTCGTATATCACTGTCAAAAGGGGGAGAAAACTATAGTTTCGAAAAAAAAAGCTTTCTGTTTTCTTAGAATGTTTTTGAAGAGAACAACCCTAACTTTTCTTAGTCTTAAAGATATATTTCAAGACCGAAAGTTTGGTTCCCGTAGTCTTATAGAATTTTCGGCTTATTCTCCGAACTTTGTCCGTGGTTCTCATTCCATTTAAGCTTTCTTGGTTGCTGTTTGGTATCGACGCTTACGTGGTGAGGACTATCATTCCCGTGCTCGTCTGCCTCTAGTTCGCTGCTCCGAATAAGGTAATACCTTTTCTCTTGTGACACCCTCTCCTTTATCTCGTTGTGTTGATTCGATGTTACTTGTGGTTGAGATGATGACTTTGGCGCAAAGAGTACACATATATTTGTATGTTATTTCTATAACTTAGTCGTGATGAGTAAAATTTCGTAGCCTGAATATCCTCTATCGATTCCTAACAGTCCCCTTTATCTTTATTTCCTTGTCTTTCTTTGTTGGCTAAGCATTTTGTCCTCCATGTTCTCTCGATTTCGTTTTGTGTTTCCAGTTTAGTATGAATATGGGCAGCGTTATGATTTTTCTCCCATGTGTTAACATGACAAGGGTTGTACCTCGTATTCATTATCATATGAACTCGAGTTCTTGAGCGGCAAAGATGTCAGTTTTTTTTCTGTTTCCTTTGCTCCTTCCTAAAAGTTCTCTTGTGATTTCTTAATTTATTGTCCCTTTGTAATCATTTGATTTCCTTGCTTTAGAATCCCCTCGTTAATGTTTTTTTTATGTGCATTTAAAGCATTAAGCATGATTCATGTGATGATGTAAGTCGTTTTAGCATTATATATTGGTCGTTATGTGCGTTGATTCGAGTTCATATCTATGAAGTTAACTAATGCGCTGTTTGGTGTTGTTTGTTGTTCAACATTTGTTTCTCATTAATAAATCTCTTGCGTTGTTGAGCTTGTTATTCAAACTTATAAAAATTGATTAGGAAGTTTCTGCAATTTGTTTCAATAAGTCCAAGGCACTGTTTTATTATTTTTCTTTTCTTAAGCTTAGGATTATATATTTGTTTCATTTTGATAGCTTTTATTCTTTTGACTACTACAACTTAAAGAAAATCACGACCTTTCTTGTTTAAAGCATGTTTTAGTTGCAAATAATTTATGTGTTGTTGCTACCTTTTGCATAATGTAATCACTGCTTTAAATCTTGGTTCTTTTGTGTCCATTGCTATTTTGAATTCATTGTAATGCATGGAGAATGTTTGATCAATAAAGCATGGTGTTTGTTTTGCATTTACTAAGCAGTAGTGGTATGCATATGACGGATGCATTAGTATGTGTCTATGCATTTCGTGTCACTTCCATTGCTCTACTTGTTGTGGGTTCTTGTTTTATTTCTTAGCTTCATTTGGAACTGTTTTGAAGTCATTTGTTTCCCCTAACTCGACCTCCTAGTAGTTCATTTTTATCTCCGTCTTGCTCAAGACGCATGCTATTAGTTTATCGTTCAAGGTGCTAATTCTTTATTTTCGTTTGATTGCATATGAAAATTCCTCTCGAGTCTGTTTTGGAACTCCATTTTCCTCCTTGCATCCCTCGTTTGAGCAATGAAATCTCAAAACATCTTTTTGAGTCATAGACCCCTCATAACCGGCGTACAGGTCGGAAGAACCAGAAAATGTGTTGCTGAAAAATCAAATCTGAAGATTTGAGCAGCAGTATACATGTTGTATACATTCGTTATACACTGATATACAGGTTCATGGCAGCAAATAGGCAGACAAAAATGTGAAATGTATATATGAGATAAAATTCAGGTGTTCGGAAGCAGGAGATACACTCAGAGAGCTGATATATACGTCAATATACACCAATATACAGTCTATGTATACAAAAACGGGATTGGGTTCAAACCCAAAACTTTCAGCGAAATTGGCCCAAGAAAAGGCCCAATTTCATTGCCTCTTTCACTCTCCTAATTATTTTGATTATGTTAACTCTAACTTTAGAATTGATAATTAACTTACTTAAATCCCCAAAAGATGAATTACTTTTTTTATGTTGGCTTACTATAAACATCTTTTACAATAATTTATTTTTATGTCAAGTATATGAGTAAAATTAATATCTTTAGTTAAGTCAAACCTATGTTCTTAAAAGATATATATTCTTTAATGATTTTCGCTTAACCATCTTATTATTTTTTTTAAAAAAAATATTATTTTTAGTTAAGTGAATCTTTTATTCTTCTATTAATTAAAAAATGGGTTTTCATTCTTAAATTAATGAATTTGGCTTGAGTTATTATCTTTTTAAAGTGTTAAAAAAATAGTTTTGTTAAATTTTATTTACTTATAATTAATTCATTTAAAAAAAACTTTAATTAAAGTTCCTTTTTGTTATAAAATAAATAAAAATGAAAATTGATATTTGTTTAAATGTTTTCTTAAAGTTGATCGAATATTGTTAATTATTATATTAAATCATGTTTTCTAAGATAAATAAATAAATAATAAATAAAAAAAATTAACCTAAGTCATAGGATAACCGCGTGTTAGCGGGTGCTTCAAATGCCTTAAAACCTTCTTGAAGCATAAATAAGAACCTCTTACCCGTTTTCTCTAAATTTATTAAGATTTAATCTGTTAAAATCTTTTTAAATCAAGTTTTCTTAATTTCTTTAAAAAATTAATTGGCGACTCTTTCTAAATATTCTTCTAAATTGTTTTATACTTAGAACTTTCAAAAAGTGATTTTTTCTAAGGTTAGATAAATTACGGCATAACAACCTATATTAAGCTATGATGATTAATAATGGTATTAAAGACATTTCAAAAAGGGACTCTAGCTTAGCACCGAGTGAACTAAAGTGAGGAGTGTCTCTTCCCACTTAGGGAAGGTAGGATCACTAATGTACTCTTGAGATTGGAGACTATAATGCATGTAGCATAAAGATGGTCCAAATTATATCTCCTAGTTCTTGAACTATTTTACCCCAATAGGAATACTAGCTAGTGGATCCATGTAGTTGCGATGTTCATTTTTTTGTACTACCTTGACAAGTAGTCCGCCTTCCTTCGGTGTAGGGTTCCATGACACCGAATTCCACATTAGCTCATGTGGTCTATGTCGGTTAAGGCAAGATGTTCCCAAAAGGTAAAATGAACAAAAGGAATGAAATGACCTAGGGAGTTTAGCTTAGTCTAGGTAGGGGTACGGGACTCTACCTAAACATTGCACTAGTTAGCCTTGAGGAAAGTCTTAGGAGGATGTTCTTATATATGTATATGCTTATAATTGTACATGATTTGTATATGATGACCTTGCATATTGATGATGTTATATGATGATTGATTTCACTTATGAACATGTGTTTGGTCTCCATTGCTAAGGTGTGATGATTTGTACTCTTAATGGTATGCTGTGTGAAGTTGTACATTGGTTATGGTTCTTGTTGGGTTTACTTGATTATGTAAGGTTTTGGGGATTTGCTTAGTCATTACACTAGTTGACTTAATGAGGGTCCACGAGTAATTGTCTTGCTTTGTTTTTGTTGTAATGAACTCTTATTCATGCTTGTTGATGTTATAACTTGATGATAGAGTTGTCTTGATTATATGTTCTAGTATGTTGGTATGTATGATTGACTTGGCTAGGTTTAGCATGGTTGGTCTTGTGATGAATATGGTTTTGACTTGATAAGTATGTTTTAATGACTTGTATTGGTTCTTGAACGTGTATAAGGCTTTCCAAATGTAAAATAACATGCTTAAATGAGATGTCCCTTTCTAACATGATTTTATGATGTGTGTGCATATGGTATCATACTTAGTACAAGTGGTGTACTAACCTCATTTTATCCTTTTTCCTCAATATTTTAGGTTCCGGTTGTTGAAGGCTTGTGATGACTATTGAAGGAAGACTTGGATTCTCACTCTCCAAGTTGGGTAGGTCCTCACTACTTCGAGGGCAATGCCATTTTCTAGTTTAAAATATTGATTAGTCTTAAAGACAATATGTTCATTTTTTTATTTGAGTATTAAAGATTGTCTAGCCTATATGTGGCGTTTATTCTTTTGAAGTATGGGCTAGGCCCAATTGTTATACTCTTATTTAGATGGTTATGAGATGAGACATCCGATTTTAAGACTATGTTAAGTATCTTATATATATATATGTGTGTGTGTGTGTGTGTGAAATAAAAGTACAAGACTAAGTAATCTTCTTATACGAAGGGTCTATGTATACTCAATATGAATATATTATATGTATGTGAAATGTCTATGTAAACCTCAAGATAGATATAGAAAAGTTTTAAATTTTTCCGCAATTTAGTAATGATGTAAGCTAAGAGGCTAGTCTTAGTCCTCGATGAGGACGACGACGCCGATTACGTCTAGGGGGTGGTCTGCGTATGTGACAACAACAACATCTAGTACAATAGAAGTATCCAAGTGTACAAGTTACTAATGTATAAAAATAAAAAAAGTATTAAAGAAGCAATAATATATTCCTCTTATTCAAATCATATAATATTCATATGAATACAACAATCGACTAACATATTTTGAATACAATGAACTCATATATTTGTTTTAACAATATAAGTATTAATGTATCATGTAGCCTTGCAATTTAAAACAATACAATTATATAGGTGCACAATTCATCAATATGTCATTACGAATCTTTGTTCGTTTCTCAATCTCCTTTGCAGTAATAGAGCTTGAAATTTTGACTTGCTCTTTAGTGATACACAAATCAAGTGAAAGTACTTTTTTCAATAATTTATTAAAAACTAAGTACATCTTGCGACCCTTTTCGAAGTACTAATTTCCATCATTGTAATGGTGAAAATAACCTCCAAGCAAAATCCTATAAATATAGGTGAAACATGTATAAACTTTCGATGAAAAAGAAACAAATGAAAGTAGAAGATATATACCTGATGAATCTGAATCACAAAATAACTCATCAAATCATGCAAAAAATCGTTAATTGTAAGGATATTTGGGGAAAAGAGACGATGATTTAGGGATAGATTGAAAGAAAAACTTTGAAGGTGGAAACTAGTAATATTGAAGGGGGAGGGGGAGGGGGGGGGGGCTAAAAACATGATTAGGCGTGTAGAATAGTATTTGCATTTTAATAATTAAACATATCCATAAAAAATAAAGTATATGTGAGAAATAAATGAGAAAAAAATTATTAAAGTTGTATGCCTATATTTTTACATTGAGACTTTATTTACAAACACTACATCAAACTCTTTCAAATAGGATTCTCATTCCTATTCTATTCTAAATAGGATTGTAATACTTGTTCATATTTTAACACTTCCTTATCAAGTTGGTGCATACAAATAACTAATATAAGGACTAGTGAGGGACTTGGTAAAGATATCTCCAAGTTGATCATTTAACTTCACAAATTTTGTAACAATATCTCCTAAGAGTATCTTTTTTCTGACAAAGTGACGGTCAATCTCAATGTGCTTATTCTTTTCAAGAAAAGTGAGATTTGATTTGATATGAAGGACCACTTGATCATCACATACAAGTTTCATTAGACCTATTTTGTCAAATTTTAGCTCTCTCAACAACTATTTGATCCAAACTAGCTCACAAATTGCTACAATATTGCTTGATATTTTGATTCTTCACTAAATCGAAATATCATACAGTATTTCTTACTCTTCTACGCACCAAACTATCTCTTTCTAAAATGCTATATCCGAATGTCGTACGTCTATCAAAAGATGATCCTGCCAATCAACCTTTGTATATCCACTGATATACTCATAGCTTTGATTCTTGAAAAATAGTCACTTATCAAGAGATGATTTTATATACCATAGAATACGAACAATTGCATCCTAATGACTATCACAAAGTAAGTGACAAACTCTGGGATGTCAGGTTTAGTCATTGTGAGATAATTCAACTTTCCAAGTAGTCATCTATGCTTTTTAGGATTACTAAGTGACTCACCATGTCCCGAAAGGAATTTAACATTTGGATTCATAGGAATGTCAATGAGTTTACATCCCATCATTCTTGTCTCTACACGAATGTCTAAGGAAACTTGCATTGAGAAATAACAATACCTGATCTAAATTAGGCAATCTCAATACCTAAAAAATAAATTAGTCTGTTAATGTCTTTAGCTTGAAAATTCTTAAAAAGAGATGTTGTTTAAAATTAGTGATATCATCTTGATTATTGTCATTGATAACAATATCATCAACGTAAACAACTAAATAAATAAACTAATTTGGTGCAGAATACTGATAAAACACAAAGTTATCAGTTCCACTATAAGTTATGTCAAACTCTTACATTACCATGCTAAATTTTCCAAATCGGGCTTGATGAGACTGCTTGAAATCATAAAATAACTTACGCAATCGACAAACAAGGTTACTATTCCTCCTGAGCAACAAAACTAGGTGGTTGCTCCATATC
Source organism: Solanum chilense (assembly GCA_032847665.1). Classification (NCBI taxonomy): domain Eukaryota; kingdom Viridiplantae; phylum Streptophyta; class Magnoliopsida; order Solanales; family Solanaceae; genus Solanum; species Solanum chilense. Next base: position 49,207,104 of record CM064973.1, read on the forward strand.
AACTTCTTTCACAAAATCATTATATAGAAAAACATTTCTAAAGTCCAACTGATGAAGAAGACAATGACAAACAACAATCATAAATAGAAAAAAATGGACATATGTTATTTTAGCAATAAGAGTGAAAGTATCAATATAATAGAGGACAAAAATCATACAAAAACATAATAGGGAGGCATGAGGCGATGATAACTCCAGATATTATAAAATGGGTTAACATTTCTAATGGATCGTATAAATTTTTGAAGTGCAATTGATTGGATAGAAAGAGAAAATTCTACAATAAACACAGGGTTCGGCATATGTTATAGATCATCTTGATTAGTGTTAGGTATCGACTAATGATGAGAAGTTAAAAGTGTTGACACTACAATTGGAGATGCAAAAGTAATTATCAATTCCTACAAAACGTGAGATATGGATAAGACCTCAGAGACATCACAAATGATCAGAAGAAGATGTTTAGCAAGGTTGAGATTCGAAGAATATGACATCTGGGGACATAAGATATCGATGAAGATAAGGTAAATAGAAATGCTGCTCTTTTTTAAATCGAGAATAACCAAGAATGACACATTTGAAAGCAACATGGACTAATTTATCTTCACCAAAGACTAGTTTAAGAACAAAACATGTGCTCCCAAAGACACGAGGGGTTATAAAGTAGAAGATAAGGCATCCTGATACAAGGACTGTATTGTCCCGAAAAAATGCAACGAAATATGAATTCAATTAGAAGAGAGTGAGCAGTCTTAATGAAATGAGTATAATGCAAACAAGATGTTTGGTGAATAATTTTTTGGTGAGTAATAAATTTCTGAAATTGGAAAAATAAGTATTCTAAGGCATTGTCACTACGAAAAGTATGTATAGAAAGACCAAACTGAATTTGTATTTTAATAAAAAACTTTCGAATATAGAAAATAATTCAGAAAGATCTTTTATTAGAAAAAATCAAATACATCATGAATATTCATCAATGAAACTAACAAAATAATAAAAACCTAAGGGTGAACTGACTCTACTCCATATATCATAATGAACTAATGTGAACGACCCTCAGTACTACAGAATAAGGTAGCACAAGTGTGTTTCTCAAGTTGACATACTCACAATCTAATTTGGATAAACTAGACAAACTAGGCACCATCTTCTATAGCTTGGATAAACTCGGATGTCTTAATATTTATAAAATAGGGCTAGAGAATCTGTTATGAAACATGTTCTGAAGGAATTTGAAGAGGTAAGTTAGTAAAGGCCTTGTGATTCATGTACTATATCAATCATTTGTTACGTACTGTGGTCCTACAAAAGGAAAAAAATCATCAAAAAAAATTATTCCACAATGTAGAGCACGCGTCAAACAACTAAAGATGGCAGAACCAAGGACATAAAGAATAAAATCTAAGTGACAGAATAGATGGGTTTTGACTTTTCAACCCATTTTGGTTTTGTTTGGATCTCATTGGATAAAGTAATAGATGGATGAAATTGTGAATAAACAACATCATATATAAGTGATTATGTTTATGTGTATGATATTGTTTACAAAAATACGATAAGAATAAGTCCATGATCCATGATCCATGATCCATGATCCAAAAGTACTAAACTATGAAACATAAGTAAAAGTATTATCCGCAACACAAAAAAAAGAAGGAAAATTGACATACGATTTTGCAGGATGGGTATCATTGTTACGAAATTTAGTTTGTGTAGTTATTTCAAGCTCACATCAATTAATATTGTTTTTGGTAGAACTTAGAAGTGGAGGAAAAATATCATTTTTTATAAGCGTAAAAATGCTTTTTCATCGGATAAAATGGGGCCTAGCAGTTCTCTCCATTTTCCTTTGACTTTTATTACCTTTTCATCATCTTTATTGAAAAAATTAACTATCAATGACGAAATTCATTATTAATGCAGTTCAAAAAACATATATTTATCGTCAGAAAATGCTTTTTCACCCAAAAAATGGTGGCCAAAAGTAATTGTCTCCCTCTTTATTTTTTCTTTTCACATTTATTACCTTCTCATTATTCTTATTAAAAAACATACACGACGACGAAAATAACTATCAATATCTTTGTAGTAGACCGAAGAAACAAAAAATTGAATAGAAAATAAATTTTGAAAATAGGAAAGGAATATAAAAATAAAAAAGTACAATAAAGTGAAAAAAAAATATCCTAGTTCATCCGAGCTACATTTCACTGTAAGGTGTACATAAATAATATATAATACCAATGTAAAATTGTTTAGAAGGGTCATATGACTTGAGATTAATTGGAATGGGGGACACTCCCAAAACTTAATTTGCACAATAGTCATTTAATTTCTTTTAAAATTAATTTGTAGGGTTATGGTTAAAAAAGGTGAAAAAGGTGGGGTTAGGTTGTAGGGTAATGGGTCATTTCATGTCACATCCAGGAATAGTCCCTAGACGTAACCGGCGGCGGCCCTCTTTGATGACTAAGACTAGACTATTAGCTTACATCATTACATTCATAGGTCAAATTTAGCGGAAAATTTAAAATAAATTCATTACATCTACTCGGAGGTTTACATAGACCTCTACATACACATAGTATGTTTTATATATTGAGTATACATAGACCTTTCGTATAGGAAGATTACTTAGTGTTATACTTTTAGTGCACATAAGTATATATAATATAACATAGTCATAATAGTCGTCTCGTTTCATAACCATCTAATAAGAGTATACCAAATTGGGCCTAGCCCATACATAAAGTAAGAAGGGCAACTTTCATATATAGCAAACAAAAAATTCATATTTGTATGCTATAACAAAGTTTACATAATTGCGCTCCATAACAAACATAAAACTGTATAATTCGCCATACATATACAATTGTATAATTCGCTGGCCTAAATTGTATAATTCGCTGGCCTATTTCGCTGCAATTGTATAATTCGCTATCCTATTTCACTGCAATTGTATAATGCACAATTGTATAATTCGCTACCTATTTCGCTGCAATATTTGTATAAAATTTGCTTTGCATACAATTAAATCGAAGTAAAATGTATGTATATTACATAATTATAAGTGTATAGCAAGAAGATATATGTTTTTCTCGCGCTTTATACAAAAACAGAAACACAATATATACACTTCTATTGTATAAAGCTAGAGAAAATTGTATTTCACTGCAATTGTATAATCCGTTGCCTTTTTCTTTGTAATATTTGTATAAAATTTGCATTTGTCTACAATTGAATTGAAGTGAAATGTTTGTAAATTGTATAATTAAGTGTATAACACGAAGATATATGTTTTTGCATATGTATATACAATTTTCTCTCGCTTTATACAAAACAGAAATAGAATTTATACAATTCTGTGTATAAAGCGAGAGAGGCGAGCAGAGGGAGAGTGGCGAGCGAGAATGGGAGAGTGGTGAGCGAGATTTTTGGGAGAGAGGCGCCTGACAAACTTTGGCTAACGTTTGCTATGTAGCACAATTAAATCAAACCCTAGCTACTCCATTTATTTTAGGTTATTAGTTTGCTATTATATACAGTTTTCCCAAGAACACCTCACCTAGGATATACAATGTTTCATACTAAATGGAAAAGAAAGAAACATAGAAGTCTTAAATTCAAAATAACTCCATTAGCTAGATAGTGACATTGCCCGCGGAAAATGAGGACCTACCCTACTTGCATGATCAAGAGATCCAAGTCTTCTTCAAGTCGTCTTCATCACTTAAACAACCGAAACCTAAAATGTTGGATAAAAGGAAGAAATGAGGTTAGTACACCACTTTTACTAAGTATGAGACCATATGCGCACATACTTTGAAATCATGCTAAAAAGGGACCTTTCTTGAAAACATGTTATTTTACCCTTTTGAAAACCTTATGCACATTCAAGAAGACCATAACAAATCAATAAGACATAGTCATTAAGTCATAGGCATGCACATCACAAGACTAACAACATCAAAACTAGTCAAGTCAACTTGCATAAACTATAAATGAAAACATAGTCAAGCAACTCTATCATCAAGTCATAATAGTAACATGCATGAATAAGAATACATTTCAACATGACTAAAGTAAGACAACTACCCACAACCCTTATCAAGTCAACAATTGCAATGACCAAGCAAAGCCCCATAACCTTACTCTATCAAGTGAACCAACAAGAATTATGACTAACTTACTACTTCACATATCATAACATTTAAGAGTACATAGCATCATGATACTTTAACAATATAGAACAACACATATTCATAAGTGAAACCAATCAACATATAGTATCAACAATGTCCAAGTTCATCATATGCATGTCAGATATCGTTATAATCATATTCATACATAAGAACATCCTCCTAAGACTCCCTTCAAGGCTAATTAGTGCAATGTTTTGTGTAGAGTCCCATAATCCTACCTAGACTAAGCTAAACCACTTAGGTCATCTTAGTTGGAGTTCATTCCTTTAATTCATTTTACCTTTTGGGAACATTTTTTCCTAACCGACATAGACCATATTATCTAATGTGGAATCCGGTGTCATGGAACCCTACACCGAAAGAAGGCAAACTACTAGTACCAAAACATGAACATAACAACTACGTGGATCCATTCGCTAGTCTTCCAATGGGGGCAACATAATTCAAGAACTAGGAGATATAGTTGAACCCTCTTTATGCTACATGCATCGTAGTCTCCAAATCTCAAGAGTACATTAGTGATCCTACCTTCCCTATGTGGGAATGGACACTCCTCACTCTAGTTCACTCGATGCTAAGCTAGATTCCCTTTTGAAATGTCGTTATTAATCATCATAACTTAATGTAGGCAATAGGGTCTAACCCTTGTATAACATCATCATCATTATAGCTCAATAGGAACTGCATGAGTATTGTCCTTTCATTACAATTCACATAGGTAAGGTTAGCATATTAACATTTTCATATCATGATAAGACACATTGGTAAATCATTCACCATCCTTATAACATTTACATCTTAAGCTAACACCTCACAACTCATAGTCAAGGCATTTCAATTCAACATCATACCATCCTATCAATACTAATATAAGGTATACTCCAATACAACATCATGACTTAATCACAATTAACCAAAATTTGAAGTAAAAGATAAGGATCACAAGACTTACCAATTCTCCTTCATAATTCATCTTCAAGGTCTTACCATCAATCCTTAATTCAACCCAATTAGAGTATAACATCGTCATAATTCAATGATCAACATGATATCAAGGCTTAAAGAATTACTACATCACAATTCAATACTAGATCATAGCTTAAGACAAGATACTTAGGTTAATTCACAACATACCTCATAACCAAGATCAATTCTCAAGAATTAGCATGAAAAGACTACAATTCACCCTAATTTGTTCATGATTATTATAACAACATCATCTAGTAGTAATTCAACCAATAACCAAGTGAATTAAACCAATACAATATAATTCATATCAAGATCATAACCTAGGGTTAAGGGGTAAAGGTCATCTTCTACAAACTAGACAAAACCATCAAGATATATCATAATTGAGTTAAAATACATGTTAATATATTTATAATAGACAAAATAAATCATAAAAAAATTTCATAATATCAATTTCGTATTGGATGAAAACCCACTTGAAATCTCAACTTTGGAAATCAATTTGATGGAACCCCTTGAGGAAAGAGGTCTCAAAGGTGAAAGAGATCTCATACCTTACTGATTGATGAATATTGATGGAGAAAATTGACCCTTTGCAGCCCTTAAACCCTCCCCTGTCCTGATCTTCAATGGTGTTCTTCGCTAGAGAGAGAAAGAAGAGAGAATGAAGAGAATTTTGGGTTTGTGAGTTATGAGGGCTTAGGTTAATCTAATGGGGTTGGAATATTTATATGGGGAGTTAATAAAATTAATTATACTTATATTAACTCATAACTAAACACCTAACCCCTTAATTAATTATTTGATAAAAAACGTGCAGAAATTCACAGTGACCACAGACGACACCATGATTGACGGATCGTGGGTCAATCGACGGCCACTGTGCGCTTCCTTGATGCACATCCGTCGTCTTGGTAAGAGACCATGCACATTAGGCCCTCCAATGATTTGTCTAAGTGTTGGTCGACGGATGGCATCGATGCCCCATCAATCAACACACGCCCCATCGATTCCCTTTCGTGGGTGCACACTGCCTTGGGCAGTTTCTTGACCCTATAATGCAAGTGTCCTCCTCAAGGGCCCTTGGTTGGTCATTGGGGAGTCGTACCCGGACGTTTGGATTATGAATAAACTTAAACACATTTTAGACACCTTTCAACCAATTTTTATCATTTTCTGACTTCTAAAAGCTAGTCAAATAGGTTAAGGCACACTAGTACCTCATTAAACTAGTTTCCAGATGTTCTTGGACGTTTTGGTTTCTAGACTTCCTAAATGAATTATATTCATCAAAATGGACCTTAAAACATTGTCTAAACCTTATGACACATATGCTAGGCTCTAGAACATGTCTTGGATTTTTGAATTGTTACATTTCATCACTTTAAGAACTTGGGGGTAAAACAGGGATATAAAATATCATTTTCATCCTCAACACTTCGACATAAAATAAATTCATCCCTCCAAATAATTATATTACAATCTCAATGAATATAAAATTATTTAATAAAAAAGCTTAACGCTTTTCGAGGAACCTCTGAAGACGTTATCAAACAACTCCTCGTCTTCCATAAACTTCTCAACCTTTTTACCGAAACTATCATTCATAAAATTGTTCATCCTTCGTCTTCCTTCCATCTTCCATTATCAAAAACATAGAGAAAAAACATCTTATAGTTGTTCTTGAGAAAACGAAGTCGAGTTTGTCTATTTTCATCAACCTTCTTCTCAAGTTCAATCGAAGCTTTTCCAATCTACTGAGTCTGATGTAAGTTTAATCATGTTTTCAATTTTCACCTATTTGATTTCTATATTGCGATACTATCGTGAAAATTGTGAAGTTTAGATGTTTGCTTAATATTCTGAAAATCTCATCCGTTTTAGTTTATGCTTTTTATTCGGAATCATTAGTGACGTTATGCTTTGAACAATGCATAGAAACATTTGATTTTTTATGTTTATTGATTTTTTGATTTTTTATCTTTATAGTCCAACGAGCTAAAAGCTTTTACTGTATGTTGAGAATCCCCTGTATGTTGGTTGACTATAATGGAGTTTAGGTCAATGACATTGTCGAGTTTTGTTGGAACTGATACTTTTTTCATATTATTTTTAAGCGTTATGTTGTTTGTATTAATAGACTGCTGATTGATTTTTAATATGAAAAATATATTTTTGTATATAATACAGTATGACACCTAAAACTAGAGGCGGAAATGTTAAAAGATCTGTTTCTAAGCCTTCTAAAAATAATAAAAGAAAGGCTGAAGAAGTTTCAAGAGGATCTTCAAAAAATAAAAAATTATAGTTGAAGAACCTAAGTCTAACTCGAATTCGGATACAATGGCTGAGATCGATAACTGTGAAGACAATGGTGAATCTAGTGAAGAAAGAACTGATAGTGTAGATAAGGAGAGTAGCACAGACAGCGGAGATACTGGAGATGAGAATAATGATCCTCTGTCCTTGCCAATCTGTGCAAGAGATATCTGTTGTAAGTCCTTTAATCTAAGTACATGGATGGATGAGTCGGGACCTTTTCCAGCGAAAATTTTCGTTAGAGCAAGATTGACCCTTTATCATGATTTTAGAACAGTGTTAGTTCAAAAAAAATCATAATAAATTTAAAATTACTTGATTTTGACATTTAAGATATATTTCAGGGTACTACAAGTTTAATGGACAATTGGTCCATTATATGTTGTTGCGTCGTGTTAAAAATGATAAAAAGAATTGCATAGATGTGATTTTGTGTGAATGATAAGTCTACATGTTTTTAGCTTAAAGGAGTTTGCATTGATTACAGAGCTGAATTGCTCAGCATACCCCTATGAATCAAAAATGAAAAATGTACTTGATAAAGGTGAGAAATTCTACCATCAAGTGACGAAGAGTAACAATATTAGTGATACAAAGTTGATGAATTTGATTAAAGGTACTAGATTGAACAAAGAGCAGAAGTTGAAGTGCTCCTTAGTTTGGTCGGTCCACTCTTTGTTGCTTGCCCACAATCGATCTAAGATTGTGGATTCGAACCACATTAAAATGGTCGATGATTTAGAGTTTTTCAAGAGCTATCCGTGGAGGGAAAAGTGTTTTGATTTAACAATGAAGTATTTGATGAACAAAATTGATTTGAAGAAGCAGATGCAAATGTACAGTGAAAGAGGGAATGCATCATATGCTTTGTATGGCTTCCCCTAGGCATTTCTGTTACTAGTAATCAATTATGCACTTCATTTATAATATACTCTTATATATCTATAAAGTATTTGATAGTTTCTTTTTTTTTTCAGGTTATAATATATGAGGCTTTTTCTCATATTGGGAAGTCTGCAAAGAAGTCATTGAATTTTCCTCTGTCCACTCCCTGTTTGATTAGATGGCACACGACAAAGAGTAATAATATTGTTGAAGGTGATTCATTTAAGTATAAAGGAAGAAGTACAAAGGTATAAATTTATTTATTATTATTTAGAAATATTTGTAATTTAGTTTTCAAGTCTTGTATTATTTATATTCTTTTTATAGATTGTGCATCCATACCTTATACCTACTGCCGTGAAACAAAATAAAATTATTTGGCAACATTAAAGCCATATACGGATGAAATCAAGAACACAACCATTGATGCCTTAAAGGCTAAGTTGATAGGTGTCACTAATTAATGCTGATGTAGAGAACGAGGAGGATGAAATATTGGGTGAGAAAAATTCAAATCAGCCTTGTGATAATTCTATTTTGCATGGACAGAATAATAAAAATGATAATTTGTGTGAGTGTGTTGCATCCCTTAAATATCAATGATGGAAGTTGCTGCTTTCATACGAGATGAAAAATTGAGGAGATCTTAAAAAGACAAGAAAAATGAAGGTAGACTAATTTATATAGTTCTGTGTAAAATAATATATTTGAAATAATGCTAACTTATGTATTTATCAACAGTTAATGAAGACTATACATCTTCAACAATTAATAATGATGGTGTTGATGATGTAGATGAAATCCTTCCATTAACAATACTCGATGAATATCTCATTGCAGTTGATGAGTACTTCACAGAAGATATCAATGAAGTTGTAGACAAGATAAAGAAAGGATAGAAGAACACGAGGAGAAGAGGATGGAAGAGAACAAACAAGAGGAGTAGAAAATTGAAGAAAAAGAAGAAATCTGAAAAAGAAGCACGAAGAAGATAACAAAGAAGCGGAGATCGAACAGAATAAAAAAGAAGAAAAAGAAGAGGAGAAACAGGTAAAAGAAAAAAAAAAGGAGGCTCAGGTAGAAGAAGAAAAAGATGAAGAAAAGTAGAAAGAAGATAAAAAAAAGAAGGGGAGAAGCAGGTAGAAGATCAAGAAGAAGAAGAGGAGAAGGAGATAGAAGGAGGAATTGAAGTGGATGTGATGGAAATTGTTATGGAGCTCAACGGTGATCAAGATAATTTATTTTTACGTAGATTTTAAGACATTGATTTTTAAAATGATTGATTTTTGGTGGTTGATGATAAAGATATTTGGGGACTGAAATGGTTGTTTTTTGGTGATCGACTATTAAGACAGTTGATTTTTTTAGATAAATTAATTTTTGGTGGTTGAATATTAACACAATTGATTGTTGAAGTGCCTTTTTAGATAGTTGGATTATGTTAATGTTATTTTGTTTTGATGGATATTGTTTTCGATCAGTTATCGTAATGAAATTGTATATATAAGAAGTACTTCATTTTATTAATAGACCGTAATACTATATGAGTAAAAGATATAAGATTGTACTATTGCATCTCTGTTACATATTTTCAAAAAGCAACCACTGACAACAAACCATACAACTTTATTTTTAGGCCCTTCTCTTTTTCCTCAGCCAATCTCAATCTTTGTTTTAGTTAAACTCTTTCTATTTCGGTGTCTTTTAGCAATCCTTTAAAGTGATCCCTTTGTTATTCTGCTTCTTTATATAAAGTCAATAGCAAGTCCCTATTTTCTTTGGAGTTTTGAAGTCTTTCTAATATTTAAAATTTGGTAACGCCTTGAAAATTTGATGTCTCGAATTTCGAACTCAATTTTGATGGGCTGCTTGTTGATGAATCTTCTCAAGCCACTTAAAAAGAGAATTCACCAATTGCACAATTAAAGAATTGTCGACCTGGGTTCGTATCGGTGTGTGAAGTCCTCAAAATAGCTAAACTACCACAACGACAAACATAAGTCTTTTCTGCATTAGATGTTTGAGATGCTTGAGGCATAATTAAAAGAAATGTTTAAGTATTTTAAAATAGAATAAGATGGAGGAGTTCATGAAATCCTTCTTTTTATACACTAAAAGAGCAAATGTTACAATTGAAAAAGTACCATTTTGTATTTTGTTACCGTAGTAAAATTTTGAATAATTGAATATAGTCACTGCTGAACAAACAATATAGATAATTAAGATAATCGATACTGGTTCATGTGCTTGGTGTATATTTTAACAACGACACTACACTTTTAACAGTAATAAGGTATATATGGGTTGATATCATGATCCTCAAATGATCTATACTGCACCTACTAGAATATGACGCTATAATATAGACCGTCACTAATATAATTTAAAAGGGAGAATATTTAACTGATATTAAATTATATTATTGAAATTTATTCAATTAAGTAAGTTTAAACAAGTCATTTAAGGGTCCACATACATTGGAGGTGGAAATAAATGATGTATGAGAAAGAGTAATAATTATTTAATAAACACATTCAATGTAATGTGTAAGAAAGTACAAGTATGTTGAGAGAATGTTGATTGTTCAACGTATATATTTTATTGATCACCATCCTCAATTTTGTATGGAACCTTACATGATGTTTTGTAATAACAGATAGTATTAAATAAATAGTATTAAATAATATTAGTATTTATTGTGTACTAATCCTAGTCCTATTAGGATTAGTACTCCTTAATCCTAGTCCTATTAAATAATAGTGAAAACAAGGAGTTTTATATGGAAACCTCCTTACTCAAGAGAGTAAAATCATGACTTGTCACACATGATTTTTAACTGTTTTCACTAATCACAAGCAATAATGAATACAAACTTCAAATGCACCACATGAGATTAAACTCTTAATCTCACAAGAAGTACTAACTCTATAACTTAACTGAGCCAAACCAATGCATCCACTGTCCACTATATCAACTAACTCTAACTAATATACACTTCAACTCGTAAGACACACAATTAACTCTTAATAACAGATAGTATTAAATAAATAGTATTAAATAATATTAGTATTTACTGTGTACTAATCCTAGTCCTATTAGGATTAGTACTCCTTAATCCTAGTCCTATTAGGATTAGTACTCCTTCCTATATCTCCTATATATATCTCCCATGTATTCCCTTATTAGGTTAACACTTCAATACAATCAATATTCCTTCATGGTATCAAGAGCCAGAAAACCTAGATCTTCTTTTCTCTAGGTTTTTTTTTCTCTCTTTAGGGCACCGATCGTTCCCTCTCTTCTCTTGGGCGGCGGCAGCCATGACAACCGGATGGATCCTCTCGATTCACTTCCTTCTGGCGTTAAACTCCTTCTCAGGCATCTTCATGCCCTGATTCCCAAAAAATTATCAGACATAAATTACCCTAAATGGAAAATCACCGTTATTACAGCCCTTGAGGCCAATTACCTTCTCAAATACGTCGATGGAAGCACAGAACCTCCGCCGGCAGTTATCACCGCCACGGACAAATCAGAAAAAACCAATCCGGCCCATGCCGCCTGGAAAGCCGTGGATGGCCAGATCCGATCATGTTTGATTGCGGTCATCTCTCCCACGGTTCAGAAACACGTCCGATCCTACACAACTGCTTCAGCCCTGTGGACGGCCCTCGCAACACGTTATGCATCAATTTCCCACTCTCATATTTTTCAATTGCGTGATCATCTCCATACAATTACCAAAGGCACGAAAACTATGGCGGAGTATTTAGACGAGGTCTCCACCATCATCACAGCCCTCGACACCGTGAACGAAATCATTCCCGAAAAAGATCTCGTCATGTGCATCGTTCGGGGGCTCCCATCAGCTTACTCCTCCATTAAACAGGCGGTTCGCATCAGTCCAACACCCGTTGACCTGGATACTCTCTCCTCATGGCTAAAAAGTGAAGAAATCAACGTGGATCTGGAGAGAAAACTTCTTCTCCGAGAAGCCGCTGTTATGGAGCCGGCCACCGCCCTCACCGCAAGCCAGAACTATTGCGGGGGGCGTGGTGGCGGCCGGCAGGGGAGCCGCGGCGGCTACGGCAGAAACAGCGGAGGCCGCGAGCGCGGCGGTCGGCAGGGCAGTCGTCCACCGTACGACGGTCAGCAGCACGGCAGCAACAACAGCCTGCACTCCTTCGGCAGCGGCGGGCAGTCATCTTCCAGCAGCGGGCAGGGCACTTACGAGCGGGATCTCCAACTTGTCAAATCTGTCAGAAAACAGGACACACCGCTGTTCGTTGCTGGTTTCGGTATTAGGAGAGCCGAAATAGTGATAACCGTACCAATTATGGATCTCAAGCCGGCCCTTCCTCTGAATGGCAATTGGATACTGGGGCCAACATGCACGTTACTTCTGATCTATCCAAGCTTATCGCTCCAAATCCATATCATGGCTCCAATGGTATTACTGTTGGCAACGGTGAGTCCCTTAATATTTCTCACACTGGCACGGGTACCATTAAAACCCCCACCGCTATCTTTCACCTAGGTAACCTTACCCACGTCCCTTCTATTAAAACCAATCTCCTTTCAGTTCACCAATTCACAAAAGACAATAATTGCTCACTCTTGTTCACCTCTAATGATTTTCAGATCCTAGACAATACTACCAAGAGGGTGATTTTTCAGGGCCCCTGTGAGCATGGTCTGTACGTTCTTCCTAGCACAAGTTCGTCTACCCACCCAGTTTCAGAAAGCATTCCTGTGGCTCCGGTGGCTCTTTCGGCTGATGGCCACAGTCTGTTGTGGCACAGTCGTCTGGGTCACCCGTCTACTCAAATAATAAATTCTTTAATGTCTCAATTAGGTTTTTCTTCCATTCATGTAAACAATTGTGACTCCTGTTCAATTGCTAAATCTCATAAATTACCTTTTACTTTATCTGAGAAGCGTACAACTGCACCTTTTCAACTTATTCATTCTGACCTATGGGGTCCTACTGCTGTTCCTTCATTTGCTGGTTTTCGCTATTATATTTGTTTTGTGGATGATTTTACAAAATACACTTGGTTGTACCCACTAAAACACAAATCACAGGCATACACCACCTTTGTCACTTTTGAAAAAATGGTCAAAACACAATTCAATTCTCATGTAAAACTTTTTCGAAGTGACAATGGAAAGGAATATGTCAATAACATCTTTGGCCAGTTTCTGCAATCCCTGGGAATTATACATCAAACCTCCTGTCCATACACTCCCGAACAGAATGGGGTGGCTGAGCGTAAGCATCGCCATCGCATTGAAACGGTGGTTACTCTTCTACATCAATGTCATCTCCCTGTCTCCTTTTGGGTAGAAACTTTAGCCACCGCAAACTACCTCATTAACAGAATGCCCAGTCACACTCTCTCCAACAAATCACCCTATCAACTCCTTTACCAAGAACTTCCCAATTATACCAACCTCCGCGTCTTTGGGTGTCTTGCCTACCCTTGGCTACGCCCTCATATTACTCACAAATTACAACCCCGATCCCGTCCTTGTATTTTTTTGGGCTATCATCCTACCTCCAAGGGTTATCGCTGTCTTGACCCACAAACTCATAAAGTCTACATATCTCGTCATGTCAAATTTGTCGAAAATGAGTTTCCCTACGAGTCTACTTCCTCCTCCACAAATACATCATTCATTGGCGTCCTTCCCCTTTTTTCAACATACTCACAGGGTCCCTCACCACCTTCCCCCACACCTCCACCCACTACCCAACCACCCCTCATCACCCCTTCGACCGTCACCCACAATACACCCGCAACCACCACCCACACTCACAACCAACCCGAACCACCCCATACCCACAACATCTCCAGCCCGATCCGTTTTGGGTCCTTCTCGGCCAACCCCGAATCACCACCGCCCGTGCCACCCCCCAATACTCATCCCATGTTAACCCATGGCAAAGCCGGTATCTTTAAACCCAAAACCTTTCAGGCTACCATACTACCAAATACACCCCTTCCCGATAGTGAACCAACAACCTACTTTGTTGCCTCAAAAAATGCTTATTGGCGTCATGCTATGGATGACGAGTTTAAGGCTTTGACTGATCAGAAAACATGGGTTCTTGTACCTAAGCCCCATGGGCGGCACCCAGTGGGCTGTAAATGGGTGTACAAAATTAAACACAATGCAGATGGCAGTATTTCCAGGTACAAGGCTCGTTTGGTTGCTAAAGGCTACAATCAGGAGTATGGGCTTGATTACTCCGAGACATTCAGTCCTGTTATTCGGCAGGAAACCATTCGCCTGGTACTGTCACTCGCCGTGCGCAACAATTGGCTCATCAATGAGTTGGATGTTTCCAATGCTTTTCTTCATGGCATGCTTGATGAAACTATCTACATGACGCAACCACCGGGCTATTTTGATCCCCGCTTCCCTCAACATGTTTGCAAACTCCAGAAATCTCTGTATGGGCTCAAGCAAGCCCCCCGTGCTTGGTACACACGTCTGAAAACGTTCATCCAGGGACTCGGCTTCACGTGTTGCGTACACGACATGAGTCTGTTTACTCGACATTCAGCACACGGTACAGTCATTCTTCTTGTCTATGTAGATGATATCATTATTACAGGCTCTACTGCAGCTCTCATTCAGGATGTCACTCGAGCTATGCATACTACCTTCAAAATGAAGGACCTTGGCCCGTTACATTATTTTCTGGGAATGGAGGTTTCTCGGACAGGCAGCGGCTTGTTTCTTCATCAGTCAAAATATGCTCGAGATCTGTTGCAGAAAGCTGGACTGGAAAAATGCACCAGTCAACCAACACCGATGGCAGTCTCTTCGTCTACGAATGGAGCCGACACCCCCTTTGCCGATATCACCCACTTCCGCAGCCTCATTGGGGCTCTACAGTATCTGGCCATTACCCGTCCTGACATCCAGTTTGCTGTCAACCGAGTTGCTCAGTGCATGCATCAACCAAGTGAACATGATTACCATTGTCTAAAACGCATTCTCAGGTACATTTTTGGCACTCTTGGTCGTGGTTTACTCATTCGACCCGGGGACTTGGAGCTTCGGGGTTTCTCAGATTCAGATTGGGCGAATGATAAAAATGACAGAAAATCTACATCGGGGTTTCTCGTTTTTTTGGGGCCGAACCTGATCTCCTGGTGTACAAAAAAACAACCCAAGGTCTCTCGGTCCTCGACTGAAGCTGAATACCGCACCCTTGCTCTTCTTGCTGCTGAGACCATGTGGGTCACATATATTCTTCGCGAACTCCGCGCCACTCACACTGTTCCTGCTCTCTATTGTGACAACAAATCAACCATCTGTGTGGCCAAGAATTCCGTCCTACACACCAGTATGAAGCATTTTGATACCGATTGTCTCTTTGTTCGCGATGAAGTTCAGGCCGGCACCATGACTGTGCAGTATGTACCCACTGAAGAACAACCGGTTGATATTCTCACCAAGCCTCTCCCGAGCCGACAACACGATTACCTCAGTTCCAAGCTTCCGTTCGCTTCCGCTCAGCTCAGCTTGAGGGGGGATAATAACAAATAGTATTAAATAAATAGTATTAAATAATATTAGTATTTACTGTGTACTAATCCTAGTCCTATTAGGATTAGTACTCCTTAATCCTAGTCCTATTAGGATTAGTACTCCTTCCTATATCTCCTATATATATCTCCCATGTATTCCCTTATTAGGTTAACACTTCAATACAATCAATATTCCTTATAAGTTGAACAATCAACATTTTCTCAATATACTTGTGATTTCTCACATATTACATTGAAGATGTTGATTGAATAACTACAACTCTTTCTCATACATCATTTATTTTCACCTCTAATGTATGTGGACCCTTAAATAACTTGTTTAAACTTATTAAATTGAATAAATTTCAACAATATAGTTTAATATTAGTTAGTCATTCTCCCTTCTAAATTATACTAGCTACGGTCTATATTAAGTGTCATATTCTAGAAGGTGCAATATAGATCATTTAAGGATCATGATATCAATCCGTATCTACCTTATTACTGTTGAAGTGTAGATGTCATTGTTAAAATATACACCAAGCACATGAACAAGTATCGATTGTCTTAATTATCTATATAGTTTGATCAACAGTGACTATACTCAATCATTCAAATTTTACAACGGTAACAAAGTACAAAATGATACTTTTTCAATGTCAATGTCTGATTATTTGACAATTCTTTAACGTGTTATTTATCATGCCTTTTTTTATTTAGGGCATTAAAAATATTATGCATGAGAAAAATTCACAGTTTCAGTGTGGAAAAAATATAAAAATAAATGTTTTGGGAAAAATCATTGCATTACCATAAATTTTCATATATTAGTTATACACACCTTAATACACAACGAGTGGACTCAATAATAAAAAGTATTAGACAATGTACAAAATGTATGTCATCGATATAAGATCATGAATAAATTCGGTAATTGACATTACATTGACCAAAATATTGGGGTCCAAAATAAACAACACCTTCACATCTAGTTGCTTAGTTACAAAAAGATAATTAGTCAAATCTATCTAAGATTTGTTGTTGTTCATACATATGGTTCTCTTGTGGCCGAATCTCTTACAAATTGAACATTTTTTCCTCCTTTTGCTTTTGAAATTCTCGTGGACACCTTTGACACATTTTCTTTTCGTCCTTCCAAACTTGGTATCTAATGGGTGGAAGAATATTCACACTTGGAAATTCTTCTGGCAAACGTCATTTCGACTCGAAAGGGACAATATTAATAGATTCAGAGTATGCAAGGAGGTACATTTTAGCTTTATATAAAGGCGAAGAACATTCATAGATGCTCATACTATACCCATCGTCATGCTTCGATCTCAAAGAAGTAATTGCGCGAGCGCACTATATCTTGACCAAGTCATATTTCCTACAAAAATATGTCTTTTCTAATAGGTTAATAGTGGAAGTAGAATTCGAACCGAACACGGTGAATTGATTTTCATCCCCATTTATGTTCTCTACATACAAGGAGTCACCCTCGATGATTTTTTTTCTTGCGATCCTTTCGGCAGCCAGTACCATATTATTATCCTTTGATATAAGGACATATGCATGTCTCTCCCTAAACAATTCTCCGGATCTCTTAACAATCGAATATAATATGAATACAACGGGATACGTCTCGTTTATCAACATAACGTTAAGTGACTCGACAATATTTGTGGCCATCACATCATACCTGTTGCCTGGGAAATTTGTTCTACTCCTTCAAAACCAACATCATGCTCAAGGAAAAAGGTTGTCTCGGGGTATTTATCCATAAATTCAAAAAAATGATTGTTGAACTACTACAAAGAATATGTCTTTGCCGCGTTGTAGTGTAGATAGAGGAAATCTCCACCTTGGTGAATTAGCCAAAGATTTTCAGCGAAGTGTCTCATGCAATATCCGTGAGAAGCATGATTGTAAACCTTTGCAATACCGTTGACAATGCTCTTGTGTCTATCAGAAATAAAACATAAATCTGATTCATTGACCACATATCCTTCAACTTTCAAAGAAAAACGTCCAAGATGCATCATTCTCTTTGTCCACGACACAAAAGATAATTGGATAAACATGATTCTCCGTATTTTATGCATACTCAGTAATACTTTCTCATATTTACCATGTAAATGAGTATCGTCGACCGCATTACCTTTCTCATGTGAGAAAATCCTCTAATGCAAGCACCAAAAGCTAAGAAGGAATACATAAATATATGAGTATACTTGCTTACCATGATGGAATAGGTAGAATCAACATTAAGAGTGTCGAACATATATAAAAAGGCAGTAAGTATGAACATCCGTGCTCCGTTGTCCCTCAAACCGTTTCCTTGGCAGTCACACCTCCTTTCCAATATTTTCAATAGCTTGAACTACAATGAAAAATATTGAAAATAGTCCTCTGAATCTCTTTAACATTTGGACCCTTTCGATCGCGATAAAGATTCACACTAAGCTACGCAATAACTTTGGTCCACAGTTTTTTATGGCTGTTGATGGCATGTTCAACACCGCAGCTGTGATCACCAATATATTTGTAGATATAAAATATATCCGAACATTCAATTTTTTTTGCCCGTAGCATCCTTGCACAAATACGAGGCACACATTTCACCTTTAAGTATTTACGACAACTCTTCACTCTAGCAAAAAATCAAAAGATTTTCTCGCCGCTGCTTCGACTAATAACAATTGTAGCTCACTCTTGAAACTAAATGTTTGATTCATGTAAAATTAGTTCCATCTGAGAAAGTATGACTGGGTCGTGATCTCAATTTTGGCTCTGCCTCATCTTCATCAAAATGTTCGAAGTCTTCCGCATCTACTAGCTGATCTTTAACACCTAATGAATGATCATATGCCCTTTGATTGATCACAAAAGCTCTCATTTGGTTGATCACCCAAGTTCTTATTTTCAACCTAGTTGTTGTCGTTAAAAGAATTTGTTGATTCAGTCGGAGAACTCGCAATGACATTTATCCCCAACATAGGCCTAGAGACATCAGCAACAACATCTATCATGTACAAGCTCAATGTCTATCATTCTTTATGAATGTGATATGTATTTTCCCCCTCTCATTCATTTGATAGCTTATCACTAAGTTGTCTGCCTCGCAAGATAGCTCACCAACCTCAATTACACTTGCAATCATATTGTCATATGAACCATTGAGAAGCAACGCAATAGTAACTATAGTCTTACTAAAAGATTTCCAAAACCAGCTGTTGGGAGTCTCCTCCCATACTCCCATATAGTCACCAACAACAACAACATATTCAGCTACTGCCATATATAGACTACACTGATAGATACTCTCTCCGTCCATAATTGTTTGGCAGGTATACTAAAAATATATGTCCAAGATTAATTGTCAATTTAAATAATCAAAAAACAATTAGTCACCTTTTTTCAAATTTGCCCTTAATGATAGTGTAGTTCAATTGAAAAGTTATGTAGACTTTTGATATTCTTGATAGGGTTATATTAGTCAAATTACACCTTGTATTAAATTTTCTTTGAAGGGTGTGCATGACCATAACATGACAAACAATTATGGACGGAGGGAGTACTAGATTACGATATCAGTTTCTAGTGGCCGATGAATGATACGAAATCCGTACAAAATGCGAATGAACAAGAATGGTTTCAGATCTAGCTCGAAATGGATAAAATGTATTTATAGTCCTTCTAAACAACTAAAGATGATCTAAAAACGAGTTATGAAGTGATTTTGGAAGATTTTTGCAAGCTTCAAGAATGGCAGGAATTTTTTTTCTTTGAAACTATTTGAAAGAAAGTGGTGTAAAAATGAAAGAAATGACTAGAATGATGATGATTTCAGCTGTGAAAGCTAAAATATCGTCGGAAAAGTCGTCGAAATCTGCTAAATCGACCGCAAAAACAGGAGCATTTTGATTTCTTCTTGGAGAGCTTTTTTCCGGTAAAACTTTTTAATAAATGAAAAAATAAAACAACAATTCTACATTTGTATTGGATGGGCAGGGACCAAAGTATAGTATCAAAAACTTGAGTATAGGGTATTGTCTGTTTTGAAAGAATATTAAGTAATATCATATATAATGTTTAAAGTACCATTTTTTTAGACTTTTATCTAAATATTCAATTAAGTTTGAAGAATGGCTATTTTGCCGACTCTTCCATAGGACTTCTGCAAAATTTAGGTATCTTCTTAATAACTAAATATTAATTTAACGAAGTCATTATGTATTTTCTCTTTAATGAATAAAATTACTCAAAAAAATAAATGAGAGAGAGAGAAACATCTCCATTTTCCAGGTGGGACTTGTTACCCAACCTTTCCACATGCATTTGTTCTCCATCGACAAATTCGATATGGCAATCATTAAACCAATGATCAAATATCATGATTAACTAATTTCACTTTTAAGTGGAGTAAATAAACTAGATATTTTATGTTATTTAGTGTATATTTCATGCAAAAGAAAATATTGAGATAAATTATATTTTGTCTGGATGGTTGTTATCCGTTATATTATATTATTTATAATGTTTGTTACTTAAAATTTATTATATCGTAGTATTTAAATTTATAGTTAAGTGACGACGGAAAGACCCAATCTATGTAAAGATCGATTTGGTGTGATCGCATTATTAACTTGATATTTTCTTCTCATTTTAGTTTTATTTATTGTTGGGATAATGCCCAAGTACCCCCTCAACCTATGCTCGAAATCTCAGAGACACACTTATACTATATTAAGGTCCTATTACCCCCCTGAACTTATTTTATTAATAATTTTTTACCCCTTTTTGACCTACGTGGCACTATCTTGTGGGCCCAACGATGATTGACTTTTTTTCAAACTAGTGCCACGTAGGCTAAAAAAGGATAGAAAATTACTTATAAAATAAGTTCAGGGGGGTAATTGGACCTTAATATAGTATAAGTGTGTCTCCGGGATTTTGGGCATAGGTTGAGGGGGTACTTGTACATTTTTCCTTTATTATTTAATAATCATATCCTATCTTTTCGTAATAGCTCTACCCCTTAAACTAATTTTCTCGTAGATTTATCACTCAAAATATGAATGTGTGACATCATATAACGACAAAAAACAATATAATTTATCCAAATACTGAATTCATTAAAAACAATATAATATAATATAACATATTACATTACAAAACAATAAGCAACAAACCTCACAACAAAGTGTTCATTTATAAGGAGCCAGATATAGTAATGTAGCTGAGAAATTAAATTATTAACCACCACATAATAACCATATAACATTATTTGCTTCTATAAAAAAATCTTTGTACTATAATACATACATAAATACATATATAACTTTGTTTACAAACCAAACGACTGCAAAAAGATATAGTAAATCCAAAAAAAGATGAAATTGAAGTTCTATAATCTAACAAATACCAAAAACTAACGCAAGCATAACGAATACCCAATTCAATTGAATACCTAGAACCTTAGAAAACATCGATAATGAAATCGAATTTGAAGGTTCAGGACTATCATCAGTACTCACATCACGTGGATGATCGAACGAGGAAGGAACAATCGTATCCGGTGCTGATTCTTCATCACCAGAAATCGGACTAATCGGAGCCATTGAGTCATCGTCAGACGGATCCTTAAGGGCTCGAGGCAGTCCTTGACCATATGTAACGTTAATTTTAAAATGTTGACCGTTTTCACACTGTTCACCATCGTAATCGCTAGAGAAAAAATATGTTGGCCCAACTTTTAATAGTGGCACTGCTACTGTAACTGGAAAAATTGAAGTTGAAGATGGATCTGCAGATACCCATTGCATGGTATCATTGTCTAAGGCATTGTTGTAGTCACAATTTTTGTATGTTGTAAAGTTGAAAGTTTGAGTGACTGAATGGTTATTGTCTGTATTAAATACTGCATAATTAAAAAAAAAAATAAGAACTTTTTTAGTAATTAAGATGATATTCAATAGTTAATGAATTTAGAATCAAAAGAGAGAAGTATTCAAAACACTTCTGATTTAACGTGAATTATTAGTTTTATTTTCAAATTATTAACAATCTATTTGATTAACTTAACACCCTCTATTTGTTCACAAACTTCTGTAGAAACAGCGAATTACTAATAAAATTGAAAAAAGTATTGAAAACATTTTAAATAAATGAAAATTTAAGAATGTATTTCATTCGCGCACGTAATAATACCTAGGTAGGTCTATGAGAGAGAATGATGAATTGGCTTGTATGTTTGGAACATGTGCAAGCATATGGTGAGTACATGTTACTTGTACAATACCTTATCATAACACACACTTCTACAACTAACTTATCAAACTGTAAATAATGCCAACAAATACAGCTGTTTGTGATCAATTAAAAAAAATTCCAAACCATCAAAATCAAATTAGGAATTGGTGATTTAAAAAAAAAATAAAAATAGTAAGTACAAAGATCAATGTATTTGGTAAAGTAGTTTGTATATCATTCATCACTCAAATAAAATTGTCAAAATTCAATTTTGGACATATAAATTCAGATCATCATATATATATATATATATATATATATATATATATATATATATATATATATATATATATATATATAAAATCATAAGCAAAATTTAAAAAAAAATCCAAAGATCCATAAATCAAGATTGTTCCATGCTTTATTTTTGTTACACATTGAGATACAGAGTTATCATGTAATGATGCCCCCTACCCCACACAAAAAAAGAGAGGAGAAAACTTATGGACACAAATAGTTGGAATACATTCAAAAAAGCTTCAAACCAAATCATCTTCAAATAATTATTAAATTATCGATTCAACAGAGCTTAATAATTTTAGATTAAATTTTATATAAATTTAATCATGTACAAGTAATCTATTCAATTCAGTGAACAAAAGTAATTATGATCCAAAACACATTAAACAAATTAAAATTCTAGCTCTGTCTGTGATTAAATTATATAAATTGTGTTTACACTGTCTGTGTATATAAGTTAAATATCAAGAGAGAAAACTTACTTAGAAAATCACCAAGGCTGAATTTTTTGTTAGCAATCCATTTGTCATAGTTAACAAGAGGTTTTTCAAGATTATCAAACCAACCTAAAGAATCACCCACAGTGTAATTTTTGTAAGCATCAACTGATGTTGAAAAGGAAATCAAAATAAGAAGAAGAAGTAGACATGAAAGTGATCTATTGTTGAAAATAGTTTGTTCCATTATTCTTTGTTTGTTTGTTTGGAAGAAGAACAAAGAATGAATAAAGGCAAAGATGGGAGTATTAGTTGTTAAGAGGACCTTTTGTGCTTTTATATATATAGAGGACCTTGTTCCTCTCTTAAGTTTTACTAAAATGGTTCTCTTTTTAGTTTGGC
Source organism: Solanum chilense (assembly GCA_032847665.1). Classification (NCBI taxonomy): domain Eukaryota; kingdom Viridiplantae; phylum Streptophyta; class Magnoliopsida; order Solanales; family Solanaceae; genus Solanum; species Solanum chilense. The sequence goes on from CM064973.1 coordinate 49,230,420, forward strand.
TATAGTTTCTTCTTGATTGTACTAAATTTTCCCATTTAGAAGTATTGTTTATGTTTAATTATAATAAAGTCTTCCCAACCACTACTTTCTTTATAAAAAGATAATACACTAAGTTATGGAATCGAATTTAGCGTAAATTATTAATTTTATTTTTAAATAATTAATAGCTAAAGATATATTTTTTTACATGACTAACTAGTTTAATTATACCTATGATCCGTCATCATAACTATTGGCGAAATCAGAAATTTTATCAAGAGTAATTAAAGTAATGGTATGCGACAGTAAGATAAAATAAAAAAATATTGTGTTATTTGATGTTTCAGCCCAAAACTTTTTTTCAAAATATATACACATTATCATTGTGTCGAAAGCATAACTTTTGCGAACAGTGTTCAATTTAAATGTACATCTTTTAAATGTAGAATTTGACATATATAGTAATAATAATTATTGTTATTATTATTACTGTTAATTATTATTTTTCCGACGAATGGTGTCCTTGCACCACATGACATAGGTCTCAAACTCTTGTAGAAGCATGAGATTCTTAATAAAAGTCGAGAGAACGATTGAAAATATCCTTAAATTTGACGGAAATTATGAGATGTGTTTAAATTTAGTTAATCAAGAAAAATAGTATCTTTTAAAATTGTGAATAGTTTAAAAATAAAACTAATATGTCACGAAAATATTTCAATGGATGTATTTGCACGAAATCTGAATTATTTTGTTAATACAATTATTTGCCAATTGAAACAAAAGAAAAAAACTTACTTAATCTGAATTATTTGCCAATTGAAACAAAAGAAAAAAACTTATTTAATCGTCGAATCGATATAGAATGGTACATATAAATTCACGCAAATTTAATAGTGTTTGTTCAAACTCAATATATATGAACTTAAATATTTAATAAATATTTAAATTATTTAATTTTAAATTGAATTCTATTATGTTTTAACTTTTAAATAGTTGTAAAAACTTGATTTTGCTTTATTACGCTAGACTCTTGGATGTGTGTTTAGTATTTTTCCTTCAAACCTCTTCTTTAACATTTCCAAGAATATATATATATATATATATATATATATATATATATATATATATATATATATATATATATATATATATATATTTATATATTATAAGTATCTTATCCGTATCATATTATTTGATTTTTATATTTAAAAAAAATAATTTTATTTTTTAATTTTAGAAAATTAAAAAGAAAAATTCATATTTTTTTTAGAATATTGAATAACTATGTAAAATAGTAACAATAATTAAATTTTTAAATATCATTGATAAGATTAGCTTAATAAAATACATCCCTAATAAGAACTTACTTAAAACGCACTTTCTCCGACTCTATTTACTTGTCAAATATTTTAATATTTATTTTTACTTGTCATTTTTAACAAACAATAAAAATATAACTTTTGCGTTAATTTTGAGTTAATGACTTTGAAAAATATAATGTTTAAATATGTTTGTGACTCTACCAAGTAATAAAGATAAAATGGTAAATTCACTATACTAATTATTATTATTTTTGATAGATATGTCAAGTCAAATTTTGACAAAGTAAAAAGAGACAAAAGAAATATATCTATTAACAATTTAACATGAACCAAGTAATATAAAATCGAAATATTAAAATTGAAGAAAATATTCGTGTATATATATACACAAGTGATTACATTACTGATCACATGCAACTTATAGTAAGGCGTAATTAATTCCTCACCTTATTATTATTTCTGATTTTATGTCTTTGAATATACTCTTTTAATGTCAAAAAGCAACAACTTGTATTAATATTAGTTTTTTTTTTTAATATCTGAATTTTAGATAACATAAAAAAATATAGATTGATTCATACATCAAATCAATGAAGTAAATTAGTGAAAAAAGAGCCCTTGTTATTAGTCTTGAGTACACATTATTTTCCTTGAATTTAAGTTTAGACCTTGTACTGTATCAATAGATATTTATAGTCAAATGGAACAGCTGTCTAATCTAAATTATTAAGAGTGGACCACTATGTACTATTATAAAAATGAGACACATTAAATTTAAGTTGGGGCAAGTAGAGTTTGGTTTGATGTCAAGTCCATTGTAATATTAGCTTATTTTAATTAGTAGTTTTGTTGAATAAATTAGGAGATGTTCTATATTTAGGAATGAACCATTTTTTGACTCAAAATGTATTAATAGTAAGGGATCTTTAAGTTGTGAATTCTACTATGGTATATTGATGTTCTTAAGTGTTTAGAAACTTGGCTATGAAAAAAATGGATTGAAGAACTATGGACAAATTGAAAAGTAAGGGGATTGGGTACTTCTATATTGATGAGGAACATGCCAAATTGATAGTTTCATTATTTTATAGAGAGTAGTACAATAATAACGATGGTGAGAAAGTGTTAGAGGTAAGTTAAAAACAGGACTTGAACCTACGTTATTATGTTAAAAGTCTATTCTTTAAGTAACTGAGCTATATATTATCTCTTTTAGAGAGTAGGCAAAATAACAAAGAGAGAGCCTGCCTTATATAAGTATAGTGCTTAAAATACTTTATAAAATTGTATGGCGGTTGGTGGATGATGACTAGCGATGATGATTATGTGTACCACTTAGGGATGATGTTAGATTATTGAGATGGTTGCGGGTAGAAGCACGCTAGTGTTGATGACGAGTAGCAATAGTGGTTAACGATTATAGTGGCAAAGATAGTTATGAATGGTGGAGATGATTGCTGATATATATAGTGATAATTGATGATGATGATTGTCAGTAGTGATTGATGGTTGTTACAGTAATGATTTATTGTAATAATTATAAATAGTGGTTAGTTGTGATAATGAAGTGATTAACAAAAAAAAATAATTGTGGTCGAGGTAATGGTTGTGGGAGATATAAGTTACATTGATAATGACGTGTGATGGTTATAGTGAAAACGGATAGAGAGTTTTGTCCGTCAATTTTTATACAATTTTTTGAGTAAATATCTTAATTACTAATATTAAAACTTTGATACAAATCTTAATAATTCAAATTTATTCAAAACCTAACTAGCATGTGTCACATATATAAAAAGAAAAAATTAGCGCCTTATTTCGACATAACTTATGTGAATTTCAAAGATTATATATATTTTTTATTATAATTTTATTTTATATTATACTGAACATAACTTCGAAATTAATAAATTTATTTATTTATAGATCGACGCAAAACATGCAAGATGCTTTAAACCTTTTTTTTTTTTTTTTTTAAAAAAAAAGGGAATTTCAAGTGAGCAAGTACTTGTTGGTAGGCAAAGAATCTACCATTGAGTTTTTTATAATTCAAATGATAGAATTTCACATAAATTTCATAACAAATGTTACATTATAATTCTCTGTTACAAAGAATTCAGTTGACAGTCCATGTGTTACAAGGGGTCACGTGTCCTCTTTCCTTTTGTTATTCACATTTTTTTATTACTTAAAAACATTATCTTTATTATATTAATATTATATTAATATCTCACTCAACATTACTTCTCCATGACTCTCAACTACACTGAATTCTCGTGATTGGTTAAAGTATAGTAATTATTTTACTATTTTTGTTAATATAAAACAATTATTACTGTTAAAAATTATTTTTATCATAGAATTTTTATGAAATATTCTGTAGCAAATCATATATATATTGTTGATCATCATTTAAAATATATACGATGAAATAAAAACATTTTAATTCTGTAAACTCTAAAAAAAATATTATTTTGATGAATTAATTAAAATAATAATTTATTTATTTAATATTTTTTTGAAAAATGAAAAACTAAAGGTGGCACAAAATCCAAAATTGAATTATTATTTAAGTAGAATCTTATCAGTAGCGTGAAAGTGAGAGTGTCGGTGGAATAATACATTTTGCTGCAAATTTCATGTGATATTAATTAAAAAATAATAATTTGGTAGTAGATATTAATTAATTAATTAAATTAATAGCTGTATACATCATTGCTATTCTTTTCTCCAAACTAATACTACGTATATTTCATGTGGTTCCTATCAACGTACGTACGTACCTACAACAAAATAATATATACAATTGCCTCAGATTCATTGCTCTTACGAGGTTGTCGCAATTCAAAAATGGTCGTGATATTATTTGTCTATCTTATCACAAAACAAGTCAGCCTTAATTCAATAAAATAAAATGATTGCAGAAAATAAAACAAAAATAAAATTAAAGTGGAAAACTTATTCGTTCTACTATAACTCCAAAAATTGATTGTTATGTGTACAAGCCACTAATATATAAAGTGTAGAATGAAAAAAATTAATATATGAATTTAGCGATATTTTTTGTTTATTACCATTTATAGCAATATTGTGACAAATCTGTAATATGTATTAAAAGTGAATTATGTATGCAATATATTTGAATTATAATTGTTTTTAAAATATATTGTGTTTGTTTGGTAAAAAAATTGTCATATTGTATTGTAATTGTATTAAAATATTTGATAAATGCATTATGCATCATTAAAACTTGTATTATATGTGAATAATAAATTGTTCTTTGTAATATGTATTAAACTTGTATTATAAATGAATTAAAAGTGGTCAAGTGAAAAAAAATAATATTATTACTATAAATGTAAATATTTTTTATTATAGTATATTTTTGTAAGTTTCCCATTACAAATCTTAATGCATTATTTTCTCAAATAGAACAAAACAAAAAATAAGAAACAGAGGGTCTTGTCATCCTATCAGGATGACAAGCAGTTACCTGTCAAAAGTCCTTTGAAAGCCTCGAAAAATAAGAGAAGAAGAAGAGCAACCACATGGTATCGGACTCGGAACCCTACATAAGTACTATAGAAGCAAGGAATGAGTATCAACCAACACGGTACTCAACAAGTAACCAAAAAAAAACAAGGGAAACTAGCTAGAAATCGAATACCTCTTTCATCCCAACAAAACCACCTCAAAGTTCAACCTCCACAAAAATTAAACTAACCTAATAATTTCACTGTACACGCAAGGCTTAACCACACAATCCAATGTTATGGTTCAAAAACCAACACGTATCAAGTATGTCAATAACAAGTAACACGTAGATCAATCACAAATAACAAAATGCATCAAATAACGATAGTCAACTCTTGCCGAAACCATTTTTCTTCGACACAATATAGCTAGCCGACACTATTTTCCTTCGATTGTATATCATATCACTAGCCGGAACCATTTTCCTTTGGTTTAATATCACATTACTTATCGGAACCATTTCCATTCAGCACATTATCACATCACTAGTCATAACCATTTCCTTTTGGCTTTATATTACATCATTAGTCAAAATCATTTCTCTTCGGCTCTATCATAGCTCTTGTCAAAATGATTTTCCTTCGGCATAACATCACATGTCTCATCACAACGTACAGCAATTTCACGCCATAAGGAAGCTAAGAGACAACAATTCAAGCAATTCATGTTCACATTAATGCCATCAAAACATTTCATAAATCAACCAAAAAGGGGTCCGCAACAATGCGATTCACAAAGCTTTATGATCAACAAGTTTCCTTTTCATTAATTCCCTTTTTATTCGTTAAGTTTAATCAATTGGAACAATAAGTCTATCACCTCATTTTCATTACTCCACAAAGAAATACACAATTTTACTAGATTTACAAATTTTGAGAGATAACTTTTCTTAATTCAATCAAATAGTCAATATAATGTCCTAAGCGTACAATCTATTTCAATCAAGCAATCACAATAAGATTTCGAAAAAAACAACACTCATATCATTCTTTGAAAAATGGGTCAATCAACTTAGAAACTCAATTTTGTAAATGAGGCTTGAATCCAAAAATCTTTACTTGAATATGTTACCCAAGACATTTGAAACTCATTGGTGAAAACCATTTCGAAAAAAAGACTTAAAATCAGTTAACAGTCACTATTTTAGTTTAGAACTCAAGTTTTTGAAAAATCTTGTCATTTTTTATCAATCAAAAACTCAAGTTTTAATGTTAAAATCTACAAATGATTAATGAAAAATGAAGTTTTAGAGTTACAAAGGCTTACCCAAATGATTTAGCACAACAAATCTCTTCGAATTCGCCTCCAAAAATTTTACAAAGCTCAACAATGAAAAATGGGGCTAAAACCCCAAAATTTGCATGTGTGGAACCCCATCTGAAGTCGCAAAAGCAGACACAGGTTCGATTAAGCGTACATCACTAAAGCGAACCACACATACAATTTTGCAAACCTCGCAAAAATGGAGCCTCTTGAAAAAGCGAAACCTTCTATGCTTTTGCAAAGTTCGTTTAAGAGAGGCCTACAAACACCAGCAAATCACAGCCAAGCACAAATCATTAAATGGACCCTCAGAATTTGTTCAGCATCCTGTTCACACAAATCATATATCGAATTTGACTATACACGATGTTCCTGACTTAATGGAACCATCAAAACAGGAATTGCGGTCTCCTTGGTCCAAAACTTGTGAAAGTCACAAGAAATGAACATAACGCCTAAAAAGGCTAAATCAAACTTGGAACCTCATAATATTCAACAAAGACCTCACTTAAGCCTAAAATCATCCCTCAAATCCAACGAAACTCTCAAAATTCTAACCCAAACATCTGAAACCCGAATGTTGACCAAAGTCAATTCAAAGGCTAAAATTTCACAAATTTCCTACTTAGGACCTCAAATCCTAAAAAAAAAAATACTTTTAATTTGAAAGCGCCAACTCTCATTGACCAATTTTCACATTCAAGAACTCATAGAATCGGCGGAATTTCATTCTGACATTTGAAACTCCAAAAAGTATCGAAAGCTACTTTTTAATGACTTAAGTTTTTCAACTCAAAACTTACGAAATTCACAATTTTTTACCCAAAACTCGAAACCAACTTTCAGAACTCAATCAAAACTAACTCGTGTTCAATATAGTACAGGGTAAAACGGTAATTTTATAAAAATGTCAACAAAAAAAACGACCAACAGGTCATTACAGAGATGATGATAGCTTTTTCGTCTTGTTATTAGTTATTGGTTGGTAGAGATTTTGATTTTGTTTGTTGAGTTAAACTATCATATCATGATATAGTGTTGTTGGACTTACATCCTTATATTGTTGAGTTAACTACCATATCATGATATAGTGTATCATTAACAATCTTTTTCCAACTTTTGTGTTTAGGTCACTGTGATTACTTGTTGTAGTTATGATGTTTCTATCGTATAATTTCCGCCTATGAGCTTGTTCAGGCCTCATTAGACCCATAAAATTTTGGATACACCAGGCCTATGGGTCTGGCTGATTGAGCCTTCGAATCGGACAGGTTATACCTATGAGGCAATGATTATATATTATCATTGACCACGAGAGATGTATCGATACACGATGCCTGGAAATTTAAACAATTCAGTTCAGATGATTACTAGGGTCCAAGTAAGAGGGTTAATAAGGGTACTTGTCACTACTGGCACATATACACAAGACTTGGAACAATATGTAAAAAAATGAGCTTTCTTACAGTTCCTTCTACACCAATAAGTTAATAGAATCGTTTCAGTGAAGGAGAGTAAAACAACAGATCATCCTTTGTTAATTCAAGCTCGAAACGATTACCTTCAACTGATGATGGGTTTACAAAACATGTCTGATATCAGCGAAAATTCCTGAAGAGTGAGCCTTTTTTTGTTCTTCTCTGTCTTCTTGCCTTCAATATCAACATGTAAAATCCAATCAAACTATCATAAGTATACGATAGATACACAGACAAACACCTCCATATGCTATGATGGATGACAAACAACTGCATTACACGATAAATCACTATCCACAACCCACATAGCAAACTCTTCAAGTCGTTTTTGTATCTGTTCTGAACCCATTTCAGGTGACCAAAAGGCAAACTTCTTTCCATTCCTTGAAGAGGTTTCGTTAGCATCCATAAAACTGATGTTCAAACTAAAATCAGTTTCATCAACCCTGTTAAAAGTAGCTTTCTTTTGTTCCAATAACTTCTCAACTAGATTTACAAAATTTCCCTCTGTGGCGATTGAACCTCTAGTCTTTAAAGAGGCAACTAAGGCAACAACTTTGTCCAAAACATTATCGACCCAAATTTTTAAAGCAGAAGCTGAATTTCGTATGAAGACAAGTTTAAAGTTCTTCCCCAAAAGAAAGTCATGAGCCAAATCATACGAACGAAGAAATGAATCACTGCTGAGAGGAATCACGTCACTATCCACAACCCATGTGTTGTATTTAAGTTCCAAGGACTTTCTAACTACGTGGGCCTTCACAACAATCTCTTTGCCCAACTTTTCGTGTGATTCGTCAAAGTTAATCGAGTTTTGTAACCTAATACTGTCAAAAAATTGGTCTGTGTCAATCACAGGATGACCCCTTCTTGCAAGATCAAGTAGGAAAGAGGACTGTGGACCCAATAAGACATAGTTTTGGATATTCAATCTTTCAAAGTGGCAGAGAAGATTCCTAATAATTGACTCTGACACCTGTTGTAGGTTCAAAAATAGTATAGTCCTCGATTTCTGAACCGAGTGAAGAACAGTCACCAGATCATCAGCACTGCGTACAATTCTACCAGGAGAAACTTCCTTGAAACAGAAATCATACCACTGCAGACTGTGCAAAGATTGCATCTTCAAAAGGTTGATATCAAAAGACTTCTCATCCACTAAATAAGAATCTGGCCCAGCTGATTTCCCATAGTTAACACCAGCATCACGATGGGACACACTAAAAGCTCGCTCATGCAAAAGATTGGTATAAATATTAAAGTAACCGCGGGCATGGATGAATTTAATGAACCAAGGTGTCCAGATTTTTTCCCCCATCTTTTTGTACCATCCTGTTGTCACCTACAAGCAAATTACATTTTACAGTAAGAGTAATAGTTAATCTTAACAGGTTTGTCATTATCTTCACTAAAAAATGCAACGAGAAGAGAAAATTCAGGCAATACACTACCATCCCATCAAGAAATGGCTTCAATCCCTTGGCCTTGTGTGTGTCATACCATATGCGGAATTCTTTCCAAGGTCTTGGAAACAGAAGCTGACCCCAGGTGCCAACCAACTGGTACAAGAAAAGTTGAGTTCGGTCATCAATCTGCATCTTGTTTCCATGTTTACCTATAAGCCAAAAACTATGTTATAGCGGATGTTAAGAATGATAAATTTCCAGAGGATAAAACTGTCCAATATCCAAGCAACACATACACCTTCAAACAACAATGATGGGCACATATTCTTCAGTGAAAAAAAAAACTTAGTAGGTTTTAGGGTATTCTAAATTTCATGAAGCATACAGGATGGCTGATGGAAATTACGCTATTCGGGGAGGCCCCCTATACACCAAAATGTGGGATGTTAAGAGTGTTGAAGGGCTAGTCGCAAACAACTAGCAATAGATCTCTGTTATTTCAAATACCAAATTGGAAAAGCAAGACACACATTTATTTTAAGTTCTCCACATGAGAGTTTCATCAACATAATAACAGACAAACATTCAAAAATCCCCTGATTCTATTGATAGAAACACCCATGATTCTATGGACATAGAAGCACATTAACAACACCATCTGGGTTAGCCCAAAAGGCTATAAGTTTGATTTGTACTTTGATGATTATAATTACAACGAGCCAATATATCTCAAAGCAAAATGTTACAGAAAGGATAATAACTAACTCAAGGGTCACAAATCATATTCTGATAATTAAGGACATCGATAGTTAAGTTTTCTCCAAATAGGAAAAACAAGAAAGAACTAATAGTCTAGCTACATTTTGGATGTCAGCACTCTACCTCTATAAATTATCTTTGAACATATGAAATATTCCATAGGGACCCCGACCATGGGAAAACTGTATTCATATGCAACAAATGCAATAGGACCAGTTACAAACACAAAAAGTAGATAGGAGTACTCATACTCAAGGACCGAAAGCTCTCACAGCGTCGAGGCAAAGAATAACTCCTCTGAAAAGAAGAGCATTTATAATCAGAGCTATAGGAGTGGAAGGGAATTAAATAGCAATGGACGCTACTTCTGTCTGCGTCTATCTTCTCCTATTAGTTAAGCATTGAAAGGGATGTTGGAAATGAGTTCCAAAGCTTGAACTTCCACAAAAGAACCACAGATAGCACTAGTCTTGATTGAGTTTCTTGAAGCGAAGGGCTTTGGCTAACTAATGAGTACATATATACGGTCTTAGTGTTAGAAAAAGAAATAGAAGGGATGCGTGCGAAATCTACAATGGATACCGGGGAATTGGTCAGGTATTGCTTTGCTTGCTCTTAGTTTAAGCTATTCCAGAGTGATTATTCATCATCCACCACCAGAGGCCTCCAGATAGAAGGTGTTCATATGCATTCCACTTCTTTATCTCTTAGTCCACCATTATTGTGAATATGTTAGATAGTGTTCTCGACTGCCTCCGGTCTGATAACGCTGTGACCTCTAGCCAGCGACTAGCCCAATTTTGGAGCTAAGTTTACACTGCCACGTCGATACTCTCTTTTGAAAGTGAGATACCGGCTTCGACAAGAGGGAAAGATCACTTTTGTCGTGAAGCAAAGCAGTGTTTAAAGGGGTTGATTCTTCAACTATGTTCTTTCGTCATTCATTTTATATCTTAATAGTGAATGTCAAATAGTTTTTGATTGTTATACTTTCCCGAGGATATCCTTTCTTCTATTAAATTGAAGAGATCCCCCCGGATAGAAGGTCTTCAAAGTAACATTCAGAAAGGAGGTCTTGGAAGTTTCATTCAGAAAGCGTTCAGAATTAAGGCCTTGAAAGTTTCATTCGAAAAGAGTCGTTAAACACAACTTCAAATGTGTGTTTGTATTAAGGGAAAGGTATAGTTTATACAGCATTCCTTTTTATGCATAAGTTATCCACAACAATCAAGGATGATATTAGATAGCATCAGAACAGGTCCAACACAAAATTATGTCTTACTGCAGACCAATGAGTAGGTGTCAACTCTGCACGTTGCCTTATTCTCAGTTATGATATATGTAGTTAACATTACTTCCCCCTTCACATAAATCAATATCTTAATCTTATCCAATGAAAAACATAATCTCAAAATCATGTGGAGATTGTGAAAGAGAGATAGCAGGATCTTGTGCAGAGATTGTGGTGTCAAAGAGAAATTAGAGATATACAAATGAATTAACCGAGGAATGTTACAGCTCTTTCGCTAATGGGGTAAATTTGGAAAGAGAGGAATATGTGAGCTTTTAAAGGGGTAGAGATGAGCTTTGCTCAATTGAGAAGCAGTCTTTGATCCCTTATTGTCTTTTGGTGCACCCATATAGTTACTATTTGTATAGAGGATTGGGTGTCTTTTGGAGAGAATTATATTTTGTAGGTTTCTCCTTTTTAGTATAACTCTTGTATACGGCCATGTTAGCCTTGTCATTATCAATGAAATCTGTTACCTGATAAAAAAATAAATGAATTAACTCCTTCATTCGTATCAATCCCAAATTTCTTCTCTGCATCCTTTTAGACCAAACATGACATCCTATCATACTAAACACCATTAACAGGCACCCAAGGGTGTAGTCAAGTGGTTGTGAATCCTGAGGTCTCAGTTCAAAATTAAGCAAAGACAAAAAAACACTAGGTGATTTTTCCCATCTGCCCTAGCCTTGGTGGACAGGGTTACCTAGTGCTGGTGGAAGGTGGCAGGTATTCGTGGAATTAGTCGAGGTGCGAAAGCTAGCTCATACACCATAATTAGATGTGATAAGTAGTTATGATACTGATAGCAGTTTACAACTTAATTTCATTTCTTTCCACAATGACAAGTTCATTATCCAAGGAAAACTTACAGCGGGAAGATTATTTCACTCAGATGAATCTTACCTCAGAGTACTTTAGGTAAGACCCAAATATATTACTTACTCCTTAGAAGGGTGATAGAGGTCTTTGCAAGGTTATCCCGACTGAGAATCTTACAACCCGACACATGCCCCCCGCTATGAGTTAAGAGACTAAGTTGCAGCATAAAAAGAAGGTTGGGTGCGATCGGCCAAGGATCAAATGGGGGATGCGATGATTGTACCTGTTTTCGTGTTTATACCAGTAATAGTAGCATTTGTCTTGTAGTTGCCTATCTTACAACTTTTGTTGCTGGTTATTCACTATTTCAGTTATCCCATTTGTTGGTTATGGTTATTGCTCCTCTTTTGAATGTTATGTTAAGTTTTCCCTATAATTTTCTTTGCCCTCTTTACTTCTATATTTTTCTTTTAGCTGCTTTGATGTTCGTTACTCAAGTCAAGGGTCTTCTGGAAACAATTTTCTACCTCCTCAAGGTAGAGTAAGGTCTGCGATTCTGCGTACACTCTACCCTCCCCAACCCCTGCTTTTGGGACTACACTGGGTTTGTTGTTGTAACCTCATACAATCCCTCCAACATACCTGATAATAGATTGCTTATATTCATTGAACAGGAACCAATATGCACTTCTCTTCTTAACCTAAAATGTATTTTGCTAGAAGTATACATCGACATACTGGAATGACAAAATGCAATTGCAATTTCATTATGAATCAGCCAAACGTAATAACTCCGGTAAAACATCAAGTGGACTAACAATGTGGTAGAACAATAAAACGAAAAAAAAGAATAATGATTGAGACAAAAGTATTAACAACCTACATCTAATCAAAGTATAGCTACTACTTAACTACCAGAAGTGCACAGAAATACAACTACAGCATACTCAAATACAGATTACCATAGAGAAATCATTTCTTCTACAAAAGTTAAACAGCACTAATATCCTTGAAAGAAATAGCAATGAAAAGAATTTAAGTACCTGGTACAAACCTAGGCCTCTGTAAGGAAGCCCCATATATCATAGGACTATAGTTGGATTCATTATAATAATAATTGTCAATCAAACTCTTCAAGAACCGAAAATAAAGAGGTGACAACTCAAGATCATCCTCCACAACAAAGGCAAACTCATCATCAGAGCTAGGCCACCAAGCCTCCAACCACTGAGCCTGAAGTCCAGCATTAGAAGCCCTATAATGAACCAACTTCTCCCCATATTTCCAAGAAAACCCATCAACAAAATCAAGAATACTTTTCGAAAGATTCAATTTTTGGTCGATTTCCACATACCCATTTGGGGAATCTTGAAAGTGATCAATGTAGACATGGAGATGAACAACATGGTTGTCATAATGTGCTTTGGAAAGTGAATTGAGACATCTCAAGAGGGACTCAAGACGGTTAAAGGTGAGAACTTTGATTAAAAAAGTGAAGTTTTGATGGGTTTGAGGGGTGTTTGGGTTAAAGGAGAAAGATTTGGTGGAATTCAAGTTTGTAGGATGGTAAGAGAAAAGGAAAATAACAGAAAGAGAGAGGAGAATGAAAAGTGGGATGAAATTTTTCAGGGTTTTCTTAGGTTGTGCCATATGATTTGTTCACTCTTCAGTTATGTCATCTTTCTTCTTTCCTTTTTTTTTTTTTGAGGTTTTCTTGGAATACTCATAGAGCAACTTCCATATTTGGATCTCAATAGAAAGGGAGAAGAAGAGTGTGAATGTTGAAATCTAACATTGCCCCCAAAAAGTCTATCATAATTGCAATCATACTCCCTTGAGTAATTTTTTAAATGGATTGTTATCCCACTCTCAATATGGGTTAAAAATAACATTATAATCTCGAAATAAGTTATTTTTTTATTTTACTTCGTTAAATATACCTAATTATTTATCTAATTCTTTTTTAATTGTCCATTTTGATTTTTGACAATTAAAAAGGATAACTTTTTTTACCTATCATGTCCTTAATTAATTACTTTGAAAAACATAAAATATTGAAAATCTTTTAAATTTTTAATGAGTAAACTTTAGGTTTAGCAAACATAAAATTTATATTTGTATGTTATACCTATAGTTTGTACAATTGTGCTCCATAACAAACTTTATGTTTGTTATGGCTATTAATATGTATATTTCGATATACATATATGAATATGGCTATTAGTATGTATATTTCGGTGTGTGTGTGTGTATATATATATATATGAATATGACTATTAGTTTGTATATTTCGATATACATATACGAATATGGCTATTTATAAGTATATTTCGACATGCATATACGAATCAATTGATCTAATATGTGTATGTATAAAGCGACAAAGAGAGAAAGACAAAAGAAAACTACGCTGAAGAAGATCTATATTTGTATAATTATAAGTATATATGACGAAAATATATGTATTTGTATTTGTATATACAATTTTCTCTCACTTTATACAAACAAAAACACAATTTATACATTTGGGTTTGTACAAAAATGAGAGAGGCGAGCGAGATTAGAGAGAATGGCGAGCGAGATTCTCTGGGGAGAGAGGTGAACTAAAAAATGTGTATATATATACAGTTTTTTCTCGCTTTATACAAACACAAACACATTTTATACATTTGTGGTTGTATAGGGAAAGACTGGCAGCAAGAAATGGAGAGTGGCGAGCGAGAAATTTAGGGAAAGAGGTGAATGACAATTGTTTGTTACGAGTTACAATTAAATCAAACTATGGTTATACCAGTTAATTTGAATTAGTAATTTGTTATTTTATACAATTTTCTCACTTTGAATTCATCCACTTCATGATTAATAGGGATAAAATGGTAAACTCACTATGTCAATCACTGTTTTCTTTAAATATGTGTCAACTCAAAAGGGAACAAGTAATTAGGGACGTATAGAGTATGAGATAAACTCATTTTTAAAGCAATCTCGATACTATTTATCTCTTGTTCTTTGTACCAAATGAGCTCTAAGGATAATTTCAGTCACCTCGCCACCCACTAGACTTGGCTTTAAAATATGGGAAAATTTCATATATGGCAAACTTATTAGATTATATAACATTATATGGGTATAGTTTACCTAATTACATAATATGGGTATAGTTAAGTTATTAAAGGTGTCTTTAATTTTGTATATAATTTTTTTTTTATTATTTATACAATTCTATTTTAAAAAGTTGTTGTAACTGAATCATTAAATATGGTAACAATAAATCAAGATAATGCCACAAAATTAGGGAAACGTCCCTATTTTCAAGCCAAACGTTCAAATTCAAAAAAAATTCATACAGCCATTGAAACCAAAAAATAATTAGTTTACCAAAAAAAAATTGCTCTTTGTGAAACTGAAGTTCAGCAATTTTGGCAATCGAATACAGGTAAGTTTTTATTCGATGAAATTTCTTGTTTATTGGTTTTAGAATTTGTGAATTGTTTTCGATTTTTTTTAAAAAAAAAAAAAATCAAAATATGATTTTGTTAAGCTGAATTTGTGTTCATTCGTTAGTGTGAGTGGTTTTTATTTTAAAACAAAAAAATCAAAATATGATTTTGGTAAGCTCAAAATTTGGATTATACAATTATATACTGTTCGTGTAATTGTATATGTGATTTTGTTAAGCTGAAAATTTGCAATATACAATATACAAATACTGTTTGGTATTTGTATATTTTGAAATCGTCAATTGTATATGTGATTTTGTTAAGCTGAAAATTTGAATTATATACAATATACAAATACTGTTTGGTATTTGTATATTTTGAAATCGTCAATTGTATATGTGATTTTGTTAAGCTGAAAATTTGCAATATACAATATACAAATACTGTTTGGTATTTGTATATTTTGAAATCGTCAATATTAATATGTGATTTTGTTAAGCTGAAAATTTGTATATGTGATTTTGTTAATGTGATTTTGTATATGTGATTTTGAAATCGTCAATATTAACTGTATATGTGATTTTGTTAAGCTGAAAATTTGCAATATACAATATACAAATATTGTTTGGTATTTGTATATTTTGAAATCGTCAATATTAATATCAGTGTTCATAATTGTATAAATTCATAAATCATGTGTTTTTTTTTTTTAGAATTATATATAATTGTAGATGTAGTTTTTGTATATTTTAAAGAATAATAATATAAAAATTCTATGTCATACAATTTATTTTTGGAAGAAGTATACACTATTGTAGATGTAGTGTTTGTATATTAAAAATTCTAACAGTATAAAATTTCAATTGTATAAAAATTGTTGTATTAATTTTATATATGATCTCATTGAATTATTTGAAATATATATAAATATTCCTTTTCATAAATGTACAGATAATGGGCTCATTAGCTATTTTGGTTATGCATTCTGGAAAATGGGACGATACAAATTGTTACGTTGATTATACTACAGAGGGAGTAGTTTTTAAGGAACATTCAACGTTTCTTGATTTTTATACTACTATTGCAAAACAGATTGGTGTTGATATGAATAATAAGACTTTGAAGATTGAGTACAAGGTTGAAGAAAGCAATAAACGAATGGTTATACACAATGACATGGGTGTCAGAGTGTACGTAATGCTAAAAAAGGCGAACATTGATTTTAACAAATTTCCTATTTGTATAACTATTTTGGATTCATTAGATTGCAATAAATATACATATACAATCTTATTGAATAAATATATACATGTACAAAATGCATTTTACGAATTTGTATAACAAGAGATATATGTTATTCAGGTTTTTAATTGTATATAGTATATACTAACACTTATTCAATGTTTTTATTAATTTTATATAGTATATACTAACACTTATTCAGAGCTATAAAACACAAAGAAACCCCAGAGTAGACTTATACATATTTTGTATATATATACAAAAACCAAAGTTAGGTTGATCAGTATCAAAGTTTTTGAAGAGATCGAGCAACATAACAAATGAATATACAAATATATTCGGGAGGGATTACTGAAATTTTGGACAAAAATTTGAAATTCAAATCTGATATTGGAGTATTGAATGTAGGAGAAGACGTTAGAATGTGGAAAGGAGAGAGAAAATTAATTGTGAAAAGGAGAGAGAAAATTAGATTGTGTATAATTATAAACAAAATTAGAAAATAAGGTTTTTATACAATTGGTTACATAATAGGTTGTGGGCCCCCATTAATTATAGCAAAATAAAATAAACTATAATTATATAATGTAAATAAATTAAACTATATCCCTGATATATAATTAGTTATGAATGTTTGCCATTTCATATAATTTTCCCTTAAAATATTTAGTTTTCTTGTTGCTTACAATATTATATGTGTACTTTTAATTTTTTTTTTCTTAATAAATATATAGTTGAATTAATTGTCCATTAGCGGCCAATCTAACACATTTATCTATTAATATGGATTGTGATGTAATGGTGTAGGTGTTTTAACCTAAATTAGAGATCTCAAATTTGAGTCTTGAGTATGAAGAAAATTTTATTAGGAGTGTCAACCCCAATATGGACCCTGCAAAACTATTCGAAGTTGATCAAAAAATTTCAATATAAATACCGAATATCAAATGAGACAAAAGAAAGATATTATTCGTTCTTGACCCCTAAATATCTTTCACATCCTCATCCAAATTTACTTTTATTCAGTAATCAAAAGCTTCTTAACCTATATTATATATTGAATTCCAATTACAAATTCTACAAGAAACTCTTGCTTATATAATGTTGCTCTTTTGTTAATACGTAATAATTAAAAAGTTGTAATGATTGTGTTGGTCACATATTTTTTCAGTCCTTTGAAGAGTTTTGATGGAGTATTCTTTTGAGTAGATGCAACAACTGTACCAATCGGTATATATGTGGTTTTTCCTACCTTAAAATAGTTTACCAAGCAAAGTTATTGTAGTATTAATGGTTGTTGAAGAAACATATTGTAAATATCTCAAAATGAATAAAATTATATTTGCGATTGATTTTAGTCAAAGAAGTTAATCATATCCATATTTATTAGCTTTAATGATAATAATAAGAGCAACTTTCATATATATCAAACACAAAATTCATATTTGGATGCTATAGCAAAGTTTGCATAATTGCGCTCCATAGCAAACATAAATATGTATAATTCGCCATACATATACAAAGAAACCAATTGTATAATTCGCTATACATATACAAAAGAAAGCAGTTGTATACAAATCAATGGTATAATTAGTGTATGTATAAAACGAGAAAGAGAGAAAGACAAAAGAAAATTGGACAGTGAAAAATTTGTGTATAATTATAAGTGTATAGGACGAAAATATATGTATTTGCAAGTGTATATACAATTTTCTCTCACTTTATACAAACAGAAACACAATTTATACATTTCGTTTTTGTTTGAATAAGCAATAGAGGCGAGGGTGGTGAGCGAGATCTGGGAGAGGGGAGAAAGGGGGAACAATAAATATATGTATACATACAAACTTTTTCGCTTTATACAAACAGAAACATATTTTACACACTTGTGTTTGTAAAAAAGTGAGAGGGAGCGCGCGCGAGATTGAGCGAGAGAGGGAGAGTGGCGAGCAAGAGTTTGAGGGAGAGAGGTGATTGACAAACAGTTTGCTACAGGGTACAATTAAATTAAAGTGTGGATATGACATTTAATTTGATTTATTAGTTTGCCATTATATACAATTTTCCATAATATTAATCTGTCATTATTTTTTGTTATATTCTATTTGTCTATAATTATTTGTCCATTTTTAAATTGACGCATCTATTAAGAAAGTAATTATTGACATAATGAGTTTACCATTTTACCCCTTAATTAAGATTATCAAAAAAATTTATATTTTTTAAAATAATTAATTGAAGGTATAATTGTAACACCCCGAAGACCAAAAATCAATTTTTTTTTTCAGAAAAATCTGCAGGTGCAACAAACGTGGCATCGACGGTCCGTCCTGCACAACCGTCGATGGGATCAGAAACTCCCAAAAATTCAGCCGAGAAAAATTGGCTAAGTCTTGATCGACGGACGGACTGACGGTCCGTAGGTCAGACGACGGTCCATAGTCTGTGACCGTCCATTGATACCTCCATTCACCCACTCTCTGACAAGAGCTACGGATGACTAGCACGGTCCGTAGGTGGAAAATTTGAAAACAGTTAAAGGGAAATGTAGTTGGGTCAACTTCAAATGGTCATAACTCTTAGCACATAATGAATTAGGTGTCCCATGACCTACCCACAAATATATAATTGAATTAGCTTTCCATAGCCACCAACCTTGCTAAACTCTAAACTCCGAGTAAAATGTTATGTCCATTTTAGTAAAGCCCTATCGAACAGGCCCTGACGACGGAACCAACGACAGGGCGTCAATCAGACGATGGACCGTCAGTCCTGTCCGTCGTTTGGCCCGACAACAACTTTATCAGAGGTCTTTTTGACCATTCCCACTCTGTTTAAACCCTAAGTTACGTCGTTTTGACCTTAAATCATCATATTGTAGTCATTTTAAGCCTAGAAACATAATTGAAACATATCCAAGTCAAGTCATTAAATCAAAACCTAGAAACAAAGAAGCAACAGAGGAGAAAAAACTCAAGAACCCTAGTTCAAGAACATCACAAGTTTCAGCACCGAAACTTAAGTATTTTTTTGTGGATTTCATCACCAGGTATGCGGGATTTCACTAGTGGGTTCCTTTCACCCATTGGGTCCCTAGTTTTCAGTTAGATTCTTGATTCTATTAACATGATTAAATCTAGGGTTTCTAGAACTTTGATAGAACTACATGATTTAGTTAAATATATGTCCAAATCAGATTATCATGTTATCACTCAGATTATCGCATTAATTTCAGAACCCTAGCTATGTATTTCTTTAGTCCTTGAATTACACATGCTAGGTCAGATATTTCAGACACTTCAGATATACATGCCTCAGTTATAAATGTATAATTACCAGATTAATTGTTGTATTCTCAGTTTGCATGTTCAGTTTCGAGCTATCCAATTACAGAAACTCGAGCATAACCAGTAAATTTACAGAATTCATGGGAGTAGCATAATACCGAGTTGGACTAAGGTTCAGCATACCCAAATAGTCCCAGAACTACTAGCCAAGTAGGTTGTAAGTCCCTTCTGTGGGCAATCAGTTTAGTGATCTCGCCAACATGCCTTTATACCTCTGGTAGGGTATATTGGGTCCTCTCGATAGGGCGTATACATCGGACTCCACATTTAGCTTATGTGATTTTATTATCGGTTATTAGTAGCTGCCACTGTTCAGTCAGACTCTATGCATTGACCATTTATCAATATATTTAGTATTCAGTTTCAGCATATTATAAATTGGTCATTGCATCCACTTAGCTCAGAATTCAGTTTATCATGTCACATTATTATACTTGCTTTTATGCTTGTTCAGTTATGTTTTATTTCAGCTTTACTTTATCCTACATACTCAGTACCTTTCAAGAACTGACGCATATGTGCGCTACATCTTCTCGTGATGTAGGTTCAGGTTCTCACCATCCAGATCATGCATATGTCAATTTTTGATCTCCAGTTCAGCAGATTCAGTGGTGAATCCTCATTCTCCGAGGACAACAGTCATGAGTGTCATTTCAGTCTTTAGTCATTTAGTTTCAGTTTTTGCTAGATTTAGCTGGGGCTTGTACCAGTATTTCTAGTCCAGTTTAGAGATTTATTTCAGACAGTTTGTTTCAGCTTAGTAGTGAGTAATATTTCTTTGTATTAAACTCATCGGTTTTTCATATATCTCAGTTTTAGCATATGGGTATTCCCCATCTTTTCAGATTTATTTATGATAGCTTCCCCATCAGTTTATTAGCTTTAGTATGCTCATGATCATGCCAGCAGGGTCAGCTTGGGATCACTTGTGGTCCTAGGTTCTGTGTCCGCATCTCATGGGTAGCTTGAGGCGTAACAATAATAGGTAAAAATATTTTGTCTTTGCTTGATTTGTCAAAATGAACAAGTAATTATGGACAACTAAAAAATGAACAAGTAATTAGAGACAGAGGAAGTATATCACACTTCCTCGGTCCCATATTAACTTGTCACCTTTCTAAAAATACTTGTTCCAAATTATTTGATCACATACTAAATCAAGAAATTAATTGATTTTTTTCTCATTTTACCCTATAATTAATATTTCATAATTTTTCTTTTTAAGCTTAAACAAAATTAAAGTTCCTAGAATTTATCTTTCCAAAGAGTTCATTAGATACTTCATTATTCATTTGTACTCTTGCTCTACCCACTTGGGAATACTTATTCTTATTGTATACCCTATATCATCTTAAATTATCTTGATATTCATCTGAAAACTTTTTAAACTCTACAAAGCAGTAAATCATGAAACCTCTTCATTTAAATTGAAAGAACTTTTTCTGTTACAAGCTAGCTCTAGAATCTGAGCTTGTTTTTCTACACCATCTAATACACTTGTATCTCTTTATATAGAAAACATTAATGCTGAAAATTCTTACTAACTTCACATTATTCACGTGTCATTGCCTTCACTGCATTAACAACATCTAACAAACTTCATAACAACTAACTGATTCTAGAAGAATAATAGTTGATTCTATTAGTAATTCAATACACCCCCTCAAATTGCAGGGTGAAAGATATCTAGCACACCAAGTTTTCTCAAAAGATGATGATGTTGTCTAACCCCCAGACCTTTAGTAAGTATATCTGCAGGTTGCATAGTGGTGCAAAAATACTTGGGGCTAATGAAATTGGACTTCACCTTTTCTCGAATGAAAAGACAATCAATGTCTATGTGCTTTGTGCATTCATGAAAGAATGTAACCCTAATAGCCATACCAATTCAGCAACAAGGCTGCTAGGCTTTTGTACTCTGCTTCAGTAGAGCTTCTACTAACAGTTTCTATTTTTTAGACTTCCATGAGATCAAGGAATCACCAAGTTTTACTATATATCCTGTCACTGATCTACGTATGTTGGGACATGAGGCCCAATCAGAATCATAACATCCAGTGAGCTCAAGAGGACCTGTTCCCCTTTTAAGCAAAATTCCAGGGCATGCGGAATTCTTAACATACTTCATAATCCTCAATGCAGCCTCCCAATGTGAGATTTTTGGATGTTGCATAAACTGACTTAGCACCTGTACACTAAAGCAATTATCATGTCTGATAATCGTCAAATATAATAACTTCCCAATTAACCTTTGGTATGCTATGATGTCTTCCAATTCTGTATCAGCAGAATCAGTAGTGTTCCCAATGTGTTGATCATATTCTAGACTAGTTAACTTTTGATTGAATTCTAAAGGAGTATTTGCAACCTTTGCTCCACTTAATCCAACTTCTGAAATGAGTTGCAAGGCATACTTCCTTTGATTCAATAATATCCCTTCTTTTAACTTCAAAACTTCTATCCCTAAGAAGTATTTGAGAGCTTTTTCCAGTGATAAAAAGATTATCAACATATACCAGAATCATAACCATGTCATCTCCTTCCCTTTTAATGAATAAAGAGTGGTCATCGGCACTTTGAATATAACCTGTTGACAATAGTGCATCAGTAAACTTGATGTTACATTGTCGTGATGCCTGCTTGAGACCATAGAGTGACTTCCTTAGCTTACATACTTTATTTTCTCCCCTCTTCTAGAAGCCAAGAGGAAGTTCCATGTAAATGTCTTCAACTAAATCACCTTGTAAAAAGGCATTATTGACATCCATTTGAGATAGATCCCATCCATTTGAAGCTGCCAGACTAAAAATTGTTCTGATGGTAACCATTTTTGCAACTGGAGAAAAGGTGTCATGCTAATCAAGGCCTTCTCTTTGAGTGAAACCTTTTGCAACTAGTTAAGCTTTGTACCTATCCACTTCACCATTTGACTTGTATTTAATCTTGTACACCCACTTTGAACCAATGGCCTTTTCACCTGGTGACAACTCAACGATAGTCCAAGTGTAATTGTCTTCTAAATCTAGGATTTCTAATGCATGGCATCCATCACAGCTTGTCTTGAAAGGATTCTTTGAAAGATAGAGTTTCTACAGTTGCTTAAAAAGCATGTAAGTAAGTTTGATTAACTGGAGACATATTGTCATAACAAACATGATTAGTAATAGAGTGAGGATTATCCTTTTTAGGCACAACAAAACCCTTGAGCCACAGAGGTGGTTTGCATGATCTTTGTGTTTTTCTTGGGCCAGCATTGGCTTGTGGCACCTCTTGTATGTGAGCTACTAGAAACACATCTTTTTCTTGCAGTGAATATACAGAAGTTTGTGGAGAAACTACTTCTACAGCAGGGTCTAAACTAGATGTTGTGACATTTGCAGGGGATATCAACAGAAGGACATAGGTCTGGCAATTGCAAATCAACATCCAGATATGAATCTTGAGTAGGATCTCCATCTATGTGATATGAGAAGGGTAAAAACAACGAATGTGGACCTTCACTATCAGACTGCAAATCCTTAAAAGGAAATACCCTATCCTTTAATACAACATCCCTATTAACAAACACACTTTGATAATCTAAGTCATACAACTTGTATCTCTTTTTGTGTGGTAGAGAACCCCAATAGCACTGTTATCTTTGACTTGGCCTCAAACTTTCCTCCTATAGGCAACACACTAGCATAGCATAAACAACCAAACACTCTAATGTGATCTAGGCTAGGTGATCTCCCAAACAACACTTCATAACGATAACACCCTTTTAATACATCAGTGGGTAGTCTGTTGATTAAATAGACTGTTGTTTGTACACAATCACCCCAGAACCTTCTAGGCACATGAGATTAAAATTTCAAGGCTCTGCCAACTTCTAAAATATGTCTATGTTTCCTTTCAACAACACCATTCTGTTGTGGTGTATAAGGATAACTACTTTAGTGTATAATACCTAACGAAGATAGTAAATCAGAGATTTGATTGTTAAAAAACTCAGTACCATTGTCAAACCTCAAAATTTTTATTGAACAATCAAACTGATTACAAATCATGGCTATAAAATTTTTCAGCACAACTATTACATCCTTCTTAGATTGTAATAATGTGATCGATGTGAATCTGCTAAAATCATCTACAACAGTCAGAAAATAATGTTATTTATCATAAGTGGGATCTTTATAAGGTCCCCAGACATCTAAATAAAAAAGCTGGAACATCTTAAAAGTCTGAGTGATACTAGAAGGAAATTTAAGCCTACATTGCTTTACCAGTGGACAAATCATATAATCAGTCTGCACGTTTTCATCAACTATATTCTTCAACATTAAAAAATGCTTCATTACTTTTATTCAAGGATGACCCAACCTAAGATTCCACAATTTATGCTCTACTGAATTCTTCTCTTTTAGAGCAACTCCAATTACATGTGTAACTTCGCGTCTATGCTTCAGGATATACAGACCTTCTTCCTCTTCACCAATCCCAATCACCTCTCCAGTACATAGAGCCTACATTACATGGAATTCAGGATAAAAGACACCATGCACCTCAAATCCCTAGTCAACTTTGATACCGATAATAAATTGAATCAGAAGTCTGGTACATGCAGAACATTTTTAATCTTACAATCTCCGAAAATCACTGCATCTCCAATATGATCAACATGTATTCTATTTCCTGTTGGTACCTGAACCTTGTGGTGATGTGAGTCTGATAATTTTTTATATTCACGTAGCAGACTCTTACAGTAAGTTACATGATGTGTAGCACCTGAATCGATTATCCATCTAACATCATCATTAACATTACTAGGTAGATCATGCTTACCTGCTAGAGCATTAGCCTTGCAAGTTCCTGTTGGTGGATCCATCGTGTTGAGTAATTGATCACAATGCTCTCTAGTAAAGATTTCTCGTGGAAAGTAGAACTTAGAACCAGGTCCTTCATTCTTCTCTGAACCTGATGAAGTTACTGCTGAGACATTGGCATGAGGCATAGTATCCTCATTTGTTGATGAATTCCTCTTGCTTTTAAAATCAGTTGGAAAAGCTATAATTCTATAGAAGGTATCCTTTGTGTGATCTTTGAATCCACAATGCTCACAGATCAGTCCTAGCCTTTTTCCATGTGAGTTCTTACCTTGAGGTTTCCTAGCTTGGAAATTGTTATTTTGTGTTTGAAAATTGTGTGGTTGTGTCGTTCTACCAGCCATCATTGTTAAATGATCATTACCACCTTCAGTTTGTCGTAATCTCCTTTGACTTTTCTCTTGAATTGCCATTGCATAAGCTTGATTAACGCTAGGAACAACTGCACTAAGTAAAATAGAATTGTTCATAACTTTCATTCAGTCCTACTAAGAACTGTAGCAGTATTTGTTGTTTAAGATGTTCAACATTAAAACTTGACTCCACACAATCACAAGAATGAGATGGTACCATTACATTCATTTCATCCCATACATCTCTCATCTATGAGTAATAAGAAGTTACAGAATCAGTAACCTGATGAATCATGATGATCTCTTTCCATGGATGGAAAATTCTGGTTAAATTCAATTTATCAAACCTTTCCTTGAAATCGTTCCAGATCTTCTTCGAACTAGAAGCATAAACAATGATTGTCTTCAATTCTGGAGCTAATGTTGCACTGATCCATGATAGCATCACACTCTCTCATCTAATTGCTAAGTTTCCTTTGTATGAACTCTAAGCACATGTGCCATCAACAAATCTAAGTTTGTTTTTTACTAGTGTTCTAGACGCATCGATCTACTCCATACACCACAATTCTCTGATCCGGTGAGCTTCATAGGAATCAATGCAACTCCAGGAGTATCTGAAGCTTGTAGAATGAAGAGGATAATTGTGATTTGTGTGTAGAACAATCTCTGTTTCTTCTGTCTGTGTTTCCACCATTGTTAACCTTCGAAACTTCAAGGATCTGACTTCTTCTTCTTCTTAGTTTT
The DNA here is from genome assembly GCA_032847665.1 of Solanum chilense. NCBI lineage: Eukaryota > Viridiplantae > Streptophyta > Magnoliopsida > Solanales > Solanaceae > Solanum > Solanum chilense. The sequence continues at coordinate 49,256,271 of CM064973.1, forward strand.
GCCCTTGATCAGAGCTCTGATACCATAAAACTTTCTAAACTCTACAAAGCAGTAAATCATGAAACCTTTTCATTGAAATTAAAAGAACTTTTTCTATTACAAGTTAGCTTTAGAATCTGAACTTATTTTTCTACACCATCTAATACACTTGTATCTCTTTATATAGAAAACATTAATGCTGAAAATTCTTACTAACTTCACATACTTCACATTATTCACGTGCCACTGCTTTCACTGCATTAACAACATCTAGAAAACTTCATAACAACTCACTGATTCTAGAAGAATCTTAGTTGGTTCTATTAGTAATTCAATATCATCGATATGGAATAAGGGAAAATTAGTCAAAATAATCATTTTATTTATGATTTCTTAAATATAGTATAAAATAGAAAGTGATCTGTTATAATATGACAGCGGAAGTAATAGCTAACGTTCAAATTGAGTTTATATAGATTAAATTATTTTAATGGACAATTGACTTTATCACCTTGACAATCATTTCTAATTTTTGATTGAATACATTAGAAGATGGTTGAGCATATCTTTACCTAAGGTTATTATTTTGTTATCGTGGATTATGAAAATGATCAATGTGCTACTATTACTGACAATACTTGCACAAACATCTTATGATGTTATTTTTATTGTGCTTTCGTACAATTGATCAAAACACTTTTTCGATATTTTAACAATACTTGCACAAACATCTTACATTGAAACTAGCATTTGGCTTCAAGTAATCAAATTTTCTTGGCAAATAATATTTGGGTCAAATTTTTGTCAAATTCTATCATATGTTTGGCCCTAAGTTTTTTCAAGAATATTTGACTATTTCAAAAAATATGCTTTATATTCATAAGTTCTAAAAACTATTTTTAGAAAACCCATAAATTTACACTATCTATTTATAGTGAATATATTTTGTTAAAAAATAACCTTATAACATAATTGATAACAATCAACAACATCAAAATAATAATATAGGCAAGACAATCCACTAATCACATATTAAAATTTTGTCATTGATTCGGTTATTTATAACTCATTAAAAACAAATTGTTCTTTCTTATCAATTTCATAACTCGAATTAGAATTCGAACTTTCCGGGAAGAGGTAGTAACAAGTATTAGTTGGAATTAATAAATAATACTCCCTCCTTTTTGGACCATATTTCTTTTTAGTCTGTTTCAAAAAGAATGACCCATTTTCTTTTTTGGCAACACTTAACTTTAACTTTCCACGTGGTATGTTTAGGACCACAAGATTAAAGGACATTTTGGTACATTTTACTTAACTTTAATTTATAACCACAAGATTAAAAAGTCTTCTTTCTTTTCTTAAACTCCGTTCCAAGTCAAACTAGGTCATTCTTTTTGAAACGAAGGGAATAGGTATCTTTTATAAAATATAAAGTTAAGGATAATTTTTAAATTTTTTAAAATTCTCAAATATTAGAACTTAGCCCATATACTAGTTTTTTTTTAATATTTGAGAACTTGCGACACTTGGCAAATATATTTGCCAAGTTATATGACCAAACACTACATCCCAAATTTTTCTCAAGTTTTCCTCAAATTTTTCCGAAGTATTCTTAGGAATAGACGGGTCTTAAGTCAATGAATGAAAAAAAATTGTGTATCCTATTAATTTATACAACCACTCAAATTCTTCAAAAAGGAAATTTTTTGTCAAACTCATATATGATAAAACTTTGATATTAACTCACTCTAGTTTATGTACTTGTGCAGGGATATTTTAAAATGTAATAATTTTCAATTTAAAAAGAACTAATATGAATTATCATTGAGTAATATAAGTGCCTATGTAATTGTATATAATATTTTTATTTTATATAAATACTTAATGCTAATAAAATTTTACACTACTATGTGTAGCGAGGATATGTTTTAGAGAGACACCAAACATTGTTCTAACAACTTGTCCTTCTCCTAGTATATAAAAGATTAATAGCATATGCGGTGTGTGCTGAATTGTAATGATCTAATTCATTGTTACTCAAGGACATCTCACGCAAAATTTCAAAATTTTAAAAAATCAATGTAAAAGTTTAAAAACCTGAGCGCGCAACAAATTTGACGTATTTAGAAATTGATTGGGCTGACATCAACCTGTCATAGCAAGAGGCTTCTGTAGATCTGTTTTTACAGCATTATATCTTATTATATCTTGTAAATTTTTAGAGATTACATGTATAGGCGTTCGAACATGGAGTCTGAATGATTAATCTTGTGGCTAAGTTGGTTAAGATGATTGTGGTTGTTAGTTATGACGATTGTTTTACGGTTTGATTGCATGTTGTCTGGAAAAGGATTTGTGGGAAAAGTTGGGGAAAATCTAAAATTGTCTAAGAGGTTACTTTTCGATAAGTGATGATTGCATGTATTTCAATTTATGTATATTTTCATGTCTACGATTTTATAGTATCACTTTGTGTAATGCATGTTGCGAAAAACACAACAATCAAATTAAATGACATCATGTTAATAATCTTATGCAATTAACTTGGTTTCAAGTGTTATTGCTCATTTTGATCGTGATTGTACTTGATTATTTGTGATAGTTGGTTGGCTCGTATATCACATATGACACGAATACTAACGTTGATTGACTTGAGTATCGCAACAGATAACTAATTGTTGGTGTGTGGATCCCATGAGATGATTGGATATATGTGTGGAGGGTTGCATGAAAGGACCAGGTTTACTTTTTTATAATATGATGTATGCTTGTTTGATCCTTGAGTGGTTCGGATTACTTGAAAGATGAATTGGACTTAGGTATGACTGGTATGTAATCATGTGGGAAATGTTTCATGTGAATGTCAACTCTGGCTAAGGATTGAGAGTACGACCTATATTATACTTGTGATTATAATGACATTTTATTTGTTTATTGAAATGATGGTTACTAAGTCATGCAGGTGACCGGGGTCGGGTGCATGGTTAAGTGTTGAGACTGGTTATAGTCGTAGTTTGATTATTTTTGTGGCTTTCTTTTTTGTAAAACCAATCAAATGGTATCGATTGTCAAAATTTAAAATCAACTCTGATCAAACCAAACCAAACCAAATACCATTTAAAAGGATTCAAAATGCCCTTAAACCATGTGAAATGTACACAAATGCCTTTCTTTTATAGTTTGGCTCAAAAATGTCATACCGTCAATACTTTGGTTAAAAAATGTCCTTATAGTCAATACTTTGGTCTAAAAATACCCTTGTAATTACTAAATGGATCAAAAATATCATTTTCAAAATAAATATATTATTTATTTTCTTTTTAAACATATCTTCTTCCTAATTAAAATATTATTAAAGACTTATTCTTATTTTCTTTATTTTAAAATCACTTTCACAAATAAAAATGTTGGAAATAATTTTTTTTTCATATTCTCATTTTATCAATTAAAATAAAATAACTTCATGTACCCTTTTAACAAATTTTATATGTCATGCATATAAGATCATAATATATCGTCACAATCCGAGTCTACACCCTAAACGTGGCCGACACTCAAGAACCATTGCTGATCCCAAAGCAAATTCTCATCCAGACTGACTATAAGCGAAAGACATACTCAAGCAAAATGGGAACTCCAAATGCATAATTATACTTTTAAGTCTCAATTTAAAACTTAACTCAAATAAATATCTCAAAATAACTAACAAGTTATAGACAGTTGTCTCAAGACCTCGAAACATCTCAATAAGAAAAATAAATAATAAGAGACTCCTGAACTTAAACTATCTACGAAGTCTCTAAAACTAGGATAGGTGCCGGTGCATAACTCTCAACAACTTAACAAAGCTAGAAATACTTGTGAAGCCCTCCGGAAGCAAGGAAGCTCACCAAAGCTATCTGGAGTGCAAATGATATCAACGAACCGCATGTTGATAAACCTGAACGCATGTATGTGCATCATAATAAGATGTAGGTCGAATGACATCAATACATTCAATGTACATGTACGGAAAAAGAACTAAAAGCATAAATAATTGAACCGATCTAAGAATTATACTCACCTCAACTCAACTCCAATACGAAAGCAATAATAAGATATGCAATGATTAAAGCATTATAAAACAAAAGCTATAAGCTCCATGATGTATAAGGAAAGAATAAAATGTTCTTTACTCTTGTTTGAGAGATTCTATAATCGACAACCATTACTATGAGTTATGTGATGATACAGTGTCTCGCCCACGCTGTTAGAACTGGCCTATACCTTGCCAGGGTATCAAACACCTCAACAAAGTGGATCCATTAAGTTATGCCTAAAAGCAATAAGGAGTCATCTAAAAAGTGTGATCCTTTACTCTAGTTGGTTACATGGCTTCTGAGGAATGTGAGTTGTCTGAACTCATCCCCAAATTGGTGCTCAATACTACTCTCAATATATATATACTCATTCTCAATGTTAAAACATTTTCTTTCTGTGATTTGAGATAATTTATCAAACTATCCTCTTCAAAGATGTAGCTGCTCTCAAATATCTTTGAACTCATAAAATCTTTTTAGAAAATCAAAGTTTCTATTTTCTCAGTGTAAAAATGATATATTTTGGAATACTTTATTTCCTTAAAATTTACTCAAAATGTCTCTTTAAACTTTTCTCAAAAGCTCAATTTCAAACACACATATTGGGTTTAAAAGATTCTTAAGATTTATAACTCAAAATAGAGTTCATGCTGAAATAATATAGACATGAACGAATTAACTCAGGGATCTCAATAACAATATAGTAACTCAATTCAGAATTCCAAAACTCAGGAAATCAAAACTCAACGGTACTACTCATCTCAAAAATACTCAATTCATAAGGTTCATGCTGAAATATATACATGAACAAATAAACTCAAGAAGCTCAATGCATAACATTTAGCAATTCAAAAATTAAGAATAGATTTTCAAAAGGACCAGGAACTCAAAATCAACTCAATTAAAGCTTTTGAAATTTTCTCTTAAACTCACTTTAGTTCGGAACGTAAATGTTGACATGTGATTAAGACATGTAGGATCTCTCAAAGATTATGAAGCCTTTAATAACTAATACAAAGAGGACAACATATTCACAATTCAAAGGAATACGTTCGGAAAGAAACAGAGAAAGAAAAATGACCAGGTGACCCTTACATACTTAGTGGCTCGTTGCCAATGCCTGAACTTTAGAATTTGTCCTTGGCGCTTATCACGCCACCTCAACCTCCTACTCAAAAAAATCAATGAATTTTTCTTCTCAATTTAGGGTCCTAACTTGTTTAAAATTGAATGATTCCTCCTAAAAATTTATAAATTCTCAAACCCAACATGAATTCATAGAAATTCTCATTCAACCCTCTTCAAAAGACGTCTCTTATCAAAGAACCACAACACGGAAGAAATTGCAACCTCCATCATCAAGAAATTTGAACAAATATCAAGAACTACTCAAAAAACTTTTACATACAACAACTTTGTGGGTAACTTAGATGTTTGGCTTGAGGACGAACAAGTCCATCACTGTGGGAAACCTTACATACCTGAAAAGAACAATGTTCTTAGTGTAAACCGATAGGATCTTGACCAACGCTCAAAACCTAACTTTTTCTCCTCTTGAACTCCTCTTTTATTTTTTTCTAAGTGTTTAGGAATGACAAAAAATGTTTTAGCAACGGATTAGACCTTTAATTGAGTGAGGAAAAATGTTTAAAGCCTAGACGAAAAAAGGAAAAGACCAAAATACCCTTTTCTAAAATAGATGAAATGCCTTAAATAGAGAGGCGTCATCAAACCGGCATAATTTTTTTACTCCAAGCTCGAAATTTAGAAAAATTGGAGGCGTTGTATAGAAGACTCAATGACTTTTAATTTCATTGTTCATGGGCTACCTAATTCTTTATGTGCTAAATAGATGGTCGATCGAAATTGACCTAAAACTAGAAATTGATGGTGACTCATACAAACTTCTCTTTAGTTCTTTCAAAATGTGAGGTGTTACATATATATTCATCATTAATCTTTATTTATATAACAATAAAAAAATAATTATAATAAAATAAGATTTTTTTAAAAAATTGAAGTAGGATAAACATTTGATAATTTTATAAATATTACTAGAAAAATGTGTTAAAAAGAAAATAGTATATCATTTGAAAAACGAACATTCTTGACCCATTAGATAAGAATAAGGATATTTTTAACCAAACCATAAACGAAGAGCATTTTTGTTCATTTCATATAGTTTAAGGGTATTTTTACCCTTTTTCCTTATTTAAAAAAAATAGATTTGGTTTTGCTTGTTGTTCGTTTTGATTTATTAACCATAATTATGAACAATCCTAAGTTTCAATAGGTCATTAGACACATGAATTACGATAATAAAAGATGAAACTAAAAATAAGCCAAAATGAAATTGTGGGAACCACATAAGGAATTCTAAAATTGACTCCATCAATGAGTCTCAACTAGCTTAAGAAACTTGTGCTCTGAAAATGGGCAAAATCAAGCTCAAACAAGGTCTAAAATAGATCATGCACCCAAAAGTTCAAAAAATCACTAATAAAATGTTAGAGTGGAAGAAACCGAGGATAAGTCACGAATTAAACGTGAGAAGAACATCGCATCACTACTCCTAATTGAAAGCAACAAATCCCATAAGAAATTGTCAAAAATTGAGCTCTCGAAGTTCCAAAAATGAAGATGTGAAAAAAAAAAAGGACTTTAGTGATATTGTTGGCACGATGCTACTGAAGCAAAGTTAGAGTCATTGATGCAAGGTTCAATTGATTGACCAACTCCATAGGAGCGGCCTTGGCCCTTTAGGTGTGAGTTCATTGGTGCAACCAAGGATCCACAAGTGCAAACCTAGGCTCCCTATTAGCGGTTGCACCAAGTTTTAGGATAAAAATCTAAAGACTCCATTGGACCTTCAAAATTTGTTTGGGGTCCCACCAACGCTAATTGAGTATGCTACTCAATAAGAAACAACATTTTAGGACTCAACGAAACTATAAAAACTTTTAACGGAGGTCATCTCGATAAAAAATAAGTGCCACACTCAAGCTCTATTTTAGTCATATGCAACAATGTATCTCAAAATGAATCTAGTCGTATGGTGGACCAAACCAAAGGTCTTGCTAAAAAAAACTCGATATTTCAAAGCTTAACGGACTAAGGTCGTGTACTGATGTTTTGACCGAGATCAACTATTCAAACTTTAAAATCTTCATAACACAAATTCACACAAAAACTTAACAAACGACTAGGTGACCAAACCGCCAGTCTTAGCAAGTCACACATGACTTAGGTATTGAAAATCTTAAATGTCAAAAAAAAAATTTAAAAAAAAGACCTAGAGAGTCATTACAATCGAATGACATATTCAGATTATGAGATATTTGGTATATGAACTGTGAGTCACCATGGATCTTTGTCTTGGAAGCTAAGGCTCAACTAGGTGTATACAAAAGGTGTGCGATAGATTTGTACCACCACAACATCCTCATATGCATTGGTCAATCTTATTTGTCGATGTAATTAACTTCTCGATTCTGAAATTTGTGTGTAGAAGTATTTGTTTACTTTAGTCACGCCGTTCATGTATATATTTGTGGCACCAATAGCGATGTGAGACTTTTCTGTTTGTAGGTTTGAAGAGTTGGCACTAATGCAGATGTGAGACTTTTATGTGTACAAGTGGAAGCACTCTGTAGTTTATTTTATATATAAGTAATCGTATTCTACTTTTACTCAGTCGGCCTAACCTACTAAGTACAAGTGGATCGTACTCACCTATTCTTCTGTAAATTTTTGTTGCAATTATTAGTATGAGTGGTACTCTAGATGGCTAATTGATTGTGTTGGGAGAGTTGCTTTCGAAGTTATCATGAGATCCTACTCTCAGATCATCATTTCAGTGCTTCGCCTTTCCATCTGTTTTATGTATGTTTCAAAGGCAAGTGATGTATTTTAGATTCAATTATTGTATTATAATGTTCTTTGATGCTTATAATACCAGGTTTTGGAAATTCTTTACTCTATCTTAGCTTTTCTTTGTTTATGGTCTGGCTTCGTTCTATAAGTCTCTCGTGTTTATTTATCTCATCTTTCGATTTACACATCAGGCTTGGGTTAGGATGACACGATCCTATTTGTCAAAACTTTGAATTAAATAAAATATAAATTTTTTTTTAAATTATTATTTTTATTTAATAAATTAACAAATTATCAAACAAAATGACGAATAGGGTTGGATTGATAAATTATTTTAATGAAATATACCTTGTCCATCGGATTATCCAATTTTATCCGAATAATAATTATTTGCAAAACTACACGTTGGTTTATAAAAAAATAATTTCAAATAAATCAAAATATAGAAATTGAGTAATACTATCGGTTTCTCTACTATTTCTTTGACGGATCAAATGCCTCAATTTTTCTAAATCCTTTATTGAGTTGTTTCTAATAGCTATACTAGTGATTGCAATTTAATCAACAATTAAGATTTCAATCATTAATTGTGGGTTTCCACTCTTAAGTATGTTTAAAAATTAGATGATGATCTTAACTTAATAATTTATATATTTTTCATTCCCTTTAAATAAAGAAAAAAAAAGAGGTTTAAGATGATGACTTATGATGGCAACTCTTTTTAAAGTCAAATTTGAAACCGCCTGTTCAAGGTTGCCTTTTCGAAATTTCAATGTTTTAATACATTAATCAATTCAATTTAAAATTAAGCAATTAAATATTGAAGGGTATATGATCATGAAGTCATTTTATCTTTTTTTTTTAAAAAAATAAAAAAAATTCAAGAGATTTTCAAAAAAAGGTAAAATAACACAATTTTTTAATTATATATTATTCACAAAAAATTTAAAAATTCTAATTTATTTCATAGTCAAATTCAAATTTAATATTTCAAATATAAAATTTTACGTTAAAAGCAAGAATTATTTTTTATACTTTTACAATAAAGCATGGCCAGACTCTTATGTAGTATCTCTTATTTTACGTGACTTACGTTTTTTTAGTCAGTTCTAAAAAATTAAAAAAATAATATATTTTTATATTAAATAAAAATTTAATTTTAAAATATCTATTTTATTTTTAATGAAATTATTATAGCTATAAGAATATTAATATTTATTTTAGATCATAAATTTTAAAAGTCTTTATTTTTCTTTTGTAAAATTTATATCTAATTAAATTATTTCACATAAAATAATAAGACGGAGGAAGTATTTATTCATTAAAAATAAAACAAATAGGATATTACAAAAAAAAAATCACGAGACAAACAAAGTTGCATGCGTGTCTTTCGTATGCTCACTTTAGTCGGAAGACACGTGGCACTTTTGGGACCCACATGTTATCAGTTTACTTATAGTATTTATTAAATAATAAGAAAATAATTATTTATTTTGAATATTTTTCCATTTAAAAAGTGAAGTGGAGCCCATTTGTTAGGTGATTTAAGATTTAAGCATAATTAACTTTGATTAAGTACATTCAACTGCCTAACTAATTGACAATTCTAATTCCGGCCGTTACACAACCAACACAAAGTAATATAGAAAATGACTGATAATAAAATTAAAGTATTCACTTTGAATTTTTTTTTATTAGATCCAATATAGCTATAGATTTTAACTGTATTGATAAAAAATGTTAAAATATAAATAATTGTCACTAGTATTTGTTCCTAAGCTATTTTTTTCTGACCAACAATAATTATTCACTATAATTTTGATATGTCTAACAATACTTATTCATATTATGAAATTAATAGACAATTTTATATTTTCTAATTTACCCTTATCATTAATTATAATCATTTCTTTATTACACTTTTTAAGACATTATATTTATTATATTAAAAGGATACTATATGATAAAATTATTCTTATATTTATAATCATTAATTATAATCATTTCTTTATTACACTTTTTAAGACATTATATTTATTATATTAAAAGGATACTATATGATAAAATTATTCTTATATTTATAATTTATCAAAAAAGTGTGCAAAGTCAATAATAAATAAATATTAATAGATAAAAAATTATTAATTAATTACCGTTAAAAATTATTTTTGATGTATTATTTCTCCAACATTAAATGACTATTTTGTTATTTTTTCAATTCACATATAGTTTTGAGTCTACAGAAAAGTAGTAATTAGTTTAACGAAAAAATAATTTATAACGTAACCTGTTAGTCACGATTATTGTCAGCTTAATATTTTTTTTAATTTTTTTTAAATAAAAGTTGTACTGGATGTTTTAACCAATGCGGAACTTATTTGACTAATTGTCGTCTTGATATTTGCTAATTAAATATTAATGTTGAACAATTAAAATTAAAATTCATTGATTTGGTAAATACTTAAGTGTATAAGTGGTACAACTAAGCTACAGAGCTTAACCATAATTGCTTAGCTTATTTTTAGTAAAAAAATAAAAATCCCTATAAATAGAAACAGTTGTCAATAATAAATTTTATGGTCCAACTTTTAATTTCTTTCCAATTACGATTTCGTTAATTTGACATTTCTGGAATATTCATTTTGTTAACTCTTGTTTATTTTAATTAGCATACTTAATTTGTGGGCTCAAATAAATTTATACATGCTGATTGAACTAATTAAGACTTGACTTGTCAATATATTGAAAAAGTCATATCCTTTCTAAAATATAAGTATAATAATACTAACATATTCTTTTAATACTTTGTATATTATTAAACTAACTTGAGCGGCAAATAAATTGCATTCATGAATACTATGGTACTGTTTATTGTATATGTATAAGTAGTTTATATTATTATATAAATATAAATGTACACACAGATAATATTTAGGGATAAACACTTTCCTCTCTTTTTTATTAGCTCAACTTTTTTCTTTTCTTTTTTCGCAATAGTATTTTGGACATAAATTTGTTACAATTTTTTGAAATTTTAAAGATTTTAAAAAGTTGTTTTTATATATACACTCGTGTCCAAACAAAACTTGATCAACATCATTTTTAATATTTTTTTTTCAAATTTCATAATTTTTACGTTCAGGCGGCCTCAAATTACTTCCTTTATTCCTGTGCATTAATGACGATGAACTACTTAGGATCAATAGAATTCGAAAACTATGAAACCAATTAATTTCATATCGGGAGAAGAAGATTCATAGCAAAGGCCACAACAATTTGAAAGATATCTTGAGAAAATATTTAGCATTGTAAAATTTGAAATTTTGTGGAACTCTACCAGACATGTTCAATTCGAATATGGAATTTAGAAGGTGTGTTCAGTTTCAATTAGAATTATTGGAGGCTACTCAATCTAAATCCTAGTTCATGTCTATATAAATGAGTACTAAATTCTCTTAAAAGACATCTTGAATATTTCGCAAATTCATAATATATTCATGCAGATGTCAAATCTAAATCATCTGTCACTAACCCTCGAATCATGTATATAAATCTTAGAGAGTAGAATCAAGCTAGGAACAGAATTGCACCACAATCTTTACCAATAAAGTTATGTTTCTTCTTATTTTATTGTGATTGCAATTTAATTTATGTCACTTTAAAATTTGTTGCAAACAAGCATCATCGTATCTTATATGTTCCAAAGTTTATTTGAAATATCCTAATAATGTAACACCATCAAATTTTTGATAAAAAGAGGAATATAACTTTATTGTCTAGTTTCAGAGAAATAAGTGGCTCATAAAAAATGAAAAGAAACATATTATATTTGATACAAGTTTGTATATAATATCTTGAGAGGATCACTTGTAGGTATGACATAACATGATCAAGGAAGCATCAATATTTACATTCACTATGACGTGGTCATTCGACAAGATAATTTATTCCAAAATAGTGAAATTGAATGCAATAAAGAATCAAACACATGTTTTCTTCTAATCACTCCGTCAAAACATACACTCATAAAGGTTTTCGAGATTCTCAATTCCTTGTTTTTGTTGGTAGAAATAATGTTAAATGGAGCAAGACCAAGCTGAGTTACTAGTGCTTTCCACATTTTAAGTTGAATATGAATAAATGAATGCAACCTCAACTAGAGAGATCAACCTACATCGTTGAGTTGAGGCCGCTGTCGACACAAATGAACTGATTCTCGATCAACAATTTTTTTCAAAATAAATTGAATACAACACTTACTTTCAAAAATATCTATTGCTTCAAATCAAAGAGAAAAAGTCTGATTTCAGTATAGTTCATCAGCCAAACCAAGTATTCTCTCCTCAAAAGTAACAAAGAGAATATTTTCTAGTTAGACTTCTATCATAAAATGAAAGTTCCATCCTACTTTTTTTAAAACTTATTTTGTCAACTAAAAAAAAAAATTAAACCCCAAAGAGCCTGTCTTTATTTTACTATTTTTAGGGGTGAAGGTAAAGAAGAAGAGGGGATGATGGGAGGGGTAATATAGAATAGCAAAGTGACTTATGATTGAATCTCAAATATATTTTCATTATTTGGTAGATACAAGTACATACATGACTTATTTCAGATTCACTATGAGCTTTGATAATGACCATAGGAGATGTGATGTTCATACAGTCGTTCTAAGCGGTGCAATAATTTTCAGTTTGGGCCTCACATTTCTCCTATGTACTATGTTCGTATGGCGACGTGATATTCTACATGCACATTTGAAGAATATCATACCAAAATCATATAATTAGGACCTTGATATAGTTTAACTATGTTTTTACTGTTAAAAGTAATATTCTTTTTTATTTATTGGAGGGTCTTTTCTCATTCTTCTTTACCACATACGATAGAGATCACATCTATTTGGATCATAGAAGGAATTGTAGTTTTTTTATCTTCAGATAATATTTTTCTTAATATTATTATTTCCCTTTCATATAAAGTTGTTGTAACTTGAGCTCATCATCTTATATGCACAGGAAACAAAACCGAACAATTTACACTTGAAATAGCGCTATTATTTCATTGACTTTAATATTTACAGGTTTTTAGGATAAAGTATCCTCGAGGATTTTTTACTTTATGACAGTGTTTATGGTTCTACATTTTTACGAGCAATTAATTATCATGTGATTATAAGTACCATCTTTTCAGAGGACACTAACCCTCCTGATCTTGCTGGGAATTGATGTTTCAAGACTCAACATTTTCTCCTAATTCTCTTTATTAAAAAAGTTGATTGTCTATATAATTGAATTAAGATAATAAAAATAAAAGCTTGTAATATAGCTAGACCCGATTCAGTAAAATAGAGTTTAGTAATAATATCATGAAACTGATACATATAACAAAAGTAAACTTATCTGATACATTTTCGAGGTTATTCTTATCCATTAAATTTCAAAATAACAAAAATTCAAGTATCAGAGTTGAGTAAGACATGCACAAAGAGAATGAAAGGAAGAATTAAAACAAAACGGAAACAAAGACCTTCGATATCTTACTTTACTAATTTCATTCACTACATGTTTCTACTTTTCCATTTAAAAATGTTAGAGCACATAAAAGGAACTTTTCAATGATAATTTACATCCCGAAAAAAAAGAAGAAAATTTCTTAAAAAAAGAGAGAAATTAATTTACTTCACTTCTTAAAAAACCAAACAAGCCAACAAAAGACTATTAAAAATTCTTAAATTAATACCTTTTCTATCTCAACTCATGTGACATTATTTAACTTGACATAAATTCTTTTTTTAAAAAAGCTTTTAAAATTAATTATCTAAAATAACATTTTAAACATTTAGATAATCATAAATCATTTCATAAAAAAAATTAAATTCATTTCAATAATAACAAAGATGAGATTCCTCTTAAAATATGAAAATATCAAATAAATTGAAATAGGGGAATTATCATTTTCAGACCATATTTCTATTACTCTTTTTAGATTAAGAATCCTTTTTTTTTTTCATTGTTTAGAAAACAAATAAAAAAAAGTAAAAAGGCTACTCATTTTTTTAAAAAATAATTATTACTATTATAAATATTTCTTCATTCTTAATTAACAGATCTCATGTTTAACCTCTTTTTATTATGAAGCGTTTTATTTTTAATACGTAATTCAAATTTTAATATGAATATAGAATATCAAATAGAAAATATAAAATAATAAGAGTAATAAATAATTACTACTACAAGTTAAGTACCCTTTTGAAGTTGGCAGCTACCAAACAAATACATGTAAACAATATTTCCATGTACATATGCCTAGGAAACAGAGCCCTTCATGCCAAACCCCACCCCCCATTAGGTACAAGGTGGGGGGCCTTTTTTTTTTTCTTCAACTTTTTAAAAAGCATTCAAAGACCATCTTCCTCTCTCTCTACTCCTTTGTATATTTCCAAATATAAATTCTTTATCTTCCTCTCTCTCTTCACATTTTCTGTCTGCAAAACATCATCAAAAACAAGACTTGCCTCTTCTAACCAATTCAAGAATCCATTTTTCAACTTTTTAGGAGGACCCAAAACTTCTGTTTAACTCATTTTTCTTTGTATGATATGTGAGTGTCTATAATCTTTCTACTTTTTTTTTGTGTGTTGTATGTTGTTACTGTACTTTTTGTATTTTTGGTTTTGTTTCTCTCTTTTTGTAGAGTTTAGGGTATCAACTTCTTGATTCTGTAAATAACTTTTCATTCTTGAAATTTGCAACATTTCTCTAGCTATGGAACATTTTTTCTTGATATTCTTGGTATCCTATGTTAATTAGTTGACTTGGGTATGAGCTTTTGAAGGGTTTTGATCTTTTGGTCAATAATTTTCATGGATTCTGTTGTTTTAGCCATGGATTGCTCTAAAGTTGATATCTTTAGGCTGTTAGTTTCTAGTTTTAGGTATAAATTTTTGATTTTTACTCTTTAAATTTGGATTAATTTGGTAATGTAGGTTACTTTTCTGTTTGGTGGATAGAGACCTCCATGATCTTTATGTGAAAAAGTTTTGATTTTTACTCTTTAAATATGGATTTATTTGGTAATGTAGGTAAAATTTCTGTTTGGTGGATAGAGACATCTATGATCTTTAGGTGAAAGAGTTATGCTTGACAGTGCAGATTTTTTTTCTCTTTTTGTGTTCTTGTGTGAGTTTTAAGGTAGATAGACCATATAGGACTGTTTTTGGAACATTATGATTAATTGATTAGGTGCTTGTGATGTAGATAATCTGGAATTATGACAAGGGTAACCCTTGATTTTGGAGATACAATGCAAAGGGATGCTGTTCCTCCTGTATCAGCAGATGTGATCTTCCCATCTAGTCGCTTTCCAAATTACAAAATTGGACCTAACAATCAGATTATGGAGGTCAAGCAAGATTCTAAGGCACTTACAATGAAAGAGGTGGTTGCTAGAGAAACTGCACACTTGTTAGAGCAGCAAAAAAGGCTGTCTGTTCGCGATCTAGCCAGTAAATTTGAAAAGGGTCTGGCTGCTGCTGCCAAGTTGTCTGATGAGGTAACACCTCAATTATGCTTTGGTATTTCCACTACTCTTGAATGGCTAGTTCCATTGTCCTAACACAGAAGTTGCATTATCAGCCAATTACCCCTGTGATAATCTAAAATCAATGAAGGGATTAGTCAGGAACATGGAATAGGGGAAATCTTAGTAATTCAGTTGGTTGACTACCAATCGCCCACCTTGTAATCCCCCCATTTCTTTTTAAAAAAGAAAAGGAACATGGAGTATCTTTCCTTTTTTGGCCAAATCCTGGCTTGTAATGTTGAGTATGTCATAGAGAAGGGAATTTGAATTTTCAATACATAGCCTCTACCTTTAAATTGTTTCATCCTTCACTCCATGCAAGACACCATTCTTTCAAGGCATAGAGGATGATTCTATAATGTTTGAAATATCTTATATGTGGGCTCCAGGCAAGAATGAAAGATGCAGCTTCACTGGAGAAGCATGTGCTGTTAAAGAAGCTCAGAGATGCTCTTGAAGCGTTGAGAGGACGTGTGGCGGGGAAAAACAAGGATGATGTGGAGGAAGCTATTGCTATGGTTAGTTTTATGTCCTTAGGCTTTCTTTTACTTGTTCAGTATGTCCTTTCTGAGTGATATTGTTTTTGCAATATGAATATTCATGCAAGGAAAGAATCTGAAAACCTACTTTCGAGTGTTATGCATGCAGCAAACTTGCTGTGCTTACGTCCTGTAACATGGGTTAAAAGAATATGCCACTTATTGATGCTTTGCACGTCGCTGCTGATATAGCTCGTAATATTTACAATTGTCAGAAATAATGTTGTGTACCAAATAAAGTATATGTGCGAATGAAGACTGCCATTACTATTTATGACACCAGGGACAGTTTGTACCGTACTTCCATATTTTGACCCCAGCATCGTCAGTTTTCTGTTGACTTTCAGGTTTTGAGCTGAAATATCAGATTTTCTGCATGATACTTATATTGTTATATATGATTTTGTGATTAAATTGTTCATGCTGATATGTTCTTGGAATTCAACCAATTTGCATATTTGACTGAGAAGCCTAATAAGAGAGTTGGTCCACCAGACTAGAGGAAGAGAGGAAGAGTGTTCCTAGGCTTTTCAGGAATTGGTATTATTGAAGAAGCTCGTTAATCTTTATACTGGAATGAAATGGGGAAACACAGCATATTTGACCCAGAATAACCTACCGATACATCCAACGCCAATGATCAGTGCCTAGAATGTGAACTTCGATGTCCTCAACCTACAAACTAGGCTGCTATCCTTGGTATTGCATGGACTTGTATTACTCTGGACTCTAGATTTTTGCTGGAGAAGGAAAGAGAAATACGTGTGAGCTAAGGGCTTTTTTTACAAAGAATATGAGCTTGCTTGGATCAAGAGTGTGCACTTCTTGGCTGTACAGGATATATCATTGGATATAACCTTAAATTTTCATGTACAGGATATTCCCACTAAATTATTGGTCCAACTAAAAAACCAAAGCATAATCTTTTACTTTGCCAATCAGAGTGATTAGTCATTTGTAGAAGATCTTTTAGAGGCGTCATGCACTATAATAGAATCTAAAATTTTACGATGTAGTGAATGCACTATAATGGAATCTTTTAGAGGCTTCATGCACTACTTCAATTTTGCATTTGTGGACAATTGTCTATCTAGTGTGGTGCTAGATGCATCTTCCTATGCTGAATGCATCTCTTAAAATAAAATTTATGTGAAGAATATCCTTGTATATGGCAGTAGCTGCTGTTGAAAATTTCTTATTTCCCTTCATCTTATCAGTAAATTGTTGTTATGTTGAATCTTTTACAGGTTGAAGCTTTAGCAGTACAGTTAAATCAAAGGGAAGGAGAACTGATTCAGGAAAAGACTGAAGTGAAAAAGCTTGCAACGTTTCTGAAGCAGGTAAAACATAGTATGTAGTAAGAAGTGGTCTTGTGTTCATTCTATTATGGACTCTGAATAGAACTTTGCCGAGTTGATGTACTTCCTTGATTGTAGGAGGCTTGTTCTGTTTTTTGGTGCAGAAATTTTTCTGGTAAATGGCATAATCAATAAGAGAAGTAGTGTTTTCTTTCGTTAGTGGAGATTCTCGAAGCTATGCTCATACATAATTTCTTTAGTGTCTTATTCAAAAATATTTCTTCAGCGTTTTTTGTCTCGGCTGGAATTTTAACCCTAGTGTCATGACCCGCTTTTATGTCATACTACTTCGGCATAAAGTTAAAGCATAAGTGAGCTAACCTTAGTGGGAAGAGTCTAGCGTCTTGGAGAGGAGAGGTTTGGAGAAGACTCTAGAATACTCAAGAAGAATTCTTGCAAGACCTTAGAAATCTCTAGAGTGGTATTGAATTTAGAAAAGGGGCTTATTTGTAAATATGCAGGGACCTGTGTAGCAACTTTATTTGCACTTTAGCCCCTAGGTGTGTAGTATAAATAGAGGGGGCATTCATTTGTTAACTAACCCGAAGCAATACCTAGGGTGCTAATCTAGAAGCAGTTTCTAGGAATGACTGGAGACTGTTTTCGTCCTTATGAGTTGTCCCAGTTAGATTACTAAGTTTGAATTTGAACTATTATGTGAAACTCCCTGAGCTTCTTTTAGTAAATTTCTCTGATAAGTGAGTTTGTTAAGAAATTGCTCCTGTTGATGGTCTATTGTTGTAATCACATTGATAAGTTTGTTATAAACACAAAATAAACAAAAATTATAACAACTTAACCTTTTAGTGAAGTGGTTTACATTATTTAACATGGTATCAAATGTCTTGAATAATATCCTTGCTGCCATGGTCAATAAATTTTTCCGTGAAATTAACCCTAGTTAAAGAAAAGGCTGGTATATGATGAGGTACAAATCTAATATAGATAAATAGAAGTGTCTTAACTTTTGATTGGTTAAGTTTTTAGATGAGACGGGTCACACAATTTAACATGTTATTTATGTCAAAAAGAACAAAAATATATGCAGTTAAATCTTGTATGATTTAAATTGTGTAACTGCTCTATTTTGAGATTTGAGGACAAAGCAATGTACATTTTACAGATTTGCTTCATTAATTTGTAAGTTGACTGTGTGTTGGAATATTTATTTTATGATAAGGCAATACTTATAGCCATTTGATTGGTTTTGGTAACTGTTTTTACACGCCCTTTTAGACCTGTGAGTTTCCAATTATGTTCCTTAACAGATAATCTACACAGTTATTATGTTTAGCTATTACTTGATCAAGTTGAATCATAAGTGTGAGATATTCTCTTGTACAGGCAACTTCTATTCTTGTGACATTCAAAACCAACCAAATGGCCTTAGAGTAGTGTTGAGGCTGAAAATAAAATTATTGGATCAGTTCAAGTTGTAGTTTAATTTCTCGAGTTATCCCAAAACCTAAACGTGTAGGACTGTAGGTCCGGAGTCTTACCACTTTCTCTTGTCTATCTGATCAATCAGTCAAGGAGACCTTCATCCCAATTTTGTGCTGATACATCCCAAATTTCTCTTTTCGGTGTTCTTTACAATATTTTTCATTGTTACTCTCACTTTGATTCTGATCATAGATGCAATTTGGTAACAGGCTTCTGAAGATGCTAAGAAACTTGTTGAGGAAGAAAGAGCTTATGCAAGGGCTGAGATTGAGAATGCAAGAGCAGCTGTCCAGAGAGTTGAAGAGGCTCTTCAAGAGTATGAGAAAATGTCCGGGGCCTCAGGGAAACAGGTTTTTCTAGCATTCTGATGTCCAATTTGGGTTTAATATGGTGGAATTGTTACTCTTTTTTCTTTTCATATTCTGCAAATTGATGTTTTTGGTTCTCTGTCTTGAGTAACTTTAGTACATATTCATGTAATGCTTTGTTCTTATAAACCTGTTGGTTCTTCAAGCGTATATGCACTGTTAGTGGGAACTGGTATCATATGACATACTGTTTCTTCATGTTCGGATGTTCTCTCTTTTGCCCTATGTTGCTCGGACTCTTCAAAAATGTCGACGGGCGCGTGTCATATCCTCCAAAAATAGTGTATTTTTGAAGGATTCGACACGGGTGAGGCAACAGTTTTGGAGAATCTGAACAACTTAGCTTTTGCCAGCTGCTCGCTCGCACTCTATTAATTTTGTTGGCGTGGAAATGACAACTTTAGTTGTATCTTGGACATTTTTGCAGAAATACTTTTATGAAAAACTTTTTTATACTAAATCTGTAACTTATTATTTGTACAGTGTTCTATTCGACATTTATTTTGGTTTCTTTAAATCTTTACCATAAGCAGTCGTTTCAAGCCCACAACATTGTCTCTTTATCATGCTAACCTAATATATTTTCCTGGATTTTAGGACATGGACGAATTGATGAAAGAAGTTCATGAGGCAAGGCGAATCAAAATGCTACATCAGCCTAGTAAGGTATCTACATGACTCTTTCTACTGTGATGTTGCATTAATTCTGTTTAAGTTTTTGTCAATGTTTCTTTATTTTCTCTATTTGGTTAATTATTTAATTTTGGTCATATATCTGCTTATGCTACATGTGCTGGTGGACAGATGTATATTTAAACAGGGATTCTTAGCCTTAGAAAGCAACCTTTTACGGATCCTTAATACTTCTTAAAATCAAGTAATAAATTTTTAGTAAACAAATGGCAAAAACCTTGATCATAATTTTATATAGGACTTAATGTGCTTTTGGTCCCCATGATGTCACATCATTCATATTTTAGCCTCTACAGTCTGAAGCTTAGTCTTTATGTTATCCAAATTCTAAAGAAACCAGCCAAAGATAATAAAGATGACTTCCAAATGATGCTACTCTCGAGATGAAATTTATTTATTTATTTCAGAACACATGAACTATTTACTTGAAGGAAGAAACCACAGCTGGTAACACTTCCCACCAGCCACACTCCCTCCTGGTCCATGGGAACCTCTTTTTTCTCCATCCAGCTAACACCTCTCCTTACCATCTTTCAATTCTTTCTATTTCATGTATACAAGAAAAAGTATAGGATTACCATCACATTTAAATGAATTAAGATGATTTTGCTAATAATTTACTAAAACAACTACATTGGGAGAATTGAAGATAGTATGCTACTTCCAGAAACTGTTAGGGCTACAAACCAAGTTTGACAATACCTGAGGAAGCTAAATCACAAAAGACTCATCTAAGTTGTATGCTTTTGGTAATTCTGAACTGGAAACATCTTTAGAGTGCTTAGGTGCGAGTGAGTAGTTTCTCTGATTTGACAAAAACATAAATGAGGTTTTCTTGTGAACAATTTCAAAAAGCTCCTGTGTATATGAGTTTAGTGTACTAAGATAAGGTAAGTTTTAACTATGTGAATAAGGACAGTTATTAAATAAGGAAAATTACCAAAATAACAAGATTCATAATCATGAGAGAGTTGTAAAGAATATACCATATGATTAACCTAAACATGTAGTTTAGAATAATATAACATGTAACATAATAAATTTGACTTTCGACATATATAATACATATTAGAAAGAATATCTTATACGATTAAACTGAATATGTAGTATGATCTAAAACATTCTGACATGTAACTTAATAAATTCTTGGCTTTCGACATAACTAATACGTAAAGCCCACTGCCAGGTCATGGACATGGAGCATGAGCTTCAAGCATTGCGATTGCAGCTAGCAGAGAAGTGCAAGTATTCAATACAGCTTCAGAAAGAGGTATCTGCAATGCCTAATTCTAAAGTATGTGCCTGTATATGTTGATACTATCTGGTGATGCTTTTGAGGATGGTGAATACTATATTTCGTTGGTGGCACTTGTATTTATCACATAAAATAATAATGTAACTGTTGGTTCTAGAAACTATCCTCAGATCCACATTAGTCCCCCAGCTTTTCAGTAGCTTGACAATTGTATATTTTGAACATATGTTCAAAAATAAAGGGGAAGGAAGGGATGCTTTGGGATCTTTGAGTCATCAATTGATTGCTGCAAATCAGGGAAGCTAATCTCTTCTTTGAGCTTAGAACCTGGGGAAATTGAAGAAGAATTAGTACCCGTCGGAGAGGGCTTGGAAGAGGAGGAGAAAGGAGTGAAGAAAGACATAGTGAGATCTGCTGAAAAGTTAGGCAATCAGCAACAAAAAGCTCTTGAAAGATATAGTCGAAAATATAATTATCTCTATTTTGGGGTTGTCCAAATCGCTGCTAAACCTCTCTCAAAGGAGGGTCTAGATATCTCTCTTCTTCTTTGTCTAAGGGACTAACGGTTCTTAGATTTCAATGATTCTCTTTTAGGAATGGTAGAAACTAGTCTCAGCAGTGATCCAATTTACTTTGATTGTTTTCCCGATTTTACTGTTTCTCTTAAGCATATAAATATTCTGGATTCCTTAACACTAAATGTTAAGACATCCAATTACAAGACCAAAACCAGATTCCTCCCTGGAGCAATCATTTATAGAATCCAATATAGGGCTATGAGTTCAACCTTCAACACCGGAGCTATGAGAAGTAGCTATAAAGGAGAAACTGTCCTCTTTAAGACTGATCTACAACGATCTCATCTATCGGTACCCAAGCAAATTTCTTGGAATCAAGTTTATCTACCTCAAAACTGGTTGTTGCAAGACGCAACTCCAGTAGAAAAACTTGAAAATACTACAGTTTCTCAGATCCAATAGTTTTCAAGCGGTACTGTCTCTATCTCTTTTCACCTTAGCCAACGAGTCTCCGCACCATCGTCATCTATTCCTCCAGGTCTCCTCATTTTTTACTAGAGTAGGATCCCGCAAGCCAAATACTCGGTTGAAACACATTTCTCGACAGAAGTCCGCGATGACCAACCTCAGTCACCCGACTTACTCGTCCCTAGGTGGAGAGCTGGATGTTTTGACGGTAAACTTTCAAATTGACAAAGAAAATCTTAAAAAAGAATTTTATTCACAAGAAAATGTTTTAAAAAGAAAATGGGTTTTTAACAACTTTCAAACAAAAGAAAGACAAGACCGTCAAGAAAACTGTTATGACTTTCTACACACTATTCAAAAACAAATTAATTTCTTTAAAATTGTTTGAGGCTTACGCTGATTATCAGAAAATAGATTTTCGTTTTTCAAAATCAGCTAATGTTTCAAAATAATAGAAAACCCTTGGGGATATGTAACATCTGAACTTCCCCATCACAAGGTTTTACGAGGTCTTTTGGAGATAGCTCCATCACTGCAACTCCTTTTAAAAGAAAAACTGACAGCGAAACCATCAATGGAAGTGACATTAAAAGTATTTTGAACAAAATAACTACACAAATAAATATTTACATGCTCCAGGGAATTTTTGATGTCAAAATAACACTCCACACCAACTGCTTCCTCAAAATCAGGAGAAACCTCTACCTCTTACATTCCTTTGTTCAATCTTATGAAATTCCTAGGACATTTGCCACAAAATTCTAAATTCATAAAGCTAGGGATTTTCCCAACTTTTCGACCTTTAACATTGAATTCTGGAAATTTAGAAATCTATAAATCCTGTAGCACCAGACACCCCTGATAAAGATGTGTCCTCCGGATGTCCCAGGAAGATTTTCCAGATCAACAGCTGGACAACTCGTCGGAAGAACGCATCTCTCTTGAAGTGGCTCCCATCAGATCTGAATTCTCTAACTGGCGAAAGCCGAAAAACTCCACTATTCTAGAGAGAGCCATACAGACATTGCTTTAGAAGAAAACCTAATGTTATGCCGAACAAGTACGACGCCAACATCTTTGAACGGGCAGAGATGGGGCAGAGATGCATGTTCTGAGCACAACATTCTCTCCAAATTACAGTAGACGACAAATGGCTGCCACTACTTATAGGACCTCTCATAATTGTTCAGACCAACTCACTACCAATGTCCTTGTAGCAGGATTCACTGGCCAACTTAAAAGGTGGTGGAATACACATCTTACCAAAGAAGATAAACAAAATATCTTCCAAAGTGTCCGTCTTGACCCTCTAGGAAACCCAATTCTTAAGGATGGCCATTCCATTCCAGATTTGGCAAATACTTTTGATCTATACCATAATCAAAAGCTTCATAGGAGGTCCAAGTATTTTTAGAGAAAGGTCCTCTGGAATACTTAACAATCTTAAGTGTATAACTCTTTCTCACTTTAGAGAATATAAAGATTCTTTCCTCACCCGAATCTATGAGAAACCAGATTAATCTCCCATACTGGAAAGAAAAATGTCTAGATGGTTTGCCTAAGTCTCTTAGGGTCCTTGTCAAAGAAGAATTCCATAACCTACTCCCTGATGATGTTATTCCCTATGAACAAATTACTTATGGCCAACTGACCAGCTTGGTACAACAAGTTGCTCTTAAGATTTGTCGTCAAGCTAAAATTTTAAGAGAAATAGCAAAAGATCGGGCCCAAACCCGCTGAGATTTGGGAAGTTTCTGCGAACAATTTCGTCTTCCACCATGTAGAAAGAAATATCTTCGAGAATCAACCCCAAGAAAAGAAGAATATGCTTCCAAGAAATTTATAAAAGCAAAAAAACCCTCTCCAAGGATTCAACAATCAACCAAAAGAACTACCTCCTCGCCACCCAATAATGGTAACTGCTATAGGTGCAATAAGCCTGGCCATATTGCCAAATATTGCAAACTCTCCAAAAAGGTTAAGAATCTTAACCTTGACGAGTCTGCTCTTAACCAAATCCAGAACCTCTTACCGGAAGACAGGGAAAACTCCGATTATGCACTTAACCTTGACGAGTCTGTCCTTAACCAAATCCAGAACCACTTACTGGAAGATAGGGAAAACTCCGATTATGCAGAAGATGAATTTGAAAGTAGTTTCAACCAAATTGAAAATGACGACTTGGTTTCCTCTCTGTCTGAACAAGACCATACTAGAAAAGCTGAGGTAAATGTTCTCACTAATGAGCATGATCTTCTCCTTGAACTCATTAGTAATTTACATGATTCAGACTAGAAAAAAGACCATCTAGAGCAATTCAAAAGGACTTTAGATAAACATTCAACCTCTTCTTCCCATATATTCTCACCCTCAAGTGACAAACACCTACAATATTATTGATATTTTAAACCGATTTCCCTCCAAAAGATCAAAAGACATAACCAACCTAGACCTTCAATCTGAAATAGCTTTCCTCAAAGAAGAAATTAGAGAAATCAAGGCTAGGCAAGAATTAGACCGTTTGGTCCTATAACATAACTCATCTTCACCTAATGTTCCCAAAAGTGATCCAATAGACAACATAGAAGAAGAAGGTGATTTCCTTAACTTTCTCTCGAGAATCTCAATTTGTACTTGGCATATGACAGTAACCTGTGTAGTTAACAAATCTTTCATCCTAGATATCGTTGCTTTGTCATATCTCAATTGCGTCCAAGAAGGACTCATCCCTATCAAGTTCTTTGAAAAAACAAAAGAAGCCCTTAGAGCTGCCAACGACGATAAACTAGGAATTAGTTACAAACTCTCTGGTGTTGAGATTAGGACCACCATAGGAGACTCTATTATCTCAAATTCTACTTCATTTGTGTTGGTTAAAGATGTTACAAATCCGATGATCTTGGTACTCCTTTTATAGAGGAACTTGTACCTTTCAGGGTAACTAACCAAGGAATTGAAATTGAAAGTATCAATATTTTCCTTTCTTTTGATAAGCCCCCTATCAAGATAGTCCTTTCCACCTTAAAACACAACGAGGCCCAAATCAACTTTCGCAAAGAAGTAGTCACTTTCCAAAGATTGCATCAACTACAAGAAGTTTCTCTTTCGTCCAAAATCAAAACCTTAGAAATCAAGCTACAAAAGGAACTTTGTGCGGATCTACCCATAACCTTTTGGAATGTAAAAAACATCTGGTTAGGCTTTCTTATGAGAGAAGCTTTTGATGAGAAAACTATTCCTACAAAAGCTCGCCCTATCCAAATGAAAGCCAAAAGGAAATCAACGACCTCCTAGAGAAACAAATCATTTCTCCAAGTAAATCTCTGTAGATTTGTGCTGCCTTCTATGTTAACAAAAGCTCTGAGATTGAACAAGGAGAACCACGACTCTTCATCAACTATAAACCTTTAAACTCTGCTCTACATTGGATTATATACCCTATTCCAAACAAAAAGAACCTTCTCCATCGAATATAAGCTGCCACTATTTTCTCAAAATTCAACCTCAAATTTGTCTTTTAGCAAATTCAAATTGATCTAAGAGACCATTATAAAACAGCTTTTGCGGTACCTTTTGGCCAATATGAGTGGAATGTTATGCCATTTGGACCGAAAAATGCTCTTTCCGAGTTCCAAAAAATAATGAATGATATTTTCAATCCTTTCTCAAAATTTATCATCAAAGATAATGGCTTTGTTTTGTCCAAAACTAAGTATAGTCTTTTCCAAATTAATATAAGGTTCGTTGGGCGCAATATCCAATATGACACTATTATCCCTATCCAAAGATCCATACAATTAGCTGATATATTTCTTGCAAAACCCAGCTTCAACGACTTTTGGGGTGTGTCAATTATATAGCATACTTCATCCCAAGTCTCAGCAATTTATTGAAACCTCTCTATGACGGGCTAAAGAAACCTCATCCTCCATGGACCAACATCCACACCAATATTGTTAAGGAGACAAAACTGAAAGCCTAGGATCTTTCATGCTTATCACTTGTTGACCCGTCTGCTTTCAAAATAAACGAGATGGATGCTTCTGACATAGGTTATGGTGGGATCTTAAATCAAAGAAAAAATGAGAAGGAGCATATCATTGCATTTGCATCCAAGCATTGGAATAAGGCCCAAAAAATTATCCCACGATTGAAAAGGAAATTTTGGCTATTGTTTTACTACGCATTGATTATAAAGCTGCAAAGTCCGTTTTGCATAAAGATTTGCTTCTAAACATATATTTGCTAGATGACAAACTATTTTATCTATTTTTTATTTTGATATAGTATATGAAAGGGAGCATAAACTCTATCCCAGATTTTCTTACTTGAGAATTTTGGCAGGGTAGGTGATTATGGGTAGGAAAAAGAAAATGGAACTATCGGAACTAAGCACATATGATGAAATTGAAGCAACGGCTGAACAACAACCTTCCAAAACCCCTTTACTTTTGGTTCTTCAACAACAAACAGTTTTAGTCGTTAAGGAGGAACCCTCAACTATTACAACTGGGTCAACCAGCTAAGATACCAAACTTCGACACATTACGCCATGAAAGGAATTCCACCATGTTTCCTCTTGGATGCAAATCCTGTTCCAATAGAGTGAAAAAATGGGGCTGATCTAGTTGAAGAAGAAGAAGAACAAAACAACTGGCCCAAACAATGAGTACCTCGTGCACAAAGGAAGATTTGAAAAATTGGCTCCAACTCATGGGTTTTAAAGAACCCATAGTTATGGCGCCAACTCATGGTTTCAAAGAACCCATAGTTATTGTCAGTTCCAACCAGAGGGATTTGATTAATCAATACCTCTTTTTTAAGCAAATGCACCAAGCGGTGACACAAAGCTATGCTTCATCATCTTCACACTCGGTGGTTGTCGTAAGACCACTAAAACACTGGTGGAGGTGGAGAACCCCTACAATATTTTGTTTAATTTCACACAAAACACAAGCACAAGCACGATATGCCCAATACCAAACAAATCAATTTCCTTGCCCATACCCAAACCTATTTCTTCTAAGTGGAGGATCCTCCTTTGATGACCCAACCTACATAAAAAAATGAGTGTCTACCCACTAATACAAATCGAATCGAAATTTTAGGGTTCAAACCCCCAAGAGATAGCCAAGAAAATACTTACTCCTAATGCAAATTTCATCCAAAAAATTCCAATTTATACACAAAAGTTCTCTGAGTTCATACTAGCATATACCAGGTCTTGCTTGTTCAAGCTCCACACGGATAAACCAACACAGACGTATGTGTAACATACTACGTCTTCATAAATAAAATAATCTCACCCAAAGAATAGGGTATGCACCCAACTAAGTATGAAAAACTTTTCCAATAATTGGAACCCCAAAACTACAACTACTTTGACTACCAAAACGCATGATGAATTCCTCCACTTTTCAAAATAATGTTGGCAAACATTCGTGGATATTCCTTTGGAGAAAGCAACTTGCTTCTAAATTTCCTCAATGGTATTTGCACCAATGGTGGCCCGTCGATGGCAACAAAGTTGATATTATTCCCTCACCAGTTTTAGAAGCATACAACTATTTTTGTCAAAACTTCTCAAACCAACATTACATTCCTATGCTTACAATTTTCCCATAGATTTCACGTTTCTTGGATATTTGCACATAAATTTGCATTTTACAAATCAAATGGACACAAGAGACTCCCATGGTTGTCTACCCAATGCCATTGTAAATGGTGGAAAAATTGGGATCCAAAACAAGCATGTATCCCAGAAGTAGAAAAATGGTTCCTACGTAATCCAAGACATCTGATCCCGACTGATGTTTCTTGCTTTGATACCAATTACCTGGAAGCGAACCCCCTAAAATGAAAAGGAAGGAAGGGAAAGAAGGATAGGAAGCAAAAAAGTACGATAATTAAGTTATAACGCAAGTACGTAAATGTAAGTACAAATGTTAAATCAGGCAGCAGAGCTGACCATATGCTTGAAAAAGTTCAAACAATTAACTAAAAGTAGGTGGAGTGCCAATCATAACTAATTAAAGCAATAAAATAACAAATTAGGAAAGTAAAGAAAAAGACTGTCTAAAAATTGAAAATTGATATTATTGTCAAATTTAATTGAAAATACAAAGATGGGAGAGAGAGTAAACTCTAGAATTCTTGAGAGAGCTTCTTGCAAGAAAAATAATGTGTGTTACAATGTGGAGAGGGAGGCTTTTTATTGCCGAACAATGTTACAGTAGAAAGTAGAAGTAAAAAGTAAAAGTGCTACAGTGTCACTACACTACAGTACCACCCTAAATAATTTTCCGCCTATGCTTTGATGATGTCATCTTTATTGTGTCATTGTGATGTCAATGGGGTTGGAAATTCTCTTAGCAAATGTCATCTTCAGACTCAGATTTATTTGTTTCTTGATATTGGGCGTTGGAAAGTCCACTTTTAATTTACTGTAGGATTTTCTCCATTTGTTGAATGAAGTCTCCTCTACTACTTGAGCTGGCTAGTTGTGCGGCTGCAATTGATTTTTGTTGTAAAAATTGAATCCGTGCGGCATCTGTCGGGATCAGATGCCTGGATTACGTAAGAACCATTTTTCTACTTTTGGATAGATGCTTTTTTTGGATCTCAATTTTTTCACCATTTATAATAGCCTTGGATAGACACAACCATGGGAGTCCCTTTTGTCCATTCAGAAGCAAGTTGCTTTCCCCAAAGAAAATCCACGAATGTTTGCCAACATTATTTTGAAAAGCGAAGTCATTTATCCACGCGTTTTGGCAGTCAAGGTAGTCGTAGTTTTGGGGTTCAAATGGCTGGGAAAGTTTTTTATACTTGGCTGGGTGCATACCCCATCGTTGAAATTATTTTATTTATGTGAAGACCTTAGTATGAGTAACACATGTCTGTGTTAGTTTATCCTTGTGGGGCTTGAACAGGCCATACATGGTATCTGCTAATATGAACTCATAGAATTTTTGTGTATACATTGGAGTTTTTATGGATGAAATTTGCATTAAAAGTAAATATTTTCTTGGCTACCTCCTGGGGATTTGAATCCTAAAATTTTGGTTTGATCTATATTAGATGGTCGACACAATTATTTTGAAGTAGGTTGGGTCATCAGAGGAGGAGTCGCTTTGGGTGTCGGCGAGTAAATTGATTTGTTTGGTATAGGGCATATCGTGCTTGTGCTTGTGTTTTTTGAGAAATTAAATAAAATATTGATGGGGTTCTCCTCCTCCACCAGTGCTTTAGTGGTGCTTACGACAGCCACAAAGTATGAAGAAGATGTTGAAGCGTGGCTTTGTGCCGCTGCTTGGATGCACATTTGCTTAAAAAGAGGTATTGATTAATCAAATCCCTCGTGTTGGAACTGGTCATATCCGTGGGTTCTTTAAAACCCATGAGTTGTCACCAGTTTTTGAAGTCTTTCCCTGTTCACGAGGTAGACATTGTTTGGGCTAGCTGTTCTTGTTCTTCTTCTTCAACTAGATCAGCCATTTTTTTCGGACTAGAAATTGGAATAAGATTTGCATTTTTCAAGAGGAAAGATGGTGATATACCTTTCATGGCGTAAGATACCTGGTTTGACCCAGTTGTAGTACTTGAGGGTTGCTTCTTGGCAACTGAATTTGTTTGTTGTTCATGACAGGACAAACAAAGAAATAGGAAGGGATGGTTTTTTCATTCCATTGAAAAGAGGTTTTGGAAGGCTGATGTTTAGCCGTTGCTTCAATTTCATCATGTGTGCTTAGTACCATTTTCTTTTTCCTACCCATAATCACCTACCCTACAAGGACTCTCGAGTAAGAAAGTATGGGG
The DNA here is from genome assembly GCA_032847665.1 of Solanum chilense. Lineage (NCBI taxonomy): Eukaryota > Viridiplantae > Streptophyta > Magnoliopsida > Solanales > Solanaceae > Solanum > Solanum chilense. Next base: position 49,286,246 of record CM064973.1, read on the forward strand.
TAGAGTTTCACCTCCTTTTGATATACTCTATATCAAAATAAAAAATAAATAAAATAGCTTGTCATCTAGCAAATATATGTTGTTTAGAAGCAAGGTTTTGAACATCTTTTTGCAAAACAGACTTTGCAGCTTTACAATCAATGCGTAGTAAACATTTTTGATTTAGTAAATCAGATTGAAATTTTGAGATGCACAAAACAATTGCCAAAATTTGATTGCTGCAATTGAGAGAAGCTAATCTCTTCTCTGAGCGTAGAACCAGGGAAATTGAAGAATAAGTAGTACCCGTCGGAGAGGGCTTGGAAGAGGAGGGAGAAAGGAGTGAATCAAGACCTGTGAGATCTGCAGAAAAGTTAGGCAATAAACGACAATAATAACTTAATGCTCCCTGTCCTTGGATCAAGAGACCATTGGGTTCCATAAAGAAAACACATTCAAGTCTTTAACTTAAATAATATACAAGAGAGTCAGATCTGATAGTTAAGTGAATGTGGTCTTGTACCAATTTTATACAATAAATCTAAGCCTATTTTATATCAATAAGTTCTTTAATTTAGATGATCCAAAGGTTACCAAGAACCACCTGCAAGTCTACTAAGTATTTTGGTAATCTATCTAATATGCTTAGGTGTCTACTGTAGATCTAAAAAGATTACAATATCATCCGTATTAAGATCTTCTTATTATAAAATAAATAAACTTTAGAAGTCTGTATAAGTTTGTTCAAGATTAGTACTGTATACCAAAAAGTTAAAAACATGAATATTATTCCCTCACCAAAATTTAGAAGCATACCAAAATTAAGGGGAAGGAAGGGAAATATATGTGTGTGTGTGTGTCTGGACTCAGATAGTTCCTATTTGAGTATAAACAAGCAACAGTTTGCTGTCTGATAGTTAAATTGACGTGAGGTGATGACATGCATCTGGAGGCAGGACAATAGATCAAAATATTGGGGGATTATCATCATGTTTCTGCTCTTTGTTTTATATATTTTTTATTGATATATTCTTTTGACTATCTAATTTGTCATATATGGTATCAAATTAAGTAATAGACTTATCCAGTAACACATGGTTAAAGATATTAAGCCGTGTAATCTTGGGAATCAAATGCATATGGTTTTGACTGAAAATGAGAATAACTTTAAGAAACACTGGAAATCAAAGACATTGATGAGAATAGCGTCGATGAAAGAAATCAAAATAATGTTACTCGAGTCACTTGTTCTTATTATGTGGCTGTTCTAACAAAGGAATCTCTTTCATTCTCAAAAAAATAAAAAAGGAATCTCTTTTTCTTATTGTTCCTTGTAAAATTCTCTAAGACAATTTCGGTAAGAATTCAAAAGTTGTGTTGTTAAGGCTGTTATCTCAGGTTAAATATTTTTGATATACCATTATGTTTGTCAGCTGGCAAGGAAAATGGGTGAGGAAACTGTATCACAGTTATATGAATTAGATGGCACGGAAGCCCTGGGTTCTTGTTTGCATATCCAGCCATGTTCTCTTGCTGCTACAGAACTATCAGAATGTACAATTCAGTGGTATCGCTTAGCATGTGAAGGTGGAAAGCAAGAACCTATTTCAGGTATCTGAGCTTTAGTTCTTTACATCACACTGTTTGTTAAGCGGCTTAATTGATGTTATTTAGCACGTCTTGTGTTGGTCCAGTTACTTGGTGCCTGGTGGTGGCTGACATATTGTCATACTTCTTGGCTGCAAAATGGTCATGCTTAAGATACTGAAACATCTAGCAGGAGTATTGGGCCGAATAGTTTTTGGATGGGGTTCTATTAATATTGGAGAAGCTGTTTAGTGGACAGACTAATTATATTGAAGTGTTTTCATAAAAGACACTAATTTCTTCGAAATTACTTAATGTCTTCTTTCGTAAGTAATGGTTACCCTTTTCAAACAAAAAAGTCTTGTTTCGTAAGTTCAATTCACTAACTAATGACCTCCCAGGGGTTGGTAGGTGAATTTGATATGAGGATAAATTTTGTCGGCTGTTTGGTTTGTTTGGGAGTCCTTGGATCTGGATTGGGAGGACCATTAATATCACATGTTGATGGGATAGTTCATTCCCATGGAGGTGGTTCACCCCTTCTCCGATGTTTTCTGTTGCTGCCTAATGCACCTGCACCTAATCTTTTGAAATGTTTCACTTCTCTTATTGTTATATACATTTATTTATTTCTAAATTCTACTGCTAAATTTTCGTTGATTGTCTTGTTAAGTATATTTTAAAGCAGCTCATATATACTTATTACTATATTTTAAAATCAGATACTTCTTGATGAACTGCAACAGATATTTGAGGCGTTAAGATAAAGGGAATTTCATGACGAGTTTCTTTTTGGATGACCCCATACAAAGCATTTCAAATTGCCTTCTTCATACTAGACAGCCTTTACATGTTGAATCGTCCTACTTCTTTATTATGGTTTTTTTTATTTATGAGCATTTACGTTCATATTTTTGCTTGGTTCTATCTGGCATAAATGTTTTCTGTTGATCTTCCTCTTTTTTTTAAGTGACACATGCTTTTCCATTGCAATTTGATGTGTCGTATTAACTTTTCCCCCCTTCCCGGCATGTGTTCAACTATCCTTATTTCAGGAGCCACAAAACCTGTTTATGCTCCAGAACCATTTGATGTTGGACGAATTTTGCAAGCTGAGATCACGTATGGAGACCAGATAACATCAGTGACGACTGCTGGTCCTATTGATCCGGGTTTGTTTTGATTCCTTAAATGTAGTGCTTTCCATGTGCTTTTTTGTTCTAGTATTAACCAACATTAACTTCTGTGGATCTGATTAGATATTGACTTGACTGCAAACTAAGTCTGCATTTCCATACCTTCATATTGACTGGCAAAGTTTTCCTTCAACAGCTGCAGGCTTGGGGAACTATGTTGAAGCTTTGGTGCGTAGGCATGACATTGAATTCAATGTACGTTCAATTAAAAGTTTGCTCCTTTATTAGGAATTCCTCAATTAAGTTCTCTTTTCGCTAATCTACTACTTCTTTTAAGTCTCTTTTGATTGTTCTATATAGCTGTATTGTCTTTACAAATATGTCTCTGCGTCTAACTCTCAGTTCACCAATTTAAATCATCTTACTGCCTTGTAGTTGTGTACTCCTCACTGACACATCATGTTATGCATAAGCTAATGTAATTAAAGAAATGAAAGTGTTCATCTTTAATATCTGAAGTTTGCCATTTTGGACGAGATCAAATAGTAGATGAGGCGGTTACACATTCAAATAAGGTTGTCCACTGGTTGTATAAAGACTCCTGTAGGGGGTTTGTAAAGGGCTTTTCCAGCATTTTCCTTCTCTCGTTCTCCTTGTGTTTTGTCCAATTTAAGTGTGTAACCATCTCATCTAAATGTTTAAGCTATTAGAGAGAGCACACTTTTATTAGTTAATTATTTCTCAACATGCCCCCTCACGTGTGGGCTTGATTCTTTTCATGCGCCAAGCATGGGATTGTTATTTATTTATTTGGGTGGCGGTGAGATTCGATCCCAAGATCTTTTTCTGCTTTGATACCACGTTGAAATCACTACAACAAAAATAACTTTTAGCGGCATTACATATTGACATTAATAAAGAGTGCTAAAGTCTTTACCGGCATTAGTTAAGTGTCATTAGAACCAATGTCGTTAAAGGCTTTAGGGACATATACAAAGAATGTCAATTGCCGCTAAAAATACATATCTAGCGGCAATTAATTCATAATTGCCGTTAATGATTATATTTGTTGTAATGAGTGTGTGACTACTCGTTTGAAAGCGTAAGCTATTAGAGAGAACACACTTTTATTAGTTAATTATATTCTCAACACATCCATTTCAACATTGCTCCAAAGAATTTAAAAATGATGTCAAAGCAGACAAAGGTCCTATGCTCCAATTGGACCCCCACCTGTTTTTAAACGAGTATTAACATGTTTTTACGCAAGGAAAAGAATCAGACTCATACGTGAAGCGGTGTATTTAGACATAATTAAATAAATAGAAGTGTCCATCCTCTAAGAATTTAAATCATTGGATAAGGAACATATTCAGCAAAACTATCCAGTTTCGAGGAGAACATAAAACTGAGAATGTTAATAAGAGTAAGATGGATTCCATCTTGGTCTGTTGATGTTGCGTCATAGCTGCATTCGTCTTTCTCCAACTCCTTACTTGTATGTATATGTTTATTGGTGGTATTTGTAGGTAGTTGTTGTCCAGATGAATGGAACAGATCATACATCAGAGACTATCCATGTACTTCACATCGGAAGGATGAGAATGAAACTATGTAAAGGGAAGACCAGCATAGCAAAAGAATACTATTCCACTTCAATGCAGGTATTAATAATGCCTAGTCCCTTGCCATTTCTTTCATTTAGGTGTTGTGAGAGTTTATATAGAATAATAGAAAGAGAACAATTATGTTCATGTTATATATAACTAGCAAGGGATCGGACCGCCCTGCGTACAAATTTGTAGCACAAATAATAGGCCTAAGGACTACAATTTTTTGTTTTGGTTTTTTTGGCTTATTATGGTGTTCAAATGTCTGGACTCGGGGATTTATGCTCTACAATTTGAACAGCTGCCAACACTCTTTCCCTAACTTATCTGTTACCACAGTTATGTGGCGTCCGAGGTGGTGGAAATGCTGCAGCTCAGGCAGCATTTTGGCAAGTAAAGACTGGACTCTCCTTTGTATTGGCGTTTGAAACGGAGAGAGAAAGAAATGCAGCCATTATGCTGGCCAGAAGATTTGCTTACGACTGCAATGTAAGTCTACTCTCGTTTTTTACTTTTGGCATCATTACATATCGTAGAACTTCTTAAAGTAGTTTCTAGTTTGTTAGTCTCCAGTACATCTACTGTAAGTCTAGATTCATCATTAAACAAGTATGTTTAATGATAAGGTCTTCTCGAAAAAGTCTCTCTACCCCCACGAGCTAGTCGTAAGGTCTGGGCATACTCTACCCTCCCCAAACCTCTCATAGTGGGATTTCACTGGATATATTGTTGTAAAAATATTGTTCTTGTTATCCAGTATGATCTCAGAAAACTTGTGCAACTATAATTTGCAGATTATGCTATCTGGACCGGATGATAGAGCCACTCCTGGATCTTAAGAAAGCTACTATAATAAAAAGGTGTAATTATACTGACTCTGATGTATCTATAGGTGTTTTGTAGTAGTGAATATGCAATAGGGTTGATTGTTGAGTGGCATTTTTTCACCACCTTCTTGTCTTCTCTTTACTTCTATCTTGATAGCAAAGGCACTGTTTTTTGTGTCCCTAGCTCTTTGATTGTAATGATTCTTTGCTCCTTGTTTCTTTGTTTTGTCAAGTGATTGTAATTGAGCTCAAACATACATTTGATTTTTGAATGGCTTGTAGTGATTGACTTGTGTTCTTCAAACATTTATGTTTGGATGGAATGATTGTATAACTAATTCATGCTGAAGTTCCAAATCTGACTTTGGTCACATCTAATTTTCATCTTCCTATAGTCATTTGACTGGCTATCGAAGAAAAAGCTTGCATCGGCTTCACCTATTATATAGCTAGTCCTATCTCTCTGCAAACTTAACGTGGTAGTTTCCCATCACTTTCTATCTACAGATCAAAACCATCTCTCTGCAACTTAACGTGGTTAATTGTTTCTATGAGTAATATAGCTTTGTACTCGGATTCTGCACTGGATTGAGATACAATACTATATGAAACTAGGTTCCCTCCAACAAAGACACAATATCCGAAAGCTGAGCATCCTTAACTCAGAATTTATAGTACATAGATAGGGTTTTTTTTTAGTAGGACTTATAAATATACTATTATTCTTAAGTTCTTAAACTCTCAAGTCTGGTTATTCAATACTTCATTTAACATTGATAACATCCAACTTTCCTAGTTTGGGCATAGTTTTTCCAAATAATATTTGGGAAATAATTTGACAAATAGTGTTTGTCCATGCAATTTGTCATTTTTTGACAAATATTTCAACTTTTCAAATATTAGTTTTTCTTTTTAGTATTTGGGCAAAATATTATTATTTGGGATATTTTGAAAATTGAAACTTGTTTCTTTTATAAAAACACTTTCTATAATAGTTGTTTGCGTTATATTACATAATTTTTTATGTGAACATCAAAGTAGTGAGGAAATATTCAGCGAATATGAAAGCGATGATGAAAATGATGAACAATCGACTTAGGGTAAAAAAGTCTTGTGCTTTGTCTACTTCACTATGTATGGAATGATGCGTGTTGCGCTCACTTCAAATTACCACGTTGCTCTAGTATCATGAACACTATTTGTTATTTGTTGCAACGAAAATTCAATTGACTTGTAATATAAATTCATGGTTAATTTTAATAGTGTTTAAAACTTGTAGGCACAAATCATATTTTTTCTAAAAGAGTGAAATATATTTCTCAAATACTATGGCTAAACAAATGGTGAAACTTCATTCAAATTTTCATCCAAATAATATTTGCCAAGAATATTTGGAAACCTATGGTCAAACGCTGGCTGATATACCTCAGGTTGTTCTTGTTCTCTTGCTCAATTATTTGATTTGATTTCATTTCTTACTCGTTATTAGCCTTGTTTACATATTTAAAAGTTAAACTATCTTAATCGCGCATTACCAGTCGTTTCAATTTACTTGTCCTTGAGTCACATCTATAAATTTAACTATATCTTTTTAAAGATAATATACCGTCAATGTAAAATTTATGATAAATCATCTCTTGCTATTTAAAACAAAGTTGAATAATTTTTGAATTGTCCAAAAGGGGAAGTATATACATCTAATCTAATCTAATAAGACATGAATGTATAACTTTGTTTTGTATGTTTAGATTCATTCCACTAGAGACTAGCAAAGATGTCATTTTCTGAAATCAATAAACGATAAAGTTGGTTAAAATCTTTGTATTTATTATTTGGTCACCTTTTGAAGTATCAGACTGATCCACCAACAATCAAATCTGAAAAAAAAAAAACACACACACACACACATATATATATATATATATATATATATATATATATAAAATCTTTTATGTATAATTTAGGCTTTCAACATATCAATCTATATTTAACATGCACCACGTTACACTAAGCGAATGGTGAATCTATTCTTAAATTCTTATTAGGCAATTTGTAAGTAAGTAATTATGCATGAATTAACTATTTTGAAGAAAAGTTTGTGAGAGTCTAAAGCATACAAGCAACATTGATAAATAAATTTATTTATTTTGTCTTGAGCATAAAAACAAATTGTTGCAGATCAGTAAATTTTTTTAAAAGATATTCAGAAGCATATATCTACATCACAAGAGAAATTATTAACAAAATTAAATAAATTTAGACTACATCTGTCAACTTCATATATTGGAACATCACATAGTAATGTTTACTGAATAAAATGCTTGCATATACTTTGATAAAAATATATACTTGCAATTATAAGAAGACAATTAATGCAGAAATCTTTCGGAATACATATACTGATCGTTTGTTTTTCTTTTTAAAGCAAACAAATATAACGTCTGCCTATCGTCTTCCATAGACGAACTATAATGGCCAGAATACAATTCGAAGAAATTGTAGCCAATAATATTGTAACGAATGGGGTATTTGGATCTTCTGAACATTTAAAACATTAGCAACGCGACTCTGAATCAACTTGAAGCGGCAAGTCTCGCCAGCAGCTATCTTGTTATCTTTTTGAAATTACTGTTTATGATATGTTTATAATAACTGATTTCATTAGTAAGCTTCATTTCGTTTTAAAACTATATGTGTTTATTGAAATTTTTATGACATAAATTGAAATATGGGAATTGCTAATTGTTTTTAGGAAAGTTTAAGGATCTTACGTTGATACACAAGTCTCTGTCTACACTAAAAACAATCTCTTAATTATTTTAAAAGTCTAAGAAGCTTTTTGTCTTACGGGTACCAATTTTGAGTTTTTGCTCGTGCTCCTTTCAACCGTAACTTATTTCTTGAAATAGATATCCAAATGCAATGTATAACTACTAAATGCATTTACTTAATAGCGAATAATCAGTTAACGATATTACTTACTTTGAGACTCATCTTCCTCAAGTGTGTTAGCATCAATTACATTAGCATTAGTCTAAGGATTCACTCAAATATCATCCTCTTCTTTCCCTTCTTGTCTTTTTCTTGTTCTCTTCTCAACTAAGGGGCCACGACTCAGATTTTCAGCAGAATGATCCAAAATATCCAGAGAATCATATGATTGAATAACTTCTATTGGCTATTCAACTTCTGTTGTATCATACCAAATATAGAGACATCAAAATGATCACGAGCATTGTATGTAAAGATAAAAAATTTCCTGACGCTTTTTGCGTAATAGTCACTGAATTCCTTCCACCCTTTCACCAGCCAAATTTTTCCTTGAGAATAATTCATTTCGACCTCCCATGCTTTTCCATGGGGAGCCTGAAGAAACAAAATTAACACGTCCTTACAATGTCTCTCTACAAATACCAGTGGAATCCTTTGTATGCAAAATATATTTGAATTCAGTATCATACGACGAAGACAGAAGTAGACCTACATAATTAGTTTTATACATCTTGTCAACAGGCCTACAATATTGATAGTACACTCCTGTGCATACAAAATATTTATTCAATCTGTGTTGATTGTCCCACGGTAACTAAGAAATTGAGTTGTAGGTCTTGAGTTGTAAGACTAATTATTAAATTTTCACATGACATCAAAATAAGACACACAAGCACGCAGGTATGCACACATGCACGCGCACACACACACGTGCGTACACGCACACACGTGCGCGCGCACGCGCGTGCACACACACACGCACATATTTAACTTGTGAGTACCTCAACCAATAAATTCTACAGGTAAATGCTCCCTCCTAAATCAATAGTTAGCAAGGAGCAGTAGTTGCACTAAAATAGAATTGAAAATCCTCAAGTGAATCAAAGATTGAAAAATTGAATTAAAGACGGAATATGTAGGAAGTACTAACGAGACGACTTAATTCATCCAAGGAACAAATGATTTGACAGGACTTTGGATGAGACATCAGTTGAAATCAACTTTAAAAGTTCAAACCCTTAATTTCTAATTCAAGAGAACCTTTCTATTCCTTTAAAATAAAAAAACAAGAAACTTGTGTCAAGGTTATGGAATAATAATGGGGTAACGAAGGATTAGGGTCAAAATCACTTAATGATAAATCTTGAAAAATCTCTGTGAGATCGCCCACATCGAGCTCTCAGGGTTCAAAAATGGAAAAAGGAAAGAAACTCTAATTTTGGAAAAACATAATTATCCCCAGGCATTGCTCTTCCCGATCGCAAAGAGGAAGTTAAAGTGCCAAAGTTATAATTGGGTGAACTATGAATTTTGACCCTCACGATTGTGATAAGAGCCACGTGGTCGCAATACAAATGGTCTTACACTTGTGGAATGTGAATCCAACCATGTGATTATGAAGCACATGAAACAATGCTTATATGCGACCTCAATTTTAATTTAATCTGAAGGTACTATGGTAATTCAATTTTTAGTGTTTAATATAATATAATATAAATTAGTATTTAAATAATACATATGATTATATGAGTAGAAGAACGATTAGATAGAAAATATAATATCCCAAAAAATTTAAATTATTGTGTCTAGATACATGAAGTTTAAATAAAATTATTAATTAATATTAAATTATTTATATGTTAATATTTAATTCAGTTTAGGGATGAAAATAAGGGCAGAATGGTTATTCAACTTTTAAATCAATAGTTTTTTTAATTATAATAATATACTAGTTCATTGCACGTGTGTTGCACGTGTAGGTTATGTTTTGAGATCCATATACACAAAATATTTTATCTTTTATGTATATTTTAGGCTTTCAACATATCAATCTGTATTTAATATTGCACCACCTCATACTATGTGAATACTGAATCCGTTCTTAAATTCTTATTAGGCAATCTGTTAGTAAGTAATTCTGCACGAAGTAACAGTTTGTTCTCTTAATTATGTCGTGTCATGAACTGAAAGTTTTTTTTTTTTTTTTTGAAATTCAGTATACCATATATTTGAATAACTATACATAGACAAAATTAACGTTTTTTAATGATAGTTGTCTTGTATTTTTCATATCGTCTCCTTTTGCACCAAACTAAAATATTTGTCCCATATAATTTTGATCAGCTACATGTGTGGTGTATGTTTTTTTCATGTTTTATTTCTTATAATTTTGGTATTAATCAAATCTCACCTAATACTTTCTTATAGAGAATATTTCTTTTGTATGTCCTTGTTCACCAATCTGGTTGTTCAGTCATCACCTGCACTTGTTTTATTAGCATAGATATTCCTCTAGATAGTGCAACTTGTAGTTTGCCATGCGAAAAAGCATGTTGTGGTAGGTATACTCCTACATTTGATATCGTTTGAATTTTAATTTATTTTTATTATCATTACAGAAATATAGACGTATTTGAAATTGTTTCCAAGAAAATTTAAAAGGGTATCCTTCATTTTCATGTGTGTGGGGGGGTGGGGTGGGGTGGGGTGTGGGGTGGGTGGGTGATAGTTGTATTGTTGGAATAAACACCTGGTTTAATTTATGGCATATTGACATTTCATTTTTCTACATGTATAATATTCTCGTCAAAGCGTCTACAAATCAATGATGTGCCATTACATAAGCTATATAAGGGGTTTAGTTTTCTCCGCAACATAATGGACGCATTTTCTTTCAAAACAAAGCTAATGTATACAATTAAAAGAATCTTCAATTGTTACGCCTATGTAATCTTAAATTCTTTTTCTTCTCTTTTGTGCTATGAAGTATCACAATAAGATAACTGTAAAAAAATTAGGATTGATCAGACAACGTCCCTATGCGGCGAAGTCCATTAGGCGTTAAGGTGTTTAGGTATAAACAGAGATCATATCTTTACTGAAGTTGATTCTATTTAGTCTTGTACGTTGTAGCATAGTAAATATTTAGCCGCTTCAAATAGTATAACTTGGGCACATTGTTTTCAACCACACACTTCAAATCACAAGCGTTATTTGTTTAACAAAGGGAAGAGGGTGGTTATAGTTTTATTATTGGAGTAAACATATGGTTTTTAGCATATTGATATATTGTTTTTTTTGCATGTATTACATTCTTTTCAAAGCTTTACAATTCAACGATATCCCATTGCATAAGCCATTTAAGGGGTCATGTTTTCTCAGCAACATGATGGACACATTTTCTTTCAAACCTAACCTAATGTGTAAATTAAAAGAATGACCAAATGTTATGTATATGTAATTGTGTAATTCGTTTCTTCTCTTTTGTTCCATAAAGTATTACAATAAGATAACTGTAAAAGTTAGGATGGATTAGACAACATAGCTATGCTTCGGAGTCCATTAGGTGTTAAGGTGTTTAGGTATAAATACCGTTCATATCTTTATTGAGGTTGATTATATGTAGTCTTGAACATTGCAACTTAGTAAAAATTGAGCCACTTCAAATAGTATAATTCGGACACGTTGTTCTCTACCACACACTTCAAGTCGTGTGTATTATCTATTTAGAAATAGGAAGAGGGGAGGGTTGTTATAGTTGTATTCTTGGAGTAAATATCTAGTTTGTAGAATATTGACATGTTATTTTTATGCATGTATGATATTCTCGTCAAAGCCTCTACAAATCAACTATGTCTCATTGCATAAGCCATTTGAGGGGTCAGTTTCCTCAGCAGCATGATGGGCACATTTTCTTTTAAAACTAACATAATGTGTAAAATTAAAAGAATCATCAAATGTTATGTATATGTAATAGTGTAATTTTTTTCTTCTCTTTTGTGCTATGAAGTATCATAATAAGATAATTGTAAAAGTTATGATGGATTAGACAACGACCTATGCGGCGGAGTCCATTGGGCGTTAAAGTGTTTAGGTATAAATACAATTCATATCTTTATTGAGGTTGATTTTATGTAGTCTCGCATGCTGCAGCTTAGGAAGAAAAAAGTTGATTAGTGGTGGAAAGTATGTGTTTACCATTTCAGGGACTGTATGAAACCAAGTGAACTAATAATTATATATATTTGCATTAATAATCATATTTATCTCATATAATTATTTATTAAGTAAATAATAAAAATTAAACTAATACAAACTTCAATTGACGTCATTAAAAGTCATATCAACTTTTCTAATTCTAAAATACTTAAATATTAAAAATTATTAATAAGTAAAACAAAAGGGCAATGTTTATATAGTAATAACCATTTTGAAGAAAACTTCCTTAGAGTCTAAATCACACAAGTAGCATTGATAAATAAAATCATTATTTGTCTTGAGCATAAAAATCAAATAGTCGCAATTCTGTAAAAAATTTAAAAAGATATTCAGAAGCATATATCTACATCACAAGAGAAATTATTAACAAAATCAAATAAATTTAGACTACATCATGTTAACTTTATATATTGAAACATCATATAGTAATGTATACATTAGGCATAATAACAATTATTAAATTATAAAAATTATATTAGTTTCCTCAAGTACTCGAGGTTATAAAATAAAACCACTTAGGAATGAACGACTTACTTCATCAGAATAGTGGTACCTCATATTCTGCTAAACATTGAACTCACTCAACGTTAATAAATCACACAAAACGTTTTAAATTAAAGAGGAAGAAGAAGAAGAAAAATAGAATATTATAAAAAAATATGGTTGAAACCATCTATTTATAGTCATAAAAGGGTAGTATCAATAATTTTTTTTGTGTCTTATCTTAAAAATCATGACCTTTTCGAGAAGTCATAACACTTTGGAAAAGTCATAACTTATTTGAAAAGTCAAAACTCTTTGAAAAAGTCACAACTCGTAAAAAAATACAACCCTTTGAAAAAACATGCATTTATCGGAAAAGTCACAAGTCATCAATAAAGTCACAATCTAAGTTAGGGATATTATAGTAATTCAATAATCAAGTTAGGAGTTCATACTTTTAAGGCAATAAATATATATATATATATATATATATATATATATATATATATATATATATATATATATATATATATATATATATATATATATATCTATACTATCTTAAAATCATAAACTCCCAAACATAAATGTTAAATTACTATATACCCCTAATTAAAATATTTAATTTATTTTATAATTAATTTAATTAATTTTATTATATTGAATGTAGATATCTATCTATCTATCTATCTATACTGCGTTGAAAGTATGAACACTCAAACTTAAATATCGAATTTCTATAATACCCCTAATTAAAATATTCAGTTTATTTTATTTATTAATTTAATTATTGAAAGTAGAAACCATTTCAAATTAAAGTAATATGACTTTTCAATGAGCGGTGATCTTTCCAAAGGGTTGTGACTTTTTGACGGGTTGTAACTTTTTCAATGAGTTGTGACTTTTTCAAAAGGTTGTGTCTTTTTCAATCTAGTTGTGTTTTTTTCAAAGGATTGTAATTTAGGGGTATAATTAACTCATATAACAAAATCACAAGTGTACTTAAATTCAATTAATCAACTAAAGAATGTTTTTAAAAATTGTTAATAATTCAAAAATAAAACTAACAATTCACATCAAATTTAAGCGCGTTTTCAATACTTCCCTCAAATATTTTGTTTTGAAGAATCTACCATACTTGTTGGCACAGTAGAATTATTCATATAGAAAGTTAGCCACCAATTTCATATGAAAGTAATTAATAGACTTCTTCTATTGCCATCAATTAGTACTTCCACTTTGATTAATATCTATTTTATTTTTTGACTTATAGGGTTAGTTTATACGTGTTAAATAAACTGCAATTAAATAAATAAACTTTTAATTAATTTTGAACTATTAAATTATAACGTTATCCAACATTGAATTATATATTTAAAAGGATGATAATACTTAGTTTATTATAAATATAATACTCACATACACAATTCTTTGAGTACACAAGTTTTGGTCAATCCCAAATTCTTAAATATAAGCAAATAAATTTAAGAGATAACGCACAAGTATCTCATCAACCTATGCCCGAAATCTCAGAGACACACTTGTATTATACTAAGGTCTTATTACCTCCCTGAACTTATTTTATTAATAATTTTCTACCCCTTTTCGGCCTACGTGACACTATCTTATGGGCCCAATGCTGGTTGATTTTTTTTCAAACTAGTGTCATGTAGGCTAAAAAGGGATAGGAAATTATTTATAAAATAAGTTTAGGGGAATAATAGGACCTTAGTATAGTATAAATACGTTTCTGAATTTCGAACATAGGTTGAGGGGGTACTTGTGCATTTTCTCTAAATTTAATTTATAAACATTACATTTTTATACAATATGAAAGTACCTTAGGTAAGGAATGGTATTTCTTTTGAAATACATTTATAAAATATTGTCAACATTTCGCGTTTAACATTTTCTTTTAAAAAAAATAAAAGATGTATATTGTAGATTTATTTGGTTTTGACCATAAGGTTAAGATATCATAGAAACAACATTAAATATTAGAAAAATGATGACTTATATGTTTTATTCATGGTATACAACATTAAATATTAGAAAAATAATGACTTATTTGTTTTATATTCATGATGCCATGACATGTACATCTTCATTCTCAATTTTAAAGTGAATAAAGCTTGATGTATTTTAAAAAGAGAAAATTGATAAAGTTGCCTTTTTAATTTACACATATATATATTTTTTAAAAATAGAAGGTTCTATTAACCACATTTTTTTAAAGTAGTATATGCACATCATTTTAATTACTTTTTCTTTTTGTCCATCGTTTAGATTCCAAATTCATAAGAACACAACTTATTTACTTCTCCCTTGTTGAGAAAAATAAAGCAAAAAAGAAAAAAAAAGAAAAAAAAAAGGAGTTGGGTCAAAATAGTACAAAAGTTCATATAAGGGATTTGTCAACATTCCCAAATTCTTAAGGTTCAAAAAGTAGAATTTGTATTTGACCAAAAAGTTAAAATCTTTCTCCTTAAGCATAAAATGTGTACATGCATGCAAATTAAATCATATTATTTTAACTCTACTTAATTATTTTGTCATTTTAATCATTTATGTTGCATGGGAATGTACGTAGCATGACATTTTAGAAAGTTGCTTTACAAGAAAAAGAAAAAAAAGATCAATCATTTCGAAGTGCACTCCACCTAACATTAGAAGAATGGTAACTTTTTGTTGTTTTTGACCAAAAAGATGAAGTGTTTTTTTTTAAAAAAAAATATATTAAAATATCATGTTAATTCAAATGAGGAAATATAAAATGAGATGAAAAAAGTAATAATTTTGTTGTCACCTTTTTATATGCTACAATTAGTATTTAGAATAAAATAAAGAGAATCTTACAGAAATAAGTTTACAATTTTAAAAGATAATTACTTAGATATGGTTTAGTTTGTAATTTAGGGAATCTAGTTATCATATTTTGGTGCATTCAAATACGTTCAGATACATATATTTCGAGATATATGAGGCTAAAATTAGATGCAATTTATTCTAGATATATTGTATTCAAGTGAATTCACATATGTATATATATGGGATACACAAACAAATCTTCCTTGCTACCCTCCCATTTCGCTCTTTACTCTGTTATGTATCTAGTATCATGATACATGTGAATCTTATCATATACATATAAATGCATGTATCATTAGTGTAATTTGCATAATATATGTCTATCTCCCTCCCCCTCCCCCTCCCCCTCACCTCTCTTATGCATCTAGTATTCCAGATACATGTAATTTTTTCCATCCCTCCTTCAATTTAGTTTGAAATCATTCAAACAACAATCACCTTTCCATTATAAGATAAAGTTACTTATTGATTTCATTTGAATCCAATTATGTGTGATAAAAATTGAGAAAACTTAAAAAAGAAATGACTATAGTTTGGGTTTAATCAGATATCTAGAGCTATAGTTTGCTTAATTACGAATTATAGTTACATATTTGGGGGGGGGGGGGAGAGGTGATAAGGATTAGAATAGGGAGGAGAGAGACGAGCGAGATGTGGGAGAAAAGAGATGGGCGAGAGAGGTTGAATACACGTTGTATTCGTTGTATCACAAATACAATTGATACAACTTAGTTGTATTAAAATGAATACATTATTTAAAAAAACACTTGTATTTAGCAATATATTAGGAGGAGAGAGGCGAGTGAGACCTAGATCGATAGAGGGAGGAGAGAGGATAAATACATATTGTATTTGTTGTATATATCACACATACAATTGATACATGATATAAGTACAATTGATATATAATAAAAATAAAATTGTCTCAATACAAATGATTTGTATCATATATTGAATATAATTGTATCAATTGTAATACCATACACAATTTGTATTATCTTTCACATATAGCAGACATAAAAATCATATTTGTATGCTATAACTATATTTGCATAATTGCGCTCCTTAACAAATTTTATGTTTGTTATGGAGCTTTTGATTTGTATGATTCGCTAGATACAAATTCAAATTGCTCAGCTTTGTATAAATTCATTTATACATTGTGATTTATATAATAAGATCTGTATTTGTATGATTATAAGTGTATAACACAAAAATATATAAATTTATATTTGTATATACATTTTTCTCTCGTTTTATACAAACACAAACACATTTTATACATTTTATTTCGAAATGTATAGTATACTGCATCAAATGACAAAAAAATAAAATATTTGCTAGAAATTACAAATAAAATAAACTATGGCTATAAGATTTAATTTAAATTAATATTTTGTTTTTTTGGGGTGCAGTTGTTTGAGCTGGAGGGAGGGGGGAGGAGAGAGAAATAGAGAGAAAAATATGCTTTAATTCTTACATAATTTTAACTATAAATTATAATATTTTAAATTATAGTAATTCATCATAAATATATATTATATTTTTAATCTATTATAATTTTTTAAATAATAATTAGTCAAACTTGTTAAGCTGCCGAGCCTATAAGTTCTATGCTCTTGGTCCACTTCCCCTAGGGAAGTGAGTTGTGGCCAACATATATTAAAAGCCTTTTTTTTCATTGAAAATGATTGAGAGGTTTATAGAATAATTATTTGAATTCAAAGGTACCGTCGTTTTCCATTTGACCAACATTATATTATACTAATATTATGAAACTTTGAATTTATCATGTGAAAGTATAAATATTTGAGTATGAATTTAATCTCCTTATATTCATTAATAATAATATCTTAGCTAGGTAGCCTTATCCCCTATTTTATTTTCTTGAACAAATAAAAGTCGTACATGGACCAAGTCATCCTTCCAAAACAAATCTTCAATTCAAGCATTTATTTTTGAGTAAATAACTCAAAAAATCACTCAAGCATATACAATTTATTTAAGAAAATCACGCAACTTGATTTTATATCAATAAAGTTATGTGATTATTTTAAAATAAAATTACTCAATTTAATCTATTTTCTAGAAAATCATTATAACCAAAAGATAAAAGAAATAATTGTATAAATTATCCTTCAAGTTTAGGTTTGTAGTACTTACTTCCATTATAGTTTATAGTATTATGTTTATTTCTCTTATTTTATTTTATCTTAAATAATTATTTTATTTTATTTTTTATATTTATTTTCTTAACCTAATTATAATTAACATAAAAATTTATAACTTTACTAAAATTTCCTTTTATTATATATTGTTTAATTTAAATAACTTTATAACATCTTTTATTTAATTTATCAATAAAATCTAACTTTGCAAAACAAACTAATTTTTTGTTCCATATAAATATGTACGCCACATTAAATAATATCATATTAAACACTAATATCAAATATTCGACCCACAAGTCCATGTCCAATTCCAATTGGGGTGGGAGGAGATGATTCAGCTTTGGAGTCATCGAATTTGAATTTGTCCTAACTAATTTAGAAGTATTGATGTGTATGTATTTTCTTATCAAAATAAAATATTATTGCAAGTGCATATGTTGGTGGATATTAATTATTGTAAAATACGATTAAACTTGAGCCAAGTTGAATTAATGCTTAGGCAATTGAATTGATATTAATTAAGTTAAGACAATAATTACAAATAAAATAAAATAAGAGATAAAACATAATATCATAAACTAAAATAGAAGTAAGTATTACAAAACTAAACTTGAAGGGTAATTTGTGCAATTCTTTTTTTTTCAATCTTTTTATTATAATGATTTTCTAGAAAAATATTTTAAGTTGAGTGATTTTATAAAAGAAAATTCATAAGTTGAGTGATTTTATTAATATAAAACCAAGTTGAGTGACTTATTCAAATAATTCCACATACTTGAGTGATCTTTTGAGATATTTACTCTTTATTTCTTGATATTTCAAGGGTATTTTTTCTTTTATAAATTTCATCGTTAAAATATTATATTATATTTATTTCAATATAATTAAAATTAAATTTTAGTTAATATATTTATTAATTTACTTTTTTATATTTTAATTTAT
The DNA here is from genome assembly GCA_032847665.1 of Solanum chilense. Lineage (NCBI taxonomy): Eukaryota > Viridiplantae > Streptophyta > Magnoliopsida > Solanales > Solanaceae > Solanum > Solanum chilense. The sequence continues at coordinate 49,304,839 of CM064973.1, forward strand.
TAAACAAAAATTCTCCATTCGTCATTGTTGATAATTGTCATTTCTTGGACCCCCTAAACGTGATGAAGTCAAGCCAATTTGCCCCTTCTAATTATTTTGAATATTAAACTTCCCTCTGTTATAAATGTATTGTTTTACGTGGATAATCCATTAGAGTTATCCAATAATTAATGGATTCATGTATAAGTGTTTTCAAGGTGATAAGAACTTTAAAAAGCTAACTATGTATCTATTAATGTGGTAGCCTTTGAGAGTGATATCTCAACACTATTAATAGAGATTCACTCACTATTTGATATACATATGAGACTAAAGTATAGTTGAATAGAAGAAAAATTCCTCTTCTTCTATCTACTTCTCTTGCCTTATTATTATTATTATTATAATATTCTGAGTTTTCTTTATAATATGTTATCAGCACGAGACTCTAGCCAATTGAGATTGAGTTTTATTTTTTTTAACTCATGTTTTTGTTGATCTCGTTATGAGAATCAAGGTATTATATGCATAAAATCATGCATGTATTTTCTAAAATATTTTTATGATTTAGAATAGGGATAATACTCAATTACCCCCCTAGCCTATACCCAAAATCCCTACGACACATCTTATCTTTGATGAGGTCCTATTACCCCCTCCAACTTTTTTTAAAGTAATTTATTACCCCTTGCGTGCCTACGTGGCAATAATCGTGATTTCACCCATGTAGGGCGCGTGAGTGCAGAGTGTGTGCAGATTTTGGCTAACAATGACCAATAAAAGTTAGCCACGTGTCAAAGCAATTTGAAAAAAAATTCAAAAATAAATTTTATTGTTTCTCTCAAAAGCAAGTTCTTCTTCCTCTTTTTAAAAAATAACCCCATGTTCATGGTTCTTCATTTTTGAAGAAGCTCCATCAATTATCATTCAAGTTAAATAGCTCCTTGATTTGAAAAGATAAAGTAAAATTTAATATATTCTTTACATCTTTTTATGTCGATTATTAATTCTTATTTTTTTTGACAATGTTTATAAAGTTAGGGTTATGACAAAATCCGAGTTGAATAAGTTTTGACAATGTTTAGAATTAACTCCCAAAATCCAACATCGAAAATCAAATTTTAGTTGGAAATCTAATTTCTAACCTTTGAAATCGATCCCGTCCACACATACAAGACTTTCCCTCTTTCTACTTTATCTACTTTTTGGTAAAATTAATTTGGAAAAGATAAAATGCCAGCTTTTCAAACTTGGGAAGTGTAAAGTTACTTTATCGAAAGCTGAAAAAGTGGGTCCCGGCGCGTGTTCAACAAACACTTCGACCTTGCAGATTATTATTGCCACGTAAGCACGCAAGGGGTAATAAATTACTTAAAAAAAAGTTGGAGGGGGTAATAGGACCTAATCAAAGATAAGGTGTGTCGTAGGGATTTTGGGTATAGGCTAGGGGGTAATTGAGTATTATCCCTTTAGAATACAATAGTATTCAATTACTAACAATTATCAGGAACCAAAGGCATATACAAATATTGGTTGAATATGACATGCTATACAAAACTTCTTAAATGGAAGAAGGTATATATATAAAATTTTAATAGCATGAGTTTGAATATTAATTTGATTGTTTTGAAAGACTCAAAGGATAAGTCATGTTATACTTCGTCTATTATATCGTTTTGTTAAGGGTAAGACCATCGATTCAAGTTTCATCGCACCAAAAGGGTAAGACATCAGGTTAAAGTCCGGATGCACCATAATGAAAAAAAATGTTTGAGGGTAAGACAGTAGATTCATGTTCTATCTCACCAAGAGGGTAAGACATCAATTTGAGTTTTGATGCACCATAATTGAGTTCAAGTCCCATAAAATTATGCCGTAACACGTCTTATATGGGTAAGATATTGAGTTTGAGTCAATGCACCATAGTGATAATAAAATGATGACTAAGACAAAAATAATATATTTTTAATGAAAATTCATGAAATTCGTCTCATGAATTTGCTCCATTCCCTAAAATGAATGTGGTAGCGGTATATGATAAGTTTGAAATCTTCCCACCTGCTCCATTCTATCATACAAATGTGGTTGCAGTGAATAATAAGTCTAAAAGATGACAAGTGTTTTAATGTATGAATAAGGGCGTGGATAAACAAAATTATAATAGTCATCAGTATGGCTAAATGAAGAACACTATGGGTTCTCCAAAGAGTCCTTCAAAATGTAAAGGTAATTTTTATTATCAAAATTGTACGAAAGGTCATTGGGCTTGCGATCTTGTCGACCCAATATTTGATAAGTTTTATAAATCATCCATCAAAATAAAAGAATATAAAGTGGTGGTGCACTTTATCTTTCAAAGTAATGTTGAGGTGTGTCATGGAAATATGATGAATTTAAAGCCATGACAATGTGCTTATAATGCAAATTTATGAAGTACATATAAATGATTAGTCCATCCCTTGAAGAGAATGTGATTTGTGATGAGTATCGTGAATGCTCGATCATTCTATAAGAGAATGGGTCAAGATGTGATAAAATCATTATGGGTTGAATATATGCCACAACTCACCTCTATGAAGGTTTGAGAAAAAAATTATATATGTCACATCTCATCTCTACGGGAGGTTTGAGAGAAATAAATAAATTTTATTTGACATGAACGATCAATGGTCGTGTGCGTTTATACGTCATGAATATTATGGTATGTTTGTTATGAACTACCGAAAGGGCAAAAAGAAAGAAGTAATTCTTGCCTATAAAGGTTGTGGCCATGATCAAGTATACTGTGTGGCAATACAAATTTGTCATTGGTTGTGTACCTATGGTACAACAAAAGTAAAGTAAGAAATATGTCTTGCTCGTAATGTTTTGACCATGACAATAATAATATAATTCCCTCCTTGAAGGAGATGCTCACCATAGAGATGATGTCATGCAATATGTGATAGTACACCAAATTAATAGCAAGCTTTAACGAGTTGTGTTATTACCAGAGGAATAATAAATGGGTTGTGGTAAGTCTCAAAAGACACCTTTTAAGTTTTAGATGAATTGAAAAAAAATATTGAGACTATAAATTATGAAAAGATTTATTATCTTCAGATTACTACAAAAGAAGCGGGTTATAAATATTTATGTAAAAGATTACCCATTTTTTCTCTTGTTTGTGCACACAAACGTGGGCATGCTGATGGAATCACATGCAAAAGTAAATTATAAGTGTACTGAAATAAATATCATTTGGCATGACCGATTGACCATTCTGTTTTAAATGTGATACAAATTTAATTGAGTATTCATGTAGATTATATGATGAAGAAATAAAGATTCTTCAAGAATTCTCTTGTGTTGCTTGTTCTTTTCATAATGTAATCGTTGTACCACTAAGGTTGGGATTGTAATTCCCTGAAGTTTTTGGAGCATATAAAAAGGTGAATATGGGCCCATTCACCTGCCATGTGGATTATTTGAAACTATATGATAGATGAATCTATGCGATGATCACTTTTTTTTTGTTGTCATCTTACAAATTGGTGTCTGTAAGGTTGTTTGTTTGAATTGTTGAATTAAGAGCACAGTTCCAAACTATGAAATTATATTGATAATGCTGGTTGATTTAGCAAAAATTGTATGCCTCCAATTATAGATAAATCATAGTTATGAGAACAAAACTCCCAAATAAGATTTGGTATAAGATAATTTTATTTAACTGTATCAACACATGTTTGTATCAAGCCAACAAGGTTTCCCCATTAAAATTGATTCAGGGTCAGGAACCAAATAATTTTCATCTAAAATATTTGAATATGTGATTATGATTTTAATTGCTCCACCACGCACAAAGATGAACTCCGAAATAATGTTGGGATGAATGTTAGATTTTCTAACATTAGGGGGAGAGATGATTTTGACAACTGAAAATTATGTGTGAGTTTAATTATGAATTATCTAGATCCTCATTAAATAAATATGTTAATGTAAAGTTCAATGGATAATTCATTTGCATGATGTTGCAAATCAATTGCAAGATGAATATATTGGCCCTATGATATAATTCAGATCCAAATGCTCTAATGTGAAGTCCTTGAAGGACGAAGTCTATGATACGCCAGAAGCATAATAGATCAATCGGTTCCAAATATAAAATTTCTTGAAGAAAGAGAGGAGCAAATGATCAATTGATCATAATAATGAGGCAAGTGCTATAAGAGAACACAATGACATAACATTTCATAAAACCTCGGAAAAAGGTTCAGGTACGTGAAAAATGATGAAAAATGAAGAGATCTCGAAAAGTTATGTCTTGTTGGAATCGATATCAAATAACCGTCGACGGTATCTTTGATATGGGGTAGCGCTCAATGATATAAATTGTGACGAGGATCTTGAATTCAAATGTCATAGAGTGTGGACAGATAAATGATTGACCAAGTAAAATGCATAATTCAAGTATATTTTGTTTCACTTAGAAAAGTGACGTTTTAGACTGATAGTCCATAAATCAAGGTATAATGTCAGTGGGGTACAAATAATTATTATGCTATAGTATAACCGTAAGATATCAAATACGGTTTGTGCCTTGGGGCATAAAGATTTGTTGCAAAAATTCTGACTTTATTGGAGATGTTTCTTCCTATGGTGGATGCATTGAGGTTTTGGTTTGATCTAACAACATATGAAAAACTCGAATGCATGTAATTATTGTAATGTCTAGCTAGACAATGAAGGTTATGTGAAAATCCTTGAAGCAATCGAGGTGTCTGAAGCATATAAAAATTGGAAGGAAACTTTTTCAATAAAGCTTCAAGAATCCTTATATAGATTGAAATAATCAAGGAAGAAAAGGGTACAAAAGAATGACCCTAATTATCCTTGAATTGTTTATGAAAAGGTCAGGATATGAATTTGTTATTATAGTTGTGTATATGACTTGAACGTTATTAGCACTCTTAAAGAGCTTCTAAAAGTTGTTGAGTGTTTGAAATAGTGAAAAGGTCTTGGTAAGACAAAATGTTTATCTTGACCTACAGATTGATAATTTGACGAATGAAATATTTGTCCATCAATAAACATACACAGAAAAGTTGTGATGCAATTTTATATGGATAAATCACATTCATTGAGTACCCCAATGATTATGACATCACTTGAAATAAATGATAATTCATTTTAATCTCAAGATAAGCATGAAGAGCTTCTTGGTGATGAAACTCCATATCTTAGTGCAATCAGGGTACTAATGCATCTTGCTAACAATACTCGACCAGATATATGTTTTGCAGTAAGAAAGATTCGGTTCCTCACCAACAAAAGGACATTGAAATGATGTTATATACATATCTGAATATCTTTAAAGGACCATAGACATGTGATCATTCTATTTTGAAGTATTCAATTCAGAGCTGATTGGTTACACAGATGCAGAATATTTATCTGATCCACATAAAGCACGATCTCAAATATGCTATTTGTTTGCATGTAAAGGCACAGTAATATCCTAGCGATGAATGAAACAAATGTTGCTATACAGGAATAAAAGCCCTCCATGAAGCAAGTCGAGAGTGCGTCTGATTGAGATAAATGACATACCATATTCAGAAAATGTGTGGTTTTTCTTTGAAAAAAATATATCAACCACGATGTAGGAAGATTAGAGACATCATCGCAAGAAATTAAGTGTTGTTTTAATCAGGGGGTATAATACGCATTGAACTTTTTTCCTTGTCCGAGGTTCTTTTCCACTAGGTTTTCCTGGCAAGGTTTTTAATGTGGCAACAAATAATGCGTATCAAAAGATATGTATCCTTCACTAGAATTTTTTTCCACTGGTTTTTTCTAGTAAGGTTTTAACGAGGCACATTATCTATGGACATCCAAGGGGGAGTGTTTTAAATCCATTGTTTTATGTAGATAATCCATTAGAGTTATCAAACAATTAATTGGATTCATGTATAAGTGTTTCCCAGGTTATAAGAACCTTAAAAAGATAACTATGTATCTATTAATGTGGTGACCTTTGGGATGATATCTCAACACTATAAGTAGAGATTCACTCACCATTTGATATACACATGAGACTAAAATACACTTGAATAGAAGAAAAATTCCTCTTCTTCTATCTACTTCTCTTGCCTTCTTCTTCTTATTATAATATTCTGAGCTTTCTTTAAAAGACCCTCGATTATATGTTAACTATTAAAGATGAATTTTCATTGACTTTAATTATGAAAAGACAAAATACTTTTCTTATTTAATTGTTATGGAATATTAATACCATTTTACCAATTTTTTTAAGAAAAGAAAATGCTACAACTTATTGTATAAGAAATTATTTCCTTGAACTTTTTTTACTCTGTATTTAGAGTCTATATTGAAGCTCCGATTAAATTAAGATTATACTCTACAAGGCCCACTCAGAGGTGGCGTGGATTTTCTCCATGCCTATGGCTCAGATTCAAGACCTTTGGTTAAGCGTAAAGAACTCTCACCAGTGCACCATAACCCATGTTGATTGTTTTCATTTACTTATTTGTATTCGTTTGGTGAAGGATTTTGAATTCCAATTTAACGTTCTGATTTAAAATCAAAATTTGTTGATAATTTTAATTTTAATTACAAATCTTAAATCCTCAAAAACAAAAAGTAGGATTTTATTTTTATTAGAAAAAATATAAAATTTGATTCGAAAATTTATATTTTGCAAAAAAATAAATCACTAGTTCAAAAATTTTTACAAAAAAAGACTCATGCTTGACGTGGAGAGATCATCTAAATCACGTTGAATGATTATAATTCCTCCGTTCCTATTTAGTTGTCTACTTTAGAAATGACACACATATTAAGATAACAATAATCAACATAGTGAAATTATAATTTTACCCTTATTAATTATGATTTTAAAAAGAATGAATCAAGACTTGGAAATTTTCAAGATGTTTAGATGAAGATATAATAGAATTTTTTTTATCCTTTCTTGATTTGTCAAAATAAACAAGGGGCATCTAAAAGAGGAAATATGAACTAGTAAATAGGGACGGAGGAGTATTAAAGAAAAGCTAGTTAGTACTTTCTCTGTCCATAATTACTTGTCTACTTTTCCTTTTACAATTGTCTTAATTACTTGTCCATTTTGACAAAATCAAGAAAGGACAATTTTTTTAACCTATTATATTCTCAATTAATTACTTTGAAAAAGGTTGAACTTTTCGAAAATTTCAAAATTTGGATTTAGCCACTTTATAGTTAATAGTGTTAAAATGGTAACTGACTATGTCAATAATTGTTTTCTTAATAGGTGTTCAATTCAAAAGTGGATAAGTAATTAGAGACAGAGGGAGCAGTTACTAGTATTGCTAACTAATGGAACTTTGTAAAATTATGTGTATTTGAAAGTTTATAATCATATATATTTATATAAAAGAGAACCCTATGTCCACCTATGTGGCGCAACCACAAACCAGAATTCCCTTTTAACTTATTTATTTCCAAATTTAGCCTTCCCTTTTCATGAAAAGTTGTTACTTTTATAAAAAGTTGTGTCTGTTTATGAAAAGTTGCGATTTTGCTGAAGAGTTGCAACTTTTACGAAGAGTTGCAACTTTAATGAAGAGTTGCGACTTTCATGAAGAGTTGCGACTTTTATAAAAATAATTTGTGACTTTTATGAAAGATTGTGACTTGTCCAAAGAGTCGTGACCTTTCCGATAATGTACAACAAGAATTTATTCACACTACCCGTTGTTGTCTATAATTAGAGGAATTTTCTCTCATTTTAACACAACGAAAATTCTGAACTTCTTCTTCTTCTGCACAATTAAATATTTTTGCACTTTGTTGATGTTGATAGGCTCACCCACGCCATTTTTTTTTGTATCAGCACACTAGCGAATAGAATCATTCTGCCTTGAGAGGATCTATTCCTTATAATTTCCTTAAGGGGACAATGTACATTCAATGTGCTCGACTTTTTCTTCTATGTTTCATTTTATTATTAAAGATCCTGATATGTTTTTTACAATCATTAATTTATGCTTATTATATTAAATTTTGTTTATGAGTACATGTTTTAAACTTTATTATTTATGTTTATGCTTTTGATCATTATGTTGAAGTAAAAATATGTTAATCAAGAGTTTAATGTAGTTATTAGACTATTGGTTTCATGTGGATTAGAATTTTAGACTTGTAAAATAAATAACTTTGATATTTATAGAGTTTTCAATGGTTAAAAGATACATGGGATGTCCAAGAGAACTTTGAGTGTTCAAAATCTAGGTGGTTCCATAGTACCTTGGAGTTTTATCATTCAACTTTCTATCTTATCGAGGCATTCAATCAATTAGTTACATCCAAAAAATAAAGGAATGTACTGGGATGGTAAGTGTTTTACTAAACCTTAATCAAAAGTTTGGGATTCAAATGTTGGATTGGAGTCAATGAATTACCCCTCATAGTAGGATGGGTCTGTATTAATCAAATATTAAAGAAATAATTATCTCCTTATAAACTTTAGATTAAAAGTCCCAAAAAATAAAGTTTTAACCATATTGACTGAAACATAGACAACAAAAGATGTCTTTTGTCTATCTAAGTAGTGTCACCGACTTCGTATGATTTAGAATAAGGGACTTTCCAAGACATCATTTAACCCAAATTATTTGATCGACATACGTTATTTATTGAGATCCAAGAGATGTGTTTTTATATTTTAATAAAGTTATAAAGGACACAACTAATTATATAAGATGCATAATATTTTGATTCTCTATGTAGATGATTAATAAAATATTTGTACCACTTTTTAAAAAATAAATATAGACAATGAAACAATTGCATATCTTTTCGAAAGACTTTGGTATGAACAACTACAGTAGAATGAAAAATTAATGAAAAAATTCATAAAAACGTAGAATCAAATCTTTTTCATTTTAAGATTAAAAAACATTTCATATCTTCTTTGGATAAGATATTCTTGAAAATTTATCATAGGTTGTACCCTCTCGGAAACACTTATATTATCAATTGTTCAGAAGTAGATAATTGACGTAGTTCACCACCGCGCAAAGCGCGGGCGATTTACCTAGTTACATGTAATTGCAAATATTTATTTATAAAAAAATGGAGATATGCAATTTATTAAGGGATATAGAGTCTTAGAATATTTCGAACCTTATTTATGAATTTTTGCTTGCTCATTTGGTATGTTTGTATGATAATTCAGGAAATTTTGATAGTTTTCACAAATTATGAATCTTTTATGTTTATAAAAAAAATTATGACTTAGGAAATTTAAATTACGTGTCAAAATAAAATTCAAATTTAAATTAGATCAAGTGTTTCTATTTGATTTCTCACTAACTCAAATTCGGGTCATCAAGTAGCTCAATCAAACTTAATCAATTCAAAAATGTTAGCAACTGCAAGATGAGTGGTTCGCCCTAGCTATTGTAAGATTGGATACTTTTTATTTTCTACTATACAATAGATATATATCCGAAAAGATCATAATCCTTATTGGTAATCATATTACTCAGAATTTAAAATGGAAGTCTGAGCAATACAAGTACATAACTAACTCTTGAGATCACATCATTCCATACTCTCCGTTATCAGTGATAACTCTTGAGATCGCATCATAGTCTCTTATATAACTTCAAGAACCCCAAAAATTCATAAATAAGAGTTTCCTACGATATTTAACATAGAATTGGTCACGAATCCCGCCAAAAGTTGTTTACAACCTTACATACATGTATCCTACAAGAATAGCCCTTTCCCCATGATTCCAAACTAATCCCGACTGTTCTGAATCCAAAGTCTTCCTACACTCACAATTCATCATTATTTCTCGCCAAAGTTAAATACATGTTCAAAATTTCTAACAAAACATTTTTGTTAATCTACATAGCAACTTATTATCAACCCTTCAAACATAATTGATTTTGTATGGGGAGACCCGTAACCTATACTCTAATATTAAATTATCCCATCCAACGTAATAAGCCATGTAGTCACATACTGTAACACCTAGATAGGAGAACCCTTACCCACAAACTGAAACATGAATTGCAGAAAAGAATAAAATATAGGTTAAACACCTTATTTAAATAAAAATTACTCAAACTTAGTTAAAATAAAGTACTTTTGTCAAGAATTACACTAAACCCTTTGAAAACTAGTCTAAACAGGTATAAGAGAATCTAATAGAATATAAGGTTTAAAATAAATAAGACATTCCTACCATGAAGAAAGAGAGGTAGAAGATATCTTCGTCTTAACCTAAGAAACATCACTGATCGTGCAACTATACTATGTCAAGTGACATAGCAAGAATAATATCAATAAAATCACATGTAATGATAGACATCATCAGTCGACCCAACTCATCCATATCATATCATGCAAATAATCAAAGAACATACAATATATATCTATAATTTAGGACCTTGATCCTTCGATTACCACTCTTTCTACCAAGTAATACTACCTTTGACTCATTTTTCTATCTCAAGTCACCCTACCTCTTTTCACTGCCAAATCCACGATCTAGGTCATTTCTTTCCTCCATATCAGATCATTAACTAACCCTTCTATCACATGGAGAAATTCTAAACCACTTATTTTACCAGTTACGATTTCTCTACTATTTTCATTTCAAAATCCAAGTTCACTACTAAATCTGTTAACCGGTTTACTTCTCTTCCTTAAACTATCATGTCAATACCTTGGCTTTGACTAACTTAATAAATCATATGTAAGATTCTACTAAATTATGTTGACTCAAATCTTCCTTATTATCCAGATCAGCTAGACTGACAAAATAGTGCAAGCTAGTGCATAGGCAAAACTCTTAGTCAACAACCTTACTTAACAACCCCCGAGACATATCCAGAAACATAACAATCAAACATATCATTAACAGTCATAGATATATAATTTATCATACCTATAAAGTAACTTAGACTGTCAAAGAACATTATACATCATCTACATTATTTAATATGTAATTTGGTCTACTCAAGAACGATCATAGAATTTAAACACAAATTTTAATCACTTATTAACCAACATGTGACAATCATATCACGAAAAAGTAAATTTGGTTCACTCATGAAACCTATACACAAATAATTAATGTACTAAGCATGGTACCTAAGTCAACCATTAGTAATTTTAATCGGTGTGGTACCCGAGCGAATCATATAGATATTTCGTATCAAGCATGGTATCAAAGCCAGTCTGTTACGACCCAACCCACCTAGCCGTGCGGGCACCTAATCTAACACTTAAGTAGGAGAACCCTCATACCCTAAAGGTTTACACATGCGGAAAAATTAACAAAACATAGATATAATATAGATAAAATCTTTATAAACAAACTTTTTTTCAGGAAATAGTTAAGACTTATAAAGTAATTAACAGACTCAAGGATCTAGTCTAATAGGTACAAGAGCTACTAAGAATAGCGATTGAACAATAATAATAAAGAACACAACTCCCACCATGAGGAAGGAAGATTTGAAGTTGTTGGAGGATTTCTTCGTCTTCACCTAATGAAACATCACCAATCCTGCATCCAGACTACGTTAAAAAGACATAGCAAGAATAGTATCATTATAATCACACGTACTGGTAGGCATCATCGGTCAACCCAACACCCACCTCCTAATATAAAAAATAAATAGGATCATGCAAGTACCACTCGTTTCTCCACCACTTGCCTTTTTTTAAAGAACACCTCCAACTACATCAATACTCTGACCACTAACCATTTTCTTTCCAACCGCTAACACTTCGAGTTCTATTAAATCATGGCCTAAACATGCTAACACATTGGATAATCCCAAACACGCTAACATCCTTTTCTACCAATCGATCTTGTCACATTTTTAAAGTATCGTCACCTTATCTACCCAAGTCATAAAGTTTCTCCTTATCTCAATCTGTAGCCCCTATCCCAATTCTCCTTGGGTATTTACCCTGAAAACCACCTCAACAAGTCACTCCCCCGACAAGTACTCCTCATAAGATATCTACACATCTTCCCATACTTACCTACATAAACATGGTTCCACACACACTAGGTCATGATTAGATATGAACGTAATCATCACAAGTATATGCACATCACAATATCGAAATATAACATACTTTACTTACACCCTTATCACAATTAGTTGGTTCTCTCACGGAACCCAAACTCGACTTGTTAGTGCAGCGACATGGTACCTGATCCTTGACATATAATTACCTATATTTAACATTAGTTTACGACATAATCTATTCGAACTAGCTTGTTTTGGCTCAAGATTGCGATATTGCACATTAATATACATGATTAATGATTCTACAGGTTACTAAGGGAAATGATCAAGTGTTGGAAGGAAAAACGAGTTAAAGGCAATAAGAAGCAGCCAGGCGCGTTGCTGGCGTGGCGCCCCAGCAACCCTGACGCAACAAGGGTGCGATGCGCCAGGATAAATTGACTACAGCCTATTTCAGGTGTATTGGCAGCGCGCCTGCCAGCCTTTCAGGCGCGATTCTAGCGTGGCGCCCCGTACCTGTGCACATTTTTGAAGGAAGTTGAAATTAAAAGGACTCCTAGTTAAATAGAATTCAACTTTATTTTCCTATTTACTATAAATTAGGGCTTCATGGTGAGGGTTCGACTTTTTAATTGGTGTGCAAGAGCAAGAATTCACGTTTGTAATAGGTTTTAATATTCTAACTCCTTTATTTTTCGAGAATCATATGAACAATCGTCTTTTGTGGTTTTTGAATAGTATGAGTAGATAAACACCCTAGTTTTGGGGCTGTAGCTATGAATTGAATGTTGAATATTATTTGCTTTTGAATTAATTTTTGGTTGTCAACACAACAAGTTACTTCTATATTCTTGTTTTACTATTTTATGTGGATCACCATATGATAAATTTAGTGTCTACTCTTAAAATCGAGTGAGGATGGTAATATTAGATGGACCAGAGGATATAGAAAGCTCGATTAACCCATTAGATTGAGGTGATTTGTGTTCAGGAGTGACGCCCGAACGAACAACTTGCTTGGTTATGAAATAGGATAATATATAAATGCTCGCCAATTAGCTTACTTATCTCCGCTCAATGATGTAGTTAGGTATATAATTGGGGTAGGCGATGAGAGGTGTGTAGCCCAACTCATATAATTAACCCTATAAACTAGTAAATCGATGACCAACACTATTTCTATGTTAATATTGTGATGCATGAGATTCAATATACGCTGCAGCCTTGGAATTGCCTTTTTCTTGCTTGAAACACTACCCGTTATCGTTCAAACTTAGTTACTTTTATTTGTTGCTAAAGTAGTTGTAGTTAATACAAACCATCAACTTTTGAAAAAGTTACATTTACTTTGAGTTTTTGAATTAAATTTGAATATAAATTGATCATAAGTCCCTTGGAAACGATAGCTCGTTTCTAAAAAGAATCTACGTTACTTGCGTGATCACGTATACTTGTGTGTGCAATTGGGAGCAACAGTACCCGATCCCAGTTAAATTACCAAAATGTGACAATTAAATCCCATATTTATGCCAGAACTTGGCAAACCGCTCTAATATTTATGTCGGAACGTGATAATCCGATCCAAGTTAGCTTGCCGAAACGTGGCAATACTATCCCATCAACACATCTTAATCACATACACAAGTACAACATCAAGATCATACATTTACATCATGATTTGATGGCTACATCATTCATTTATCTCAATTACAAAGTGTGATCAACATTGCAGCTTTCATATACATACAAGTATCAAAATGAAAAATGAACATGCATACATTGCACAATTATGAAATCACAAATATCACCTAAGGGTTTGCACTCAATTCTTATCATTCAAGAGACCAAGTTCAGCCTTAATTCTTTCTTACGGTTCGTCATTAGGGTTTTAAACCTAAATTACTAACATTCATCGACTTGTTACTTTGATAGATCGAACCTACCATGGACCGAAATTTATTACCGGATACTTTTATTTAATGAAGGAATTCTACTCATGAAAACAACCAAGAACACTTGATCAATCATCAATTCTCTACATCAAGCACTAAACCCAAATACATTGCATTATAGAAATTTTTCGCGGAATTTACTCGGTGTACGAAGGTCTACACATATCTCTTACAATTGATTATAAATACAACAAGGTAAGCACGAATTTACAACTACTCAATGCATAAAAACCTAACCTACCTGGGTGCCAAGAAAATTCTCAGAGTTGATTCCCCTTTCGGATTTGCTGCGGTGAATTTGACCAAGATATTGCAAGATTCCGCAATCCTCGTGTAAAAGGTTCCTTCTCCTTCTTCCCAAACTTCGAACCACTTTTCTGAGGTTTCTAGAGTTATTTACGGTGTATTATTTATTTTTAGAAAGATGGAAAAATAAGGTTCTGCCTCGTCGAGCCCGCAACAGTTGGGTAAGTTGCCGTTGCAGCGCCGCCATACCAGCGGCACTGCCATAACGACAGTCTTCCCCCTATGGCAAAATGATGTTAGTCTGGATCAAATTCAAATTCTAAAATTCTGATAACAAACACAAATCAACTAATTATAATATGACGGATATGAATTTGAAGTTAGAATATGTGTGAATAATATTTTTTCATCCCTTATCGATTTCAAAATACTTATCTCCTTTTAATTTCTAAATGTCAATACAATCCTCAAACATAATATTTAGGTGATATACACAATCACAACTTTACAAATACTCGTGTATATAATTTAGGGCCTCAATAAGAACATAATGCATTAAGAGAATTACAACTAAGATATAACATGCCATGACATGCCTAGAAAAGGATGATTGCTTTCGAATGTTAAATATAATATTCAAACAAAATAGTGATAACTAAGTAAGATTTTTATTTTAAAATAATACAAAAGTAATATTTAGAGATATTTTCCTTAACTTGGATTGACCATTTTAGAAATTGACACCCTAATATAATAATATCTTCAATTTTGTAGGCTCTTTATAGGAGGACTTTTCTAACTTAGTTGTATGTATTTTATGTATGTGTACACATTATAAAATTTACATATATGGTAGGGATGTGATTCAAGTTTGTCTTTTCTTTCTCCCTATTATAGTAAAAGCCACCTTTTGAAATAAAAATCCTTCAAAACATGATTGTTTTCCAAATTTTCGAAAGTTTCCTTTTTAAGAATGTGCTTGGAAGACACAATAATGGGTTGAAAATTTTCTGAAATGTTTGTTGGTTGGAAATTATGCTTTCCTTATTTTGGGAAAAGTTAACTTACCCAAAACTATTCTATATTTTCTATTTGGTGTTATATTAAATAAATTATTTAATCTTATAAGTTATGTCTTTTCTTGAGAACAAAGATTTTGCTTGTTTCAATATCTAATGTATTAGTTTAATTAGACATTAAATTTAAGAAAATAAGAGAATTTTTTTTAAAAAAATATAGTTTAAAGAATCAATATATATATATATTGAATATTTTGAAATATTTTTAAAAATCATGTGGTGTTAAATAAGTCAGGCAGAATATTAAAATAGAAGAGTTATCAATTTAAATATAACTCTTCACCTCTTTCAATTTATTTGTTTCGTTACTTTTATTTTTTGTTAAAAAAGGAATGCATCTTTCTTTGACATTATTGTTGCAAGATCAAAAATATTTATTTTGAGTTAAAAACACTTATTTTGGAAAAAAGAAAAGAGGTATTTGGCTAAATAGTAAAATTATTTTTAAATGAAATTAGAAGCAGTTTTATTTTCCATTGGAAAGAAACTACAACGTTTTCTTCTTAAAAAACGCAAAAGCAGAAGTAAAAAGTTCTTTATTGCAAGACTAAAATATCCCTATCATATATATATATATATATATATATATATATATATATATATATATATATATATATATATATATATATATATATATATATATATATATATATATATATATATATATATATATATACACACACACCCCAATATATCTCCTCTATTTATTTATTTTTGTGATGACTTTTTTATATGTAATGATTTAATTTGTGAAATGATTTTTTAATTTTATTTTTTTGATATTTTTAATTATATTTAAATCATCATATTAATATTATACCAATATTTACTTCATTATTTTATTCATCTATGTATCACATAGATAGAAGATTTTTTGTATAAGATTTAGTTTATTATTTTATTCATCTATGTATAATATTGATAGAAATTTTTTTGAATATGTATATTTTAATTTAATAAAATTAAAAATTTGATTAAGTTTTTTAATAGACATTTAAAATAATCTTAATATTAAAAGTTCATTGATACTTTTTTTTTGTAATTTCACTCTCAAAGACACTTTTTTAAAAATTTAGCCAAAAACATTTTGTTCATTAAAACTATTTTTTCAAATGAAATAGCTAAAACACATTTGACTTTTTTTTCTTAAAGCACTTTTTTAAAAAAAAAAAAATTAAAAAGTACTTCTAAATATAAATAGTTTTAGGAATAATGTCAAACATACTCTTAATTTGATAGGTCTGTAATTTAAGCATTCTATTTGAATATTTAAAACCATCATATGAAAAGATATTTAATAAGTATATCTTTAATTTAAGAATATGATAATTAAAAAAATATGCATTAATTCCTTAAATTTCATGTGGGGCTGAATCTAGTATAGTCTGTTTGACCAAGTTTATTTTTCTCAAGAAGTATTTATTTTAATGCGTCAAGATATTTGATTAAGCATTTTAGAAGAAAATAAGTATTTTAAAAAATAACAAAAGTTATCTTTTAAAAGCTAAAAAAATTAATTTTTCATGAAATACACTTAAAAACAGTTTCAGAAAGGTTAATCAAACATTAATTATTACCCAAATTATTTTTATTTTTATTTTTTAAATATAAATTGTTAGTCAAAACTTCTCATTTTTTAAAGTACTTTTCAAATTAATTATTTATGGTGAAGAAGTGATGGGTTTTTGGTCAACTAGTTGAAAATAGCAAGATATGATGGGTTTGATTAGTGATGACAAAATTAATTACTTTGACAATTGACATAGTGGCTATGGGGCCCACATATGTATAATGTAACCATAGCTATGTGACAACATTTTCAATAAACATTCTTGACTGAAGACCAAAAGGGGGCTGCCCTCTTCCCTCTTCCCTCCTAAACATAAACCAAAAATGTCAATCACTTCACTTTTATTATACTTCTACTACCTCCTCTTTCTCTTCTACCCTTTCTTGATTTTTTTTATTTTTCATCAAGAATCTTGATTTAATATGGGGATTTGCTTTGGTAAACCTGTTAAGCTTGCTCATGCCTCTTCTAGTTTGATGTCTGGTATGAATTCCCTTATTCTCTTTTCACTTTTTTTTTTTAATGTGTTTTTTTATCCAAGATTCTATTCTTATGTTATGTTTAGCTTGATTTTATACTTGTGTAGAGTATGTATGACGTATAGGTTACGCGTTCGATAACCAGCTAATGGTTATTTTAGGATAGACTGTCTGCGTCACGCTAATACAGGATGAATTAGGACAAATGAGAAGAATCACATGTGGTTTTTGTTTTCATTGGGATTTGAACGTGAGACCTCAGGCTCTTAACCTTGGATGCAATTCCATCATCTTTTAGATGTCTGAATTTTTTAGTTGGCTTAAAAGAAAATTATCAATGTGGTTTGTTTGTTTAAAACTTTGTGTTATCCAATCATTTGAATAATTTTTTTTCACCAATTGAGCAACATGTTAAGATATATGAGGAATAATGTCAATTAAATATAGGGGAAAGGATTAATCATGAAACAAGATACACAAATATAGAACTTGAGATTGTGAAGAGGAGGGTGGGTGGGGGTAGGGGGAATCTGTTCTTGGTTAGCTTGTTGTTGTTGAAGTATACTCGTTGTCTGTCGTAAATTAACCTCACGATTTTACTTATTGAATCTCTTTGAGAGCAATTACTTCTTCCGTTTCAATTTGTTTGTTTTATTTTCTTATTTTAGTAAATTTCAGAAAGCATGCCTTTTTCCCTTTTTGACGACTCTTTAGTTACAAATTTCAACATGACATGTTTGGACCATAAGATTAAAAGACATTTTGGTAGATTTTGAATATCATTAGTTTAAAAGCACAAAATTCAAAAGTCTTGTTTACTTTCTTTAACTCTGTGTTAAGTCAAAACCAGACAAACACGTTGAAACAAAGGGAACATATGTTATGGCAAAGAAATTGTTAAGTAATGTAGTTCCTTTACACTCTTCAAAGTCATCTTGAGCTTTTGGTGTTTTACGATTGCTTGTCCTGAATCATACTGACCATTGTTTAGCTGCTTATTTTCAATTTACCTGATCTATCAAATAGAAGCACTGACATGTATAAGTTTCATAACATTGTGTAAGCATATACGTCTCAGGACATGACTGTTTTGTCTTCTGTATTTTCATATTTTGCAATATGAGTCCTGTTTCCTATCTGCTTACTTATTCGCACTAACTATTTCAGATTCTAGAACAGGCCCTGGCAGTGAGAGAAAGGAGTCAAGTCATTCTTGTAGACAGACACTTCAGGGAAGTTCAGGAAATGCTCTCAAGTCTTGTAAAGGTGATCTATCAGCCACTTGTAATCTCAAGTCCTTTACCTTCAATGACCTCAAAAATGCGACTAGGAATTTTCGAGCTGATAGTCTTCTCGGTGAGGGAGGATTTGGATATGTCTTCAAAGGATGGCTAGATGAAAATACACTTGCTCCCTGCAAATCTGGAACTGGGATGGTAGTGGCTGTCAAGAAACTCAAGTCAGAAAGCTGCCAGGGCCACAGAGAATGGCTTGTATGTTCATTATAATCCTTCGTAAAATGCTGAATATATCTTTATCACACTAATTCTAAGTAATAACTTTGTGTCCCTCATCAAACCTGCAGACAGAGGTTAACTACTTAGGGCAGCTTCACCACGAAAATCTTGTGACGTTGATTGGATATTGTGTAGAATCTGATAACCGGCTTCTAGTATACGAGTTTATGACCAAAGGAAGCTTGGAAAATCATCTATTCAGAAGTGAGTCAATCTCTTCATTTGCAGAATTAATATAATTCTTCATTTTTCCTGTCACCTAGGTAGGATTCTGTAGACTTTATTAGTGTAGTGGTGCAGGACATTTTTCTCAAGCATAGATAATCTAATAATCCTGAATTGTGGTGTTAATGATCTTTTTCTCAGCATTTCTTCTCGTCGATTATAATTCTATTCTTTCTTGTGGAGAATAGCATGTTGCATTTGAAATTAGTGCATGATATTGTTTTTCAGTAAGTTGCTGATCAAGACTAATGATGTTTCAATTGTTGTGCAGAAGGAGTTCAGCTTATGACTTGGGGTAAACGGATGCGTATTGCAGTTGATGTTGCACGAGGGTTATCCTTTTTACATAGTCTGGATGCTAATGTGATCTACCGGGACCTCAAAGCTTCCAACATTCTACTTGATTCGGTATATTGATTAGCGTAAACAAACTGTTGCTCTCAATCACACAACCAGCGTTAAGGTCACAAATAAACATTTTTCATGGAACTTCTGCAGGAGTTTAATGCAAAACTATCAGACTTTGGCCTCGCACGAGATGGTCCTGATGGAGATAGAACTCATGTTTCAACCAGGGTAATAGGAACTCGGGGTTATGCTGCACCAGAATATGTTGCAACAGGTACATTTCAATCTGTTCTCCATTAAACTATTCGCCTTTTGATTACCATGACTCGGACTTTTAGCCATGCTTAACACAATCTGGAACTTGTATATCTTATCTCAAATCAACTCTCATTCATTCGTAACAGGTCACTTGACTCCAAAGAACGATGTTTATAGTTTCGGTGTTGTTCTATTGGAATTGCTATCGGGAAAACGAGCTACAGGTGAGGAGAATCCAGGGGGCGCGGAGGAAACATTGGTAGAATGGGCAAGACCTTTTCTAAGCGACAGCAGACGAGTACTGAGAATCATGGATACAAGGTTGGGAGGTCAGTACTCCAAGAAAGGTGCACAAGCTGCAGCGGCCCTCGCCTTACGATGCCTCCATGTTGATCCAAAACTTAGACCAACAATGGATGAGGTGTTAGCCACATTAGAGCTTTTGCCAACACCAAAGGACAATACAAAGACTTCACCACCACAAGTTAATTATAATGCACCAAATGACAAGATATGTCATCCTCAAAAGAGATATGTGACACATTCAAGATAAAGATGTAACAAACACATTCTACTATATATTATAAAGAAAGATAAAAAGACCACATATAGTGCTTGAGTGTAATATATTCAATGTACATATGTAGAATGTATAGCTAAAAGTTACTAGTATTCCTTGTCTTGGTACTGGCCTCTCTGCCTCACAAAGGTAAGGAAGAACGATCTGCTTATATTTTACTTTCTTTTGATCCTACTTTATCTCTTTGGTCTCACAGAGGTAGAGGGAACGAGAACGATCTGCTTATATCTTACTTTCACCGGACCCTACCTCATAAATGTTTGTACATAGGAAAATATTTTCAATTTTATCATGTTTCATTGAGTCAACTTTTAATAACTTTTTGTTTAGAAAAATAAGTTCCTTAAAAATGAAAAACTAATTTTCGTTGCTGAAGCAGGAAAAAGAAAAACAAGTTGCACAAAAATGACGTTCCACTTTGATTGTGTCCTCCAATCCTCGAATACACCTCATTTTCACCCCTGCCCTGTATCCCAAATTCGCTGCACCACCACACACCCCTACCTCTACCTTATCTATATCTCTCATAGTATATATTTTAATTATATACCAATACTTTTAGAATATTACGTTTACTTACATAAAATTGAAGAAAAATGTGAAAACCTCACTTGTTATTTTAAAAATATTTTTCTTTGAAACTTTTTTCCCTTCATATCAAACATAGTACTTATCATTTTTATTGTTATTTTGTATAATATGCCTAAGACGAATTTAATCAAATAACATAATCAATGAAAATTTATATAGTCAACGTTAACTTGTTGGAATTGCAGTGGAGTGGTGGGTATTAATAATAGGCATTAACATCAAACGTTGACCGGGGCTAACAGCAATTGAACCGGGACATTTCTAGTTTCTTCATTTGATTGGAGTTGTCCAATTTTGATAATATTTTATTTGAAATTGTTTAGTACGTGAGATAAAAATAATAATTTTACGATAAAATTGAAAATTTAACTTTATTACTTGTTTGATTTGAGACATTGGTGAATTTCAAATGATTGAATGTGAAATAAATTAATCTTGAAAAATATATTAGTAAAATTTAAATTATTTAATATAAAATAAAATAATCTTAAAAAATATCTTAACTGATAAATATTCTTACTTATCTAATTCCACGTGCGATAAAAAGGAGGATTTTGGAAGACAACTTAGTTTGAAAACTGCTTTGGCGGTTTATAAAGATTTGAAAAACACAGAAAGTGGGCTCCCTCATGGTTTACATTAATATAATTTTCTATCGACAATTTTTATTTAAATTTGTTTCGTACCAATATACTATACATTATGTAGATTTATGTGATTTCATATATTTATAAGTTTTTACGTTGAAGTGGTGAGGGAAAAAATTCCTACAAATCTTGCCGGAGTAGTCAATTTTAAGGAAAAATCAAATAATTAGACGTATACATATATGATATGTTTATACAATATTTACTAATGTCATTGATAGTTTTCAATAGTTATACATTATTTAATAATTAGATATGTTATTGTTATCGTAGATTCATGATATTATGAACTTTATTTATTCACCTAGGTGGTTTTAAAAGTGGTAAACTCCTAACTATAAATTTAAATTACAAAAATTACAACAAAAAGAACAACCATTTTTAACCTTAAGCTATGCTGCACTAATACCATTTTTGTACAAAAATATATATACTTATTCTAAAAAAAGTTTTAAAAAGCTAAACTTAAAAGAAGAATATATATTAATATGGGACTCACTCACATAAGAAAAAAAAATAAGTTATAAAGATCGATTTAGTTTTTAGTTCAAGTTTATATAAAAAAAAAATTCAAGTAATAAATCGTTGATGCATACGTCTAAAAAACTCTGTATTTATAAATACCATGTAGATGTATGTATTAGCAACGTTTGCAATATGCAAAAACTTGGGTATAGAATACTATTTAAATGTATTTATTAAATTAGTTAAGTTATGTACTCCTCATTCATCTTACCTGGAATTTTGAATTACAATCATCCCTCAAAGTTTAATCTAAACTTAGAAGACATCCTTATGATACAATTATGAATAAAAAAAATATCATTTCACTATCCTAAACTTTGCAATAAATATTCTTCTTGGGGAGCAAATACATACACAATCTCTCAATCGTGTCCTCATTTTTATATTGACACTCCATCTCAGCCTTTTTCCCTTTTAACCCTTAAATTTCATTTTTATGTACCATTTAAACACAACATACTTTTTAATGATTTTATTTTATTCATGTTCTTCAACTTTAGTTACTTATTTTAAAATCGATGTGTGTCTTTTAATTTTTATAAAAATATTAAAAATTAACGAAATATATTAATTTTTTTAACAAAAACTTTTTTTTTTGTGAGAGTTTTCCTATATTTTTCTGTGAAAATAACATTTGAAATCGTGTTGGTTTTCTTTCTTAAAAAATCATTGACAATCCAACGAAGTCTGTCAAGTTTTAATATTTTTTAATAGTGTTATTTGCGATGAATAAAGATTCTTTCTTTTACTTGTATTGAAGATGAGTTTTCTTATTCATATTTAGATAAATTAAAAATTACAAAGCAAGTATTTGCATTAAATTCAGATAGTCGGAATGATATAAGAAAATATAAAATGTGTATGGTGTTATTTAATTTAATTGAACCTTTAAGAAAGAAAATCAAAACATATTTATTGATTTGTTTTCATGCAAAAATATAGAGAAAATATCAAAAAAAAAAAATTATTATTATTTCATAAAAATTGATATTCGTTCGTTAATTTTTAATTTTATTTTACAACAATTAACGGATGCACATTGATTTTTAAAATAAGAAACTTCAACTCAAGAACATAACTAAAAATAAAGAAATCATAAAAAATTATATTTCGTGTTTAACTGATACATAAAAAATGGAGTCTAAGAGTTAAAATAGTACTAGGCCAAAATGGAGTATCAAAATGAAAAGGACAAAGTTTGAGAGGTTATGTATGTGTTTGGCCCAAACGGGAGAATGTTTATTGCAAAGTTTTAGTCCGAAATTATTAACTCACAAGCTTGTTTTTTTTCTCCTTTATGAATTACACATTTGAGTAATGTAAGTTTTTTTTTAGATATATGTCTTGACGTAGAAACAAAAAAAAAACGTACATTACATTTCTATATAGAAAAGATGGTGCTAAATGTACTTCTGATTTGCACATGTTATCACCCAAAAAAAGGACAAAATTTTCTCCCATGGTTAAATTAAGACATTTATTTCTTATTAAGACTTTTTCTATCTTGCATAACACGAGCTCACCTATTTTACTAATTTATGACCCTTACTTATGCGCTTTTAGATGTAAAATAAAGTTTGATGATTCAATAATGATTAGATATCGAATGATATACATACAATATAATAATATGATATTAACTTTAGTTGGCTTGGATACCACACCGACATACTAGTAATGGTTGGTTAGATATTAAGTGATTTAGTGTGGGTATCATGAGAGGACCAGATTAGTGTTCATGAATATCATAAAAAGATCGATTTGTGATCATGTGGTACATACATCTAGGCATTTGACGTTTCATAATATATTGGTTATGCCAAAAATATAAAATTATTAATTGAAAAAAGATGCACGTATAATGCGCATGAGATGCACATCCAATGCATGATAGTTTTGTTGAATATGCTTGTACTCTTTTTTAAATTTCAACTTTATAAGCTATTAATTATTTCATTCAACATATATATGATATTTTTTAAAAAAAATACTACATAATTAACTAGAAATACACGTATAATGCACAGAAAGCGCACAAGATGCACATATAACATATAATTGATGATAGTAGATAAGATAAATAATATCAATTCTCACATTATTTTAGTGCGTGAATAGTATTTCACCAAATCATTTTCTTTTTATTATTATTATTATTAGTATTATTGTTATTATTATTATTATTATTATTATTATTATTATTATTATTATTATTATTATTATTATTATTATTATTTGTACCACATAATATTTTTGAAAATATAAATGAAAAAAATATATGATCAAAGTTGAGTAGTTCATATGATCAAAGAGCATGTGTATTCAAGATTTGTTATAAGGGTTAGGATAAATAAATGATTTTTGAAGATAAAATCTTTAATATCTTACCACATCAAAAGAGTATGAGAACTAGTCGTAGAAAGCTAGTAGAAATAGCATTCAGATCATGCACTTCTTCATAACGATAGAACTGCAACTCTTTTTAAAAAAGATTTTTTTTTATAATTAGTTTAATAAGTTGGAAAATAAGAAAATAAAAAAATATTGTACAACTGTTTAACGCGCTTAAGGGGGTGAAATAAACTTTTTTTGTCATGTCAGCTTTTTGACTTTCGAATAAATAAGGTGTTCAATAGATGATCTTGATGACTTAAGCCTTTAAGTTAATATTAGGGTTGATTGAGATCGCAACATACATGTCTTATAAATGTAACACCCTTGAATTTTGATTTGACTTGACATCTTATGACATTTTGACATGTGGCATGATTTTTTTGACTTTTTTTTTCATTTAACTTATATGCCATGTCATTTAACGTCTAATGTACATCCAAAAAAAATATCTAAATAATAATGTATATGTGATGTATATATTAAAGAAATAATGTATAATCGTGTATATTTATATCACACGAGTTTATATAAAAAAAATTGACTAAAATTTCAACCATATGTGTTTTACTCCAAAAAAATAAAACAAAAAAAAAGACATTTATTCTTTCGTTGAAAAGCTATCTAATATTAGTGAATTCATCTGCATTTCATACAAAAAAAAAGACATTTATTCTTTCATTGGAAAGCTATCTAATATTAGTGAACTCATTCGTATTTCATACAATCATTAAAAACATGAATAATTTATTAAATACGACATAAATAAAAGAGGTATTTTATATATAATGATGTCTGTATCTAATATTGTTTTAATATATATGAATCTAAGTAAAAAAATTTAGTTTTTCAAGAGTTTTTCCTAAAACATGAATAATTTATTAAATACGACATAAATAAAAGAGGTATTTTATATATAATGATGTCTGTATCTAATATTGTTTTAATATATATGAATCTAAGTAAAAAATTTAGTTTTTCAAGAGTTTTTCCTTACATGTATATATATATATATATATATATATATATATATATATATATATATAATAAATTAATTACACCTTTTTTTATATATATATATATATATATATATATATATATATAATAAATTAATTACACCTTTTTATAAATGTGTACAGGTACAAAATTCATAGTGAAAAAAACATTAAAAAAATTAAATGTCATCATTAGCAGTGCAGAACACAATATTTATTAATGCAATTTAAAGTAAAAAGATATAAACAACAATATAAATTATAGAGTTACAACAATCACAAATTCATATAAAAATTAAACCTAAGAGGTATATTACAGAGATACATTCAAAAATATACAATACACATATCATTACGATTTTAATCATTAAAAATACAAAATGAAAATGAAATCAATACATAATGTTTAATTTTTTGTTGATATCAATTTCACAAGCCTTATCACTATATGAGAGTTTTCTTCTTCTTTTTCGAGTCAAACAGAAGCATAAGTATGATACTTTAATGAAAATGAAGAAAAGCTTTGAATAGAATTTTATGAAATAAAAAATATAAATTTATATTGATAAAAATGGAGAAATGTCATAAGGTGTCTTAACTTTTACCTTTAGTATATAAGGGTTATGAATATGAAAAGGTACAAAATATGAACGTTATAAATATTATTATGAATAAAAATTAAATAAATGAGTTATGGATGTAAAAATAATAAAGCAAATGTTTTGAAAAATGATAAATAAAAAAGACATTAATATAAGAAAAGAGATAATAGTTTAAATGGATCAAATAATTTTTATTTTTTTATTACTTAATTGATATATTAATTAAGAAACACATTAAGTTATCATAAGTTTATACATTTAAAATTTGGGGGTTCTGAGGAATTATATAGATTAAAAATTGGAGGATTACGAGGAGTTATAGAGATTATGAAAATATAACTTATAAACATAAAACTTTTAATATATACAAAAATGTAAAATATAATGAAAAAGGAGATATTTCTTAATAGGTGAAAAAGACAAATAATAAAATTAAATTTAGAAAATGACAATTTTAAAATTTTTATTAAGTTTGTAAGATCAATTTCTCCCTTTATTTATTAGATAGGAGAAAATGAAAATATAAAGGTTTTCTTAATTAACTGCAAATACTTATGAGCATTCAAGAATGATAAAAAAAAATTATCATTTATTTTTGCTACATGGGCTATATTTTCACATAGGAGACATTTTATTGATTTATTTTTAAGTTAATATATATGTAGAGAAATGTCAAAAAAGGAGAATTTTATAAAAACGAAAAAGGGTAAAAAATATCCTTGAACTATCGGAAATAGCTCAAATATACCTTTGAAGTATATTTCGGCTCATATATACCCTTACCGTCAAACTATAGGGTCAAAAATATCCTTCTCATTAACAGAATCCGTTAAATGTCACTTAGATGTCATGTGGATATCACATGACATGCCACATAAGCCAATAGAGTTTCACTCATGCCACGTAGACTAATAAACTTACCATGGAATTCCTTCAAAATCCAATTGCAAAAGATAGAAATCCCCAATTGTTAGGGTTTGACTCGAAAGTCATGGGTTCCTTTCAAACTTGATTCCAATGGTTAGCTTGAACTAGCACAATAGAGTGCTTCTCATGGTAGCTTGACTTGGTGAAGCCACACTATATCATTGGTAGCATGGATTGAACAATAGTCCCCTTCTTTGAGTAGTTTGGACTTGCATAAGTAAGATGGTTTCCATGGTAACTTAGTTTAGCATAATGTTGTGATTTCCTTGATGACTTTGAATTGGTAAATTGCAATCATTGATGTGTAATAACTTGTATTTGATTAATAAAGAAGTATTCTTCCATGAATAGTAAATTTAGCTAAAGAGGGACAAGTCCCTAATTGAAATAATATGTTTATGACGAACAAGGTTACTTCAATGAATTATCAAAAGTATGTTCTAATTTGAGATTTACTTGTTATGATGTATGACTAGCTTGGACAATTGTTTATATTGCCTTCCTTGATATGTATGAATAGAGGTGATGATACAGAAGTATTCCTCTTATAGTATGATGACTTATGTGCATTAAATATACTTATGATCATGTTGTTATCTTTTATACTTATAGATTGTCTTATGTTGACTAATGCTTATGATATGTTTATGCTGATGATTTATTCTAGCCATCATATCTAGTACATGTTTGGACCAATACATGTTTTTTTTTACATTCTTATCAAATGTAGGGTCCATCGATATTGACTTTCATTCCCGTGGCTAAGTTCATAGTAAAACAAGGAGTGAAGATATGATGAGTCCTTATAGTATTGAGGATTTGACGACCATGTTCTTTTGTCTTTCATTTTATGTTTAGAACTATTGTATGTGTTGTGTCCCAAGGATATTCATTTGTTGCGGAAAAAATTGGACCCTTCAAAAAGCATTTGCAATGGTACATGGTTGATTTGTAGAGCCTTTGACGAGAAGATTATAATGCAGAAAATAACATTGTCAATATTGCCATAAACCAGGAGTTTACTCCAACAATAGAACTACCCCCCCCCCTCAACACACACACACAAAAATTAAGGATACCCTTTCTATTTTTCTTGGAAACAATTTCAAATACATCTATATTTTTGTAATACTGATAAATAAAACTAAAGGTCAAACGACATCAAATTTAGGAGTGTACCTACCACAACATGCTTTCTCGCATGGCAAACTATATGTTGCATTATCTAGAGGAATGTATATGCCAACAAAACAAATGCAGGTCATGACTGAACAACCAGATTAGTGCACAAGGACATACACAAGAAATACTCTCTATAAGAAAGTATTAGGTGAGATTTGATTAATACCAAAAATGTAAGAAATCAAACAAGAAAAAACATACACCACACATGTAGCAAATCAAAATTATATTGGACGAATTTTTAGGTTTGGTGCAAGAGGAGACGATATGAAAAATACAAGAAAACTATCACCGAAGACATTAATTTTGTGTATATAAAGTTATTCAAATACATGGTACACTGAATTTAAAAATAAAAAGGGAACTTATAGTTCATGACACGACATAATTAAGAGGACAAACAATTAATTTGTGCATAATTACTTACTAATAGATTGCCTAATCAAAATTTATAAATAGATTCACCATTAACTTAGTATGAAGAGGTGCAATACTAAATACAGATTGATATGTTAAAAGCCTAAAATATACATAAAAGATAAAATATTTTGTGCATAGGGATCTCAAAACATAACCTACACGTACAACACACTTGCAATGAATCTAGAATCATATTATATTATAAGTGGGAAGCTCCAAGATGTAAAGTTGAATTACCATTTTATCCCTATACTAAATAAAAATATTATATTCATATTTGATTATTTTATTTTTGAAAAATATTGAGCAGTAAACTTTTTTTACTATTAATGAATTGAGAATATTTGAAGAGTTATGAAAATTAAATAATCTAAATGTTAAAGAAAATGAAGAGACAAATGTTAGTTAATGAGGGCAAATATGTAGAGATTTAAGTTGCACATTAACTAAAATATAGAAGCAACCTTTACATTGCTAGAATCTTAAAAGTTGTAGATTTCAATACAATGAATCTCATAATTAATATATTAATACATGTTATTTTCAATGATAAATACATGAAAAGAAGCTAAAGGGACTAATTAATCATTTAAAGTGAAAGTATCATATAAAGCCAAGAATAATTTTCATTTTCCTCAAGTCCCCCCTCTCCATTTTTATGGGCTCTAAAGAAGAGTATATCATTTTTCTGAGTAGTTTTTTCTCAATCAATGTCAAAGTTAAAGGCTATTAAAATACGCTATGAACGTTGTTGGATCTGTGCAAGAATTTTAGCTATGGTTGTTGTTGGTCGTCAAAGAAATTTCTTAGTGAATAATACACTCATGACACTTATTATTTAATTTCCTTGCTAGGGCTTAATATGTGCAACACACGACATTAAATTTACGATAAAAAATTTCTATATGTTACTGATTTTACACTTATTTCATTAACGTAGCACATAACATTTCACTTATTCATTTAAATATTGTAGTTGTATAGTTTTTTGGATTTTGAATCTTAGAAACAAAAACACCATATAGGATGCTTATCAATTTTAAGAACATGTAATTTGTATTTTCTATTTTATAACACATAATATAACTTAAAAATATTGCTAATATACAATCTTCACAAAAATATTTTTATTTATATGACGACACGCGTGTGCCGCGTACCCAGAAGCTAGTATATATATAGGGGTGGGCATTCGGTATTTCGGTTCGGTTCGGGTTTTTTTTTTCGGTTTTTTCGGTTTTTTAAAATTACGTACCGAATACCGAACCGAAATATTTCGGTTCGGTTCGGTTTTTTTTAATTCGGTTCGGTTTTTTATTTCGGTTTTTTAATGGGCCTGTTTAGTGGGCTTTTTAAAATTTTAAATTTTACAATTTTTTGTTTGATTTTTCAACTTAATGGGCTAAAAAGTAAAAATAGACAATAAATCAAAGAAGTGCATTACTAATTTACTACCAAATTTCAATATATCAATTATCAATGATTCAAATCTTCAATATGTCATTAGGCATTAACACCGCAAATTTTAAATTCACAATGACAGTAAAACAAAAGTTGCATTGTAGATTTGTAGTTAATAACTTAATGTCTTCACAAATACAACATATTAAGAATCTAACAAGTAACAATAAAGTCTCTCATTAACTCATAATAAACGATAATAAGCAACAAACAATGTTGACTTTCATGAGATTACTTTCAACAATAACAAACAACAATAATGATTAATGAGTTTCTTGACTTTCATGAGATTACTTTCAACAATAACAAACAACAAAATTATTTCTTCATTGTCTTAACCCTTGGACCTTTTAGAAACTTAGAATACTACTTTTAAGATTTAAAAATGATATGATTAAATAAATGATGTATTAAACTCACCGCTTGCAAGTCAATCATAGATCAACAATGGAAGAGCTTCTTCCACTATTTGCCATCTCTACAATTAATAAAAAGAAACATGTCAAATGTTGTTTTAGTCCACTTGTTCCATTTCTTGTTGTATTGGCAGCATAATATTGTTTACAATGTAAGCACTTTGCTTTAACTAATACATCATTTTCAAAAACCTTTTCAAAGTGTTGCCAAACAAGAGACCTAGGATCCATTTCTTTTCTTTTTTTTGTTATTTCTGTACCAATCGACAAATCATTGCTATTAGTAGGTGTATTATCCGTAGAATCAGCCATACTTATTCGACTTTGATCAGCTACACCCATATTTAATTCTGTTTGTTCAGCCATCTATATATATAAAAAAATCATAAGAAATTCCCAATAGGCAATAACTATTAACTAGTAATAAAAACAAAATCAGATAAAAAAAATCAAAAAAACTGAAATTACGATTTCCATACCTGCACCTGGGTTGGCTGGTGGCTGGCTGCTGCTGACCTGCTGTCGCCGGCGGCTGGCTGCGGCTGACCTGCTGACCTGCTGTCGCGGCTCGCGGGCTGCTGCGGCTGGCTGCTGCGGCTGGCTGCTACTGCTGTCTGCTGCGGCTGGCTGCTGCGGCTGGCTGCTACTGCTGTCTGCTACGGCTGGCTGCTGCGGCTGGCTGCTACTGCTGTCTGCTGGCTGCTGCTCGACGGCTACTACTGCTGCTGCTAGCTGCTGCTCGACGAGGACGGCGGCTGAAGAGTGAAGAAAAGAGGATGAAGTTGAAGAGAGAGGAAGAGGATGAAGTTGAAGAGAGAGGATGAAGTTGAAGAAGACAAGAAGTTGTGCTGACTAGTGACTGCTGAAGTGAAGATTGAAGAATGAAGAGGAGATTAGAGTATTAGGGATTTAGGGTATTTTATTTAAAAAAAATTATTTAATATTAATAATTATTAAGTATAATATAATTTATAAATTAAAATAATAATATTTCGGTTTAAACCGAAAAACCGAATTACAAAGTGATACGTACCGAAAACCGAACCGAAATACCGAAAATACAAAAAAATAAACCGAATACCGAACCGAAAACCGAAAAACCGAAACCGAAATTTAAAAAAAATTCGGTTCGGTTCGGTGTTTCGGTTTTTCGGTGTTTATGCCCACCCCTATATATATATATATATATATATATATATATATATATATATATATATATATATATATATATATATATATATATATATATAATATATCTAATGAGATTTCAAATAAAATGTTTTGAATATCAAAAAGTTAGATCGAAAAGCAAATATATGGGCTAGTATTTGTTATAAGTGAGAAGCTCCTAACTTAAAAGTTGAATAACCATTCTGCCCTTATTTTTATTTCTAAACTAAATTAAATATTAATATATAAATAATTTAATATTAAATAATAATTTTATTTAAATTCATGCATCTAGACACAAGAATTCAAATTCCTTGGGATATTAAATTTTATGTGTCATCGTTTTTATACTCATATAATCATATGTATTATTTAAATACTAATTAATAAATATATTATATTATACTAAATACTAAAAATTAAATTACTATAGTACTTCAGACTAAATTAAAATTGAGGTCGCATAGGCATTGTTTCATGTGCTTCCTAGTCACATGGTTGGAATCACAATTGCACAATTGTAAGACCATGTGTATTGCGACCACGTGGCCCTTATCACAATCGTGAGGGTCAAAATTCATAGTTCACCCAATATAAGTTGGACACTTTAACTTCCTCTTTGCGATTGGGAAGAGCAATGCCTGAGCATAATTAAGTTTTCCCAAAATTAGGGTTTCTTTTGCATTTTTCCATTTTTGAACCCTGAGAACTCGGTGTGGGCGATCTCGCAAAGATTTTTTGAGATTTAGCATTTAGGTAAGTGATTTTGACCCTGATCCTTCATTACCCATTATTATTATTCCACAACATTGACATCAGTTTCTTGTTTTTTAGTTTAAAAGAATAGAAAGTTTCTCTTTAATTTGAGTTGAAGGGTTTCAAGTTTAAAAGTTGATTTCAACCGATATCTCATACAAAGTTCTGCCAAATCATTTGTTCCTTGGATGAATTAAGTCGTCTCGTAAGTACTTCATACATCTTCCGTCTTTAATTCAGTTTTTCAATCTTTAATTCACTTGCGGATTTTCAATTCTATTTTAGTGCAACTATGCACGCGCACGTGCACGTGTGCGTGCGCGTGCATGTGGCGGGCGGGCTGGCGGGCGGGCGTGAGTGTGTCACATACTTTGATGCCATGTAAAATTTAATCATTAGCCTTACTCGATAGAAAAATGTAGCTAACGAGGTAATAAATCCACAAGACCTACTACTCAATCTCTTAGTTAATGTGGGACAATTAACATAGGTTAAAGTATGCACATGAGTGTACTATCAATTTTGTAGGTCTGTTCCAAGATGTATGAAACTAATTATATAGGTCTACTTCTGTCTTCGTCATATGATACTGAATTCAAATATATTTTGCATATAGAGGATTCCACCAGTATTTGCAGAGAGACATTGCTAGGACATGTTAAATCATCTGTTTCTTCAGGCTCCCATGGAAAAACATGGGAGGTCGAAGTGGATCATTCTCAAGGACAAATTTTGTTGATGAAAGGATGAAAGAAATTTAGTGACTACTACGCAATAAGCGTCAGGCAATTTTGGATCTTTACATATAATGCTCGTGATCATTTTGATGACTCTATATTTGGTATGTGTCACGACCCAAAACCGAGCCGCGAGTGGCACCCACACTTACCCTCCTATGTGAGCGAACCAACCAATACAAAACCCAACATTTCAATGTAATATCAACAGAAAGTAATGTGGAAGACTTAAACTCATTAATGAAAATCAATTCAATAACTTCTAAAAACTCAACATCTATTATTTCCCCAAAATCTGGAAGTCATCATCACAAGAACATCTATCCTCAAATTACTAAAACTAAGAGTATCTAAGAAAGCTAAAATAAGTAAAAGCTAGTCCATGCCGGAAATTCAAGGCATCAAGACTTGAGGAAGAAGATCCAGTCCAAGCTAGAAGCATTAGCTCACCCTGAAATCCGGTGTAATGAAGACTGGCTAGAGTTGCGGTTGAGTTGAAGACGACGGTACGTTTGCTGCACTCCAAAAATACAAAGAAAGAAACATACAAGTAGGGGTCAATACAAAACACGAGTACTAAGTAGGTATCATCGGCCAACTCAAAATAGAAAACAGTATATATCAGTTAATATCATAAATCAACTACAATACTCAACATGTAGCAACAACAAGTACTATAATTATCAATAAGTACCACCAAGTTCATCCATGAGGACTCAAGCCTCAATACCATACTCATTTGGGAATTAGGTTCATTACATTGAGTATATTAACATCTTTCAAGATTCATTATCTTTATTCCTCTTGTGTCGGTACGTGACACTCCGATCCCCTAATTCAATGTGTCGGTACGTGACACTCCGATACCCTAATTCTACGTGTCGGTTCGTGACACCCGATCCCCTAATTCTATGTGTCGGAACGTGACACTCCGATCCCCTAATTCTACGTGTCGGTTCGTGACACCCGATCCCTTAATACTATGTGTTGGAACGTGACACTCCGATCCCCTAATTCTACGTGTCAGTTCGTGACACCCGATCCCTTAATACTATGCGTCAGAACGTGACACTCCGATCCACTAATCTCATTCTATCAATTTGTCAAGCCTTCTCTTATACCAAGGCATCATCAATCTCATTACTTTAGTTCATCAAGCCTTCTTTTATATCAAGGCATCATAAATCTCATTACTTTAGTTCATCAAGCCTTCTTTTATACCAAGGCATCATTAATAACGAAGTGAATTAGGGTTTCTTCAAGATTTAGGATTCGATATCTTCATTATGCTTATTTTATCACAATCACATAATCACATTCATGCAAGCATACAATTAAGCATATAGAAGGGTTTACAATACTACCAATACATATCATTCGCTATTAAGAGTTTACTACGAATAGTGTCAAAACCCTAACCTACCTCCACCGAAGAATTCGTGATCAAGCAAGCAATTTCCCAAAACTTTTGTGTTTCCTCTTCGTTTCTCCTCTCTCGATCGTTTCTCCTTCCCTCTCTTTGTTCTTTCTATTTTTCTTATTCAAAACCCTCTTTCTTTTACCCTAATTAACATATAATTAAGTATAAAAGATGAGGAATTAACCCACTAATTGACTCAAGGTTATCTCTTTTAACCCCCAAGAAATTGAGTCATTAATATTAACCCACGAAATTTATAATTATAGCAGGAATAGTCCAAAGTGCCCCTTTAAAACTTAAACAAAAATCTGACCCAGCCTGGGATTACGCAACCTGTGACGGTCCGTCATGGCTGTGACGGTCCGTCCTGCAGGTCCGTCGCAAAGTTCAGAGACTCAATTTCCTGAAAGAGTCTGTGACAGTCCGTCGTGCCTACGACGGTCCGTCCTGCACTTCCGTCACGACGTTCAGAGAATTGCTCCCAGTACCCAATTCTTAAGAGTTGAAGTGTTTTGAAACGAAAGCTCACGACGGTTCGTCGTATCTGTGACGGTCCGTCACAGAGTTCAGAGAGTCTATTTCAGCACTCAAATTTCAGAATTCTAAGTGTTTTGGAACGAGACACCCTCGACGGTCCGTCGTGCCCATGACAGCCCGTCGTGGGATCCGTCGTCTCAGCCAGTTTTTCCAGAAATAAAATCTGCTGCTCAAAACGACTAAACAGGTCGTTACAGTATGAGTACAACAGAAATTGAATATCCAATAGAAGATATTGAATTATATGATTCTATGGATATTTTGGATCATTCTACTGAAAATCTGAGTCATGGCCCCTTAGTTGAGAAGACAATAAGAAAAAAAAAGAAGGGAAAGAAGAGAATGATATTCGAGTGAATCTTCAGACTAATGCTAATGTAATTGAGGAAGAAAAGAAAGACATTCCAGTTAACCTTCAGACTAATGCTAATGTAATTGAGGAAGATATTTCAGTTAACCTTCAAACAAATGCTAACACACTTGAGGAAGATGAGTCTCAAAGTAAGTAATATCTTTAACAGGTTATTAGCTTTGCAGTGAATGCATTTTGTAGTAATACATTGCATCTGGATATCTATTTCAAGAAATAAGTTAAGGCTGCGAGGAGCATGAGCAAAAATCCAAAATTGGTACCAGTAAGACCAAAAGCTTATTAGACTTCTTAAAATAGTTAAGAGATTGTTTTTAGTGTAGATAGACTTGTATATCAACATAAGATCCTTAATCTTTCGTAAAAACAAGTAGCAACTCCCATGTTTCAATTTATGTCATAAAAAATTCAATAGACACATACTTTTAAAGTGAAATGAAACCAGTGATTATAAACATGTCATAACATTAATATTTGTGGTCATAAGACTTTTAAAACTTGTGTTCTTAGATATACCGTAACATTTCGGTAGGAATCATATCATTGAAGTTGTTATACTTATATAGCTTGTTGCAGATTAGGAGATCGGAGAAGCTAATCAAAGAAGTGAAGAAGTTGGTCCAAAGAATAACAGTCGATGCAGCGTGGTGAACTTATCCGATGAAACTCTGTATATTGAAATTGTTATAAAAAAGACACACACTACTTATATGGTAGGGTTTAATAATTTGTACATTCTGTTTTTACATTTGCTAGATTTTTCAATCCTTTTACATTCAAATTATTCTCCTAAAAATCTAATGATCGTGTTTGTTTGATAAATATATCTGTTAGACTATCCCAGTGTTGTGAACGGCGAGAGGCGACAAGGGCCTGCCCCGCCACGCGGCGAGGCGCTTGCCTTTTTGAATCAAGGCCCCAATTAATACCAAAAATTAAAAATATTTAATTGCATATTTTATCCAAAATCTTGATAGCAATAACACATATTAGCAAATATTCAATTCAAAAACCAATAGTAGATACTAAAATGTCTAAAACTTTAAAGACCAAACAATTCAAAATACAATAAACTAAAACTTTAAAAGTCTATTCTTCTTCAAAATTATCCAACTCTTGAAGATCAAAATCCTCTACATCATTGTATTGCTCTTCTTCTTGTTCCTCGTATTCTTCATCAATTAGTGTCCGAGTCCTACTTGAAGATGAACTTGTAGATGTACTTTCTACTCCTTTGCCCTTGTCAAGTGCTCTTGATCTTGAAGAAAGTTCCCTAAGATGATAAATACTCTCGTCCGCTCAAATTGTCGTAGCAACACTACCCCAAGTAAGATCATCATCCTCATATACTAGTTCATCATCTTGATCTTCGGGGCATCCAACTAACCATTCATTTGAATCATCTATGTTATCCAAGCGAATTGGATTAATAAGATCACGAGCATCATAACGACGTTTTAATGTTCTATTGTACTTAATGTACACTAGATCATTGAGACGCGATAGTGTAAGCCTATTCCTCTTTTTGGAATGAATCTGTGCATAAGTTATTGATATTAACTAGTTGATATTGATAATAATATAATATGAAAATTAGGATATAAATTTTTACCTACGTGTTCAGACACACTCCAATTTCGCTCACATCTGGATGAGCTACAAGTTAGACTTAATACTTTCATGGCAAACTTTTGCAAGTTTGGTGTTTCACTACCAAATAGTGACCACTATTCAACTATAATAAAATTAATCTAAAGGTTAGTGACTATAAATTAGTCAAATAATTTAAGTAAGATCTAAATCAACCCACTTACCCGGTGACCTTGTGTCTCTAGCTCTTTTAGCCAGACCACAACCAAATAGTCCATCCGCCATTTTGTACTTAGGAAGCTCAGCGACTAGTGCATCTTGTATTGTTGTATCATGGACCAACTTCTCAACACATACAATATACTCAGTCCACAGAGTCTTTGCTAAAGTCATTTTCTTGAGCTTTATAATATAATCCTGGGTTCAAAACATGGCCTGCAGCATGCAAAGGCCGATGGAGTTGTTCTGACCACATTGCATCAATAATTTCATACATTTTCTCATATTGCTTCTTAACTTCACGAAAATAATGTGCAATAGCTTCTTTGTCTCTATCAATTGCTTCATAATATAACCCATTGGTGGTTTTTTCTCCCCATCCACCAAACGAAGCACTTTTGTCAAAGGGCCACAAATTGTAAGTGCCCGAACAACATCATTCCAAAAGTGGACAGAAATAATAAGATTGGCAACTTCTTTCCCCGAAGTTTCCTTTGCAAATTTACTTGAATTCCATTCGGTTGAGAGGACTAAAGTTCTCAAGTTTTTTCTTTGTATGTACATAGCTCTCAAAGTTAAGAATGTCGTTGCAAATCTTGTCTTGGCCGGTTTCACCAAATTTCTTCCTTTGGTGAATTTTCTCATCAAGTTTAACAACAATGGCCTTTGACTAATGTAAGAATGGATTCTGATGGCCTTCTTAAAAACTGTTACAGAAAGATTAAGTTATATTAATTAGTAGCTAATGAATTATTGACTATAAAGAAAGTTAAAGGATAGGTTGATTACCGGAAGCATATGGCTTAACCTTGAATATGTCACCAAATATCAAGTTGATGCAATGAGCGGCACATGGAATCCAATAAATGTGTGGGTACGCACCCATCATCATACTTCCTGCTTTGACATTCTCACTAGCATAATCGGTGACAATTTGTACTACATTTTCTGGTCCAATTCTTTCGATAGTCTTTCAAATAACTTGTACATTTTGGTGGAATCGGTAGATTCATTGCTAGCATCAACAGAACTAACTATCGATTGGAGAATTCACCAAAATATTGATGATCATTTTGCCATTTTGTGCTGTCCATTTGTCCATCATAATGGAACATCCAAACTTTGTCCATTGCACTTTATGCTCATCAACAATTTTTTCTACTTTATCCACCTCTTTTTTTAAGGTGAGTCACTCTAACTTCATGGAATGTAGGAGGCTTCATTCCGGGGCCATGTTGTCCAACCGCCTCAATAAATTTATCGAATGATTTGTGATTGACGCAATTAAAAGGGAGTCCGGCATCATACATCCAAATTGCAAAAGCACTTACCGCACGCTCTTTTAGAATTTTCTTTGTTTCATCAATTCCTCCTCCTTTTTCAAAGCCTCATTTTTGTGTTGATTTCTGTGAAAAATAGAGGTCCAAAGGTCCTTTCGTCACATTCCGTGCGGTGGATGAACCTCCACTAGAAGATTTCTTTTGAGTTTTGGAGGGAGGCATCATTTCCGCATAATCATCCATTTCATCAAGATCATCAACATCAATATATTCTTCCGCCTACCTAACTTGAAATTTGGGATTATTAGCGATTTTGTTTTGCATATAAGCCCTTACTTCTTCTCTAATCTCCGACGGACAAGCGGCACATTGTTTAACATTCTTGAAACCACCCACTAAATATTGTTTGTGTCGAGTTATTCCACCATTAAAAGTACTCCCACAAATGTTACAATTAACCGAATCTTTCGTCGCACCTTGAGTGACATAATTCCATCCAATGTCCCTCTTTTTGCTAGCATTCGCCATTGGTTATTGAATTCAATTAATTCACTGTTTAGAAATATTGGAATAAATAATTAGGAAACTGAAAAGATTTTTTTTTAATTGACTGCCTATAATTTTAAAAGAAAAAATCACATAAAGCAGTAAGCACTGCTTACACGAGAAAAACAGAACTGAAAAAAATTGAAGAAGAAGAACAGAAAAAAATTAAAGAAGAAGAACACTGAAAAATGATATACCTCACAGGCCGCAGCAGCAGAGAGCCGCGAGGTGAGAACTGAGAAGAGAGTCGCGAGGGAGAACTGGTAAACAGAATCGCGAGGGAGAACTGGAGAAGTCTGTCGCGACTGAGAAGACAACGAGGGAGAAGAGAGTCGCGATGGAGAAGTCGAGAAGAGGTCAATCGCGAGGGAGAAAGCAGCAATACCAAAAGTATAAAAAAAACCCTAATTTTGACTAATATTGTTAAGTCAAATATTTTTAATTTTTTTTAATTAAAAAGGCGACGCCTTTGCTGTCGCCACACATCGCCATTTTGATCTCGCCTCGCCGCAGTGGAGAATAGCGAGGAGGCATCGCCTCGCCTCGCCTAGCCTCTCGCCAAAGGCGAGGAGGCGCTCACCTTTTGTAACACTGGACTATCCCTGAGATTCGCCAAAAGGACAAACATAGTCAACATGAAGAGTATGAGATTGGTTAATGAAAAAGGAATAAGATGGGGATTAGAAATAGAGTACACTAAGTGTAGGGCATCATAAAAAGAGGATGGACAGAATTTTGAAAAGATAACAAGATAGCTGCAGGTGAGACTTGTCGCTCAAGTTGATTCAGGGCCGCATTGCTAATGTTTTGAATGTTTAGAAGATCCCAACACCCCATTCGTTACGATATTATTAGCTACAATTTCTTCGGATTGTATTCTGGCCATTATAGTCCGTCTATGGAAGATGCTAGGCTGACGTTATATTTGTTTGCTTTAAAAAGACAAACAAACGATCAATATATGTATTTAGATAGATTTCAGTATTAATTGTCTTCTTATAGCTGCAAATATATGTATTCAGGAAAGTATATGTAAGCATTTTATTCAGTAAACATTATGAAATGAATTCTTACTTGTTCTTGTCTTTTATATATATTTTTTAGGTATACATGTGTCTGAGAAAATATACACTTGTATCTAATTAAGAATTCATAAATTTGATAAAGTGGACATTATTCAGAGTTAAGATTATAGGTGTACTTGGTACGAAGGAAAATATTTTCTTATAAAACAAGTGAATTTTTGACCTATTTTCTCATGTTTGGTTGGTGAATAGAAAATATATTTCAAAAAATTCTTTCATTTTTAGCTAGAGAACAAAAAATACTTTTTAGAAAAATAATCTTTGACACTAATACGAACCTTGATAATCGATCTAAGACATGACTCCAAAACCTGAACTAGAACACAACCACGACGACCTAGAAACTTGACTCTGAAATCTGACCCAGAACCTAACCCTGAATTCCGACCTGAAACCCAAAATTATAACTAAAACTGGATATTTGACCCCAAGACCCGACCTCGATTGAACTTGAACACGATTGACCAATTCAAATTCAACTCTGACACTCGAATCAAAACCCGACTTCCAAATTAGGACCCAACAACCAAAAACGGATGCGAGACTCAAGATTTGATTTTCAAATTGAAATCTCAGACAACTTCCCAACCAGGATCCAAACACACTTGACTCGAGACCTAACATTCAAACAAGATTTGAAACAAACAAAAGTTTAAAGTTCTTTTGTGTGTGTGTGGGGGGGGGGGTAAAAAATTCTTGGAGTCTGTGTATTAAAAAATGAAAATTTTAAAATATCTTTTAAAGAAACTTTTAATTTTTTTTGGGTGGGGTGGTGGTGGTTTGGAGTATGTGTGAGTTAAAGAAAATGTTTTTTCTTTTCCAAAATTTAATTTTGAATTTTTTTAGGGGTGTGGGTGTGGGGGTGGGGGGAGGGGGAGGAGTAGGGGTGATCAGGGGTTGTGTAAAATAGAAAAAAATCTATTTTTTCTAAATTTAAATTATTTTTCAAAAATAAAATTTTAAATTGTTAACTTCTTTCGGTTGGAGGAGGGGCTGGTTTCAGGGGCAGGGGGTAAAATATTTTTAAAAGAAATTTCTTTTCTTTTTTTTTTTTTTTGGAAGGGAAGGTCAGGGTATGGTGTGGAGTAAGAAAAGAAATTGTAGGTGATAGGGGATAATTTTAGAACAGATTCTTCATAGAGGCATTTCATTTTTGAGGGAGGTAAGAATCTGCAAAAATTATTATACAAATTAGTATATAAGTGCCAATTATAGAAACTGTATGTAAATGAGACAAGGAACAGGATAATGATGTTTTTTTCTTGAGGGGGCTGAAGAGTTGTATACATTTCTCAAAAGTGTATATTTGTTATACAAACTGCAAATCAAATCAAATAGGAACAAAAGTCCTACTCCATGATGAAATAGAACAGTTGGCCATTAGCTCATGGGAGAAAAAAGTCCCACTACAAAGAACAGACCAAATGACAAAAAAAAAGGGAAAGAAAGAAACAAGTTGCAAAGTTTTTTACACAGATTGTGGGACCAGCAAAAGCTTATGCAATTGCAGTTCATGGTAGTAATACTACCTAGCTTGCATGTCCTCTTCAGTTTTCCACACTACATCCTCTAGACTAGTCGAAAGATTCTTGTAGAACTGCATCAAGAATGAACAACAAAATGATTAGCATGAGATCGAACAATTAGCTCGAACTAGTAGGATCTAAAAATCAACGAGGTGCTTGCATTTCCGATAGACAAAACAAAGCAAAAACCTATGCCTTATTGGAACAACTAGTGTGATCTTTATTAAACTAAACATCCATTAGTTCTTCCATCCTCTCTCACTTTCCCATGGTTCTTGGCTTCTTTATATTTTCTGTACTCTTCTTTTATCTGGAGTTGTCCAAGACTCATGGTGAGTCGTCTCTCTAATTCGAGGCACACGGGTTTTAATTCCTATTACAGCAATACAAAAATCATGTTGTCCATTATGACATAAGAGGTTACAAGATGATATCACCGTTCTAAGGCTCTAAAGTGGACCCTGTAACTAAGATCAAACCATCCATGTTTTGAGGGACAATGAGTAACAATGTTATGGTCATTTCAAAGAGAGGCTATAACTTCTCTCCCTAATCTAAAAAACATGCATACAACCTCTTAATTCTTTGTTGCTATCTTGTGTCAAACAGTAACTTCAAGACTATGTTGCTCATTCACGAGCAATTAGCTTGTGTTGGCCTACGAAAACCTACTAATGGTGCTCTACACATTTCAGCATCGGCATTTAGATAACTTTTTCAGCAGTTAGAGGAATATGGTACCTTGTGGAATTCCAAAGTATCTCCTTTTGCCTTTCGCACTTCAACCATATGAAGAGAAGGGGCAACTTGAAATACCTACATTCAAGACCAAACAGTCTTCAGGCTACGATGATTAAAGATTCAAATTCCAAAGAACTTATGGCTATCCTCAACACAGAATGCAAAAGGTAAAAGTAAAATAAGATAATTGTAAATGACTAGCTATGCACATTGAACATACCTCAGTGGCAACATTAAGGTTCCCTTTTCTTCCAGCTTTGACATTTTCAAGTCTCATCTGAAGTAAAAGAGTAGAATGCTAATTAATTTAACTTTATTAGGAATCTACATGTCAATTGAAATACCTACTTGAAATACATCACCACCTTGTAGTTCTTTTTGTGAACATCAAAACCGAGGGGCTTTGCAGCTTCTTCAATCTTACTGATAATTTCATTGGCCGAGCATTTAGATGTGAACCTTGTTTCTCTCTTAAATTCCTGTGAATATCGGAATCAAAACATCTGTGAATGAAGTAATATTATAGCAATACACAAATCATCAATGTCTCCGACAAGGTGGAATACCAATTTATATTGATTTGAATTGTTGGTGGGAAAAATGGCCATTCGGGAAAAGAGACCAACTTTTTTGAGTAGAGTAATAAAGAAAGGTCAGTTTTATTCAGACAGGGAGTAAAATGAACTTAGGAATTCATTTTTCTGTAATTAGTCCTTTAACAGTTTTTTCATTTTTTAATTAGTGGATTTGCATCCTCAGTCATATGAGATAACTTAGCTGCAAATCAAAAACTGAGAATTCTGAATAATAATCTAAAAGCCTTCTGCAAAATGGATAACCGAATTCAACACACAGGAGAAAGAGATGGAAGTTAGTTTGTGTATGCATGCAATATTGCCGCAGCGTTTTGAAGCATCTAGCGCTTATTTAACAGCTAAACTTGATGAATTTAGCAGGTTAGCTCAACTCAGGGCATTTAGGCTCATGTCTGCTAGAAGACGTCTATTATTTTATGTAAATGCGAAGGTACTAGTTTTACTACACAGCATAGATTCTTTACTTCTTTCCCATTGTTATTTAGAGTGTTTGGGAATGAACAAAGAATTATTCAATGGTTACCAAGTAAGCATTAAGTCTTTGACATTCACATGAAACTTCATTAAAGCATGTCCTACTGAGAAGTACAATTATACACGATGTAATTCAGGGCACAAAAATCATGCAAAATCAAACAAAAGTTCCAAAACATGCAACATAAGTAACAAATAAAAATCGAAGTTCATAGTCGGTAACCTGTTCATCGAAGAGATTCCCAAGGTTGAGTCCTTTTGACATTGAAATCAACTCGAATGCATTCATGGGAGTTGGCTGCTCTTCCTTTTTCTCTGTTACATGATGTTCCTGTTGTTGTGTCAAGGAAAAGAGAACCACATGAGGATGACTTTATACAACAATCAATTCTTTCCTCTGAATTCAATGAAAAACTTGTTCAACATTTCAGTGTGCTCACTTCAGAATCCTTGAAGACAGCTTCAACATCATCCAGGTTGGCATCTCCTTTCTCATTAAAAATGGGAGATTTATAATCTTTCTTGAACCACTCATCCTCCAGAATTTCTGAGATGGTAATACGCTGCATAGGAGACACGTGCAATAATAAAATAAGAGAAAAGATGTTGATTTAGTTGCAAGCTAAAATCCCGCAATTGTATTCAGAAATCCAGTATGCTTACTGTCATAGGGTTCGGATCCAAGATGCGAGTAATTAACTTCATAGCACCAAAAGACATCCAAGGAGGACATGTAAATTCAGCAGCAGAGATCTACAAAGACCGTGATGACATCGTGAAAATAATAGGGAAAACAAAAGCAGATTGATTCCATAATGAATTTGGAAGAATGCTCACTTTTTTATACAGGTTAATAAGATTGGAGTCATCAAAAGGCAAGTAACCTGCAAGCAATACAAAGAGTATGACTCCGCACGACCACAGATCCGCGGTTGTACCATCATATCCACGATCGTTGAGCACCTAAAAGAAATGAATCTCATTTGTTAAACCAAGAGAAAAATAAGATAAGAAGAGTGCACATGACAGGGAGACCTTATTTTTTCTGTGAGAAATGAACAAAAAGAATAAGTTGTTGAAACGAATTTCATCATACCTCAGGAGCAACATAGTTGGGAGTTCCACATGTGGTGTGGAGTAAGCCATCATCCTGGAAAATTTCACTAGAGTAAGAAATATATCTGATTCCGAAAAGAATGTCAACTATAACCTAAGTGAAAGAAATATCTTGCAGGACTACTGCTGTCTGAAACTAGCATGAGTTCTCTAGCTAAAACGGAAAAAGGAAGTCATTGTCCA
This sequence comes from Solanum chilense, assembly GCA_032847665.1. Lineage (NCBI taxonomy): Eukaryota > Viridiplantae > Streptophyta > Magnoliopsida > Solanales > Solanaceae > Solanum > Solanum chilense. Next base: position 49,349,619 of record CM064973.1, read on the forward strand.
ATAATTTTCGGATCAGTTTAAAGCAAATAACTAGTCAGCAGTCAATCACAAATTTAATGACATTGTCCCAAGCTCCACGCACAGTTGCTTCACAAAGTTAACCAAACTCGAAATCAATATATTTCAGTTGAATCTGAATATTCTAATAATAAGATTGAATCAATTCCAAATGATGTTTAAACTAGTTAACAGAAGGAAGAAGCACAAACGGATTTCAGTAAAAATTATGCTGGCTTGTTTCTCTAGTGACAATTACTCGATTTGTGTTTCTAAAAACTCTTCTCAGTAGTTTGTCTCTGATATGGAGCTTTCCATGGAGATCTGTGGCTTCAGCTAGGGGGAGGGGGCGGAGTTATCTACCGCATTTCTCAAACAAGAAAATGTACTCAAGGCAATCATAAAGATGTTAAGACTTGAGATATTGATGCACAATCTACTAGTAGGTTACACAATGGAAGATTCACTGCATTAATTTTGACAGCCACAAAGCAAAAGTCATATCAAAGATTGGAGACATATGTTAAGAGTTTGAGAATGGATAATCGACAGTTACCCTAACTTGCTGGGACAGAGCACTCAATCCAAAATCAGAAACCTTGAGGTTTCCATTGACATCCAAGAGTAAATTCTCAGGCTGCACAATGAAAGCATGCCATAATAAAGGTAAGACAAAGACGGGAGCTTTAAGGCAAAATAGAACAGAAATTAACAACTAAAAGGCTGCAAAAGTAGCACTGCCTTACCTTTAAATCTCTATGGTAGACTCCCCTGCTGTGACAATAATCAACAGCATTAATAAGCTGCTGAAAGTATTTCCTTGCTTCTTTTTCATGCATCCGTCCATGATTTACCTGTATGCCAATAAAACAGATAATATCTTAATGACATGCTAAGTCGTCTGAAAAAAAAGTTCGTGCCAAATAGGTTTGAATTGCTTCGGAAGGACACATGAAACCTAAATTTGCAATCAGTGAGATGCAAGGTCATGCTCTTTGGTCAATTTTTTTATCTCCTAAGGTAGGGGAACCGAATAAATTAGAAGAAAGGAAGAATCATCCTTACAATTTTGTCAAAGAGCTCTCCGCCTGTAACGAACTCCAGAACAATGAATATCTTTGTCTTGCTAGCCAACACCTGCGGACAGACGAGAAGAGCATGGATTCAGAAGTGTAGCATACGAACCCAGGCCATTACCATTATCCACAGTCACATCTTATCTATAGTAGGTTATTGCAAATATACAAAATATTCAAAACATAAGTTGTTCGATAACAGATTTAATGTACTAGGCAAGCAATTAGTGCATGACATGCCAAAAGGTCTTTAGCAAAATTCGGAACATTTTCTTTCTACAAATTGGACACTCGCAATTCCAGAAATTTTAACTTGAGTTTTTCTAATTCTTTGATTTTTCAAGATTTTGATGATGTATCTCATATAGATGTTAACTCTCAAAAAATTGGAAAGTACCATGAGTAGATCAAGAAGATTAACTAACTACTCCAGTATATTAGCCAATTCCACTGCAGTTTATGGATACCAGCAATATATCTGCATGTCAATATAGGGTTACATTACAAGGCCAAAATCTGCCTTTACTCTCATCAACTTCAGTAGGTTAAATGCTGATGTGTTACTGGAATTTTAATTATAAGACTAGATCTATAGAATAAATAACTGAACAAATAATAAGCAGATCAAATTATTAGTAATATGTAAGGCAAGGAACCATCAAAATACAACCAAAGGTTAAAAAAGGTAGGTACTAAAATCTAGCACAAGCATAAATGTTTGTTCAACGAGATAGGCACAGAGAAGCTAGGCTACAGAATACATTTTAATCTTTGCTCCAAAAACCTTGAATGAAGTGGAATCTGCTCAATTTGGAAAGGACACATAAAAAACTGAACGAGGCCGCATTGATTCTAGCTAATCGCACTAACAAATCAATTACTAGTTTGTTCTGTACAATAGACTTTGTCTTGTCATAAGGTAAGTTATAAATTCTCTGCAGAATGCTTAAGCTTTTATTTATCGGTAGGCAGCTGATCAAATTATCCTTTTGGTAGTGTGAATTAAAGACGTCTTTCTGAAAGATCGTTGAGGTGAAGATTTGAAGTGAGATCTTCAACACATCATTTCTAGAATGGAGATACCTGCTGGCAACCCATGATGCATAACCAAATGCAAATTAACGGGTCGCTTACTATTTAACCTACAGGTTGGTGGTACGTATATCAGCCTGTACGATCAGTATATACATCCATATGATCACAAAGGCATACAGAAAACCACAATCACCGGAACTTACATACGCACACACAACACACAAGTACATACACATTGACATACAGAGAGGACAAACCTCATATAACTGAACGACATGTGGATGTCTAATTAACTTCATTGTAGCTATCTCCCGCTTTATCTGTCAATTTTGAACAAGAGATATAAGAAGTTATCATCCCACAAAACAAAAACAACATTCAAGAAACTGACAACAGTATCAGAAAATGAAATGCATAATTCAACAACCATGTAAGATGTCGAAGAGACAGTATTCGTTCAGATTCTCGGTAATCTACGTTACCAAAATAATTGGTAACCATAACACCAGAGTCCAGACAAATGGAAAATATATGAAAGTTTCAGAAAGCATGAAGAATGGATTGAAGATTGACCTGCTCAGCCATTTTGTGCTTAAGGACCTTATCCTTATCAAGAATCTTGATCGCTACAGCTTCTCCTGTCTCCGAATTCCTCGCAAACTTAACTTTAGCAAATGTTCCCTCACCAATTGTCCTTCCCATTTCATATTTACCAACTCTGCGCTTGATTTTTGCCTGATTCATAACTAAGATACTTGCACAGTCCTTTAAAGAATGCAGGCGTAATCCTTCTTAAAGAACCTTTTACTGCACAATGATTAAAACATCCATAAGACATCTGAGTTCCTAACATAAAATACTAATCTTTATGTTCATTTCATGCACTCACAGAATTCTAAGACCAATCACAAAAAATTATAAAATTGATATTCCAACACAACTTGACTAACTGCACCATAAAAAGAAACCCCAACTTGCAGCTTGACAGTGGAACGAGTGATGGATTTATTCCTGAAGGAAGTTCCCATCATAATCGCTTCTTCCACCAACAACATGCCCAGTCTGGGAAGGGGAGTCTGTAGACAGACCTTACCCCTACCTTAGGAGATCGAGAGGTTGCTTCCAATACACCCTCGGCTCAAGTAAAAGCAGTTTGAAAAAAAGAAAACATAGGGAGAGAGAAGAAGCCAAGACAAAATGTTCAAGAAAGAAAACATAAAAGTAGCACCACTACAACAAAATACCACAACAATCAAAGTGCTAGAAAGTTAAACAAAAGAGGTCCCGAACAAGAACTTTCGACCTTTCTTACTTCCTTTAGAAATAGGAAAAGTTAGAAGGTATATCTTGGAAGGGGCAATAAGGATAACAGAAATGGAATAAGAAAACACACAAGTTTGTTTATTCAGTTCTGCTATTTGTTTAAGGAGGAGGGGGAGAGAATCAAGGCACAAAATCATTTTATTAAAGTGGTCAATTATTATAGTCACACACTTAAAGGAAATGATTAAAGAAGGCAAGACTGATTAAAAAACAAAGCAATGTTGAATCATTCATTGACCAAAAGACATTTGTCTAGGTGTCTGTGAGAGAGAGAGAAAGATCCACTACCTAAACCTTATTACAGTTAATCAGCAACAGATCCCAGCAAAATGCAGCTAGCTAAACTACAGCTTAACTTCTATCACTTCAGAAACTATATTCCAGAAACAAATGCTGAGAGAGAAACAAAACAAGCTTCAAACCAGAATCAGTGGCATAAAATACAAACTTAATAAAAATAAGAGATAAGCTCCAAAAGGGGCCACATAGAAACAAGAAAATGGACCCTTTTGAGAATCAAGAAATGTAGAAAAAGGGGTTATCTTGTTTCTATGGAAACCTCAAAAAAAAAAAAAAAGATCTCAAACCAATAAGATTCAAAATCCTAAATTCACTGTTTTTAAGAAAACCCCAAAAGGCAAATTCACTGTTTACAAGAAAACCCCAAAAGGCAAAATCCCCACATACATATCAAAACAACAAGCATATTCGAATATACCAAACAAAATCCAAAATCAAGAAAGGGAAAGAAAAGGAAAGAAAAATACATACTTTGAGCTGAAATTTTGAAATGGGGTGTTGGCCAAGATAAAGATAAAGATGAAGGAAGTATGAAAGTTGCAGCCTTTGTTGTTTGGGGGTCAAAAAAGATTGATTACAGCAGCTTATAAATCTTCAAAAATTTGGACAAATATATGGTAAGTGGAAAAGAAGGCAACATCCAAATCTTGAAATTCCAATGTTGCTGTAATAATTGTAAATATTCTCCCAACAACAAAGATAACAACTATAAAAAAATGAAATAGTTTTTTTTTTTTTAACCTCTTCCAATGGAATCTCAAGATGGTTTATTTGTACCACAACCACACAACTATACAAAGATTGTTTTGTAGTAATTGACTACTCCTTTGGACAAAAGAAAGAAAAAAAATGAGTACCTTTTTTATAGATAACTTGAAAAAGAAAATGGATCACACTACTTATAAAGTAAAAAAAAAAATTATATAAGGTAAAACTTTAAAAACATAATACATAAATATGTCCTTTAATTTGATTTTCAAATCATATTTATGTTCTTCAACTTTAGATGTGTACAAACAGGCACTTAAAATTGTATAAAGTTGAACAAATAGACATACATGTCATTTTTTGTCCTGCGTGGTGTCCTACGTGTATTGTGTCATCTAGGACTCATGTGCTTATTTATTTAAAAGTTAGATAGTTAAAGTGTCTATTTGTGTATTATGAAAGTTGGAGGTCAAAGTTAAAATTTGAAGTCAAGTTTAGGATCCTTCGTTTGATAAAGAATGATCTAGTTTGACTTGGTACGGAGTTTAAGAGTATAAAGAAGATTTTTGAATCTTGTGGTTCTAAATTAAAGTTAGGTCAAATGTACAAAATTGCATTTTGATCTTGTGGCCTTATACATATCACGTGAAAAGTTGTTACAAAAAAAAGTCATTCTTTTTTAAACATACTAAAAAAAAGGATGTCATTTTTTCAAAAACGGAGGGAGTATAAAAATAAAATTAAGCTTATAAAGGATAAGATCTATTTATATTTTATAGTCAACTCATATTTTGAAATTATCAATTTTCGATACAAGTTCAAATTTAGTCCAATTTCAATACTAATATCAAACAATAGAAAATTTTAAAAAATTTATCTGTAAAACATAGTTATGTTTCTTTTAAGACACACACAATTATACATATTTTCCTTTCAAAAAAATACTTCAAAAAGTGTTACTCTCACCTAGTTGACATATTATGTGAGTAAGATACTCTTTGACATCGTTGTTGGAAGGTTAGAAATATTTATTTTGAGAAAAGATTTGTTAAAAAATTGAGTGTTTGACAAATTAGTAAAAATGTTTTTAAATGAAAGAAAAAACAATTTTTTCTGTGGTTGAAAAGGCTAAGATTTTCTTTTTTTTTATTAAAAAAACAGCAGAAATTAAAAATTATTTTTCTCAAGACTAAGATATCATTTTCATATATACATATTTATCAATATATTTTTGGGCAACTTTCACATATAGCAAACAAAAAAATCATATTTGTATAATATAGCAAACTTTGCATAATTGCGCTCCATAGCAAACATAAAAACTGTATAATTCGCTATACTTATAAAAGTGTATAATTCGCTGGCCTAAATTGTATAATTCACTGGCCTAAATTGTATAATTCGCTGGCCTATTTCGCTGCAATTGTATAATTAGTTTTGCATACAGTTGAATCGAATTAAAATGTATGTATATTGCATAATTATAAGTGTATAGCAAGAAGATATATGTTTTTCTCGCTTTATACAAAAACAGAAACACAATATATACACTTCTGTTGTATAAAGCTAGAAAAAATTGTATATCACTGCAATTGTATAATTCACAATTGTATAATTCTTTGGCCTTTTTCTCTGCAATATTTAAAGTAAAATGTTTGTAAATTATATAATTAAGTGTATAACACGAAGATATACATTTTTGCATGTGTATATACAATTTTCTCTCGCTTTATACAAAACAGAAACAGAAATTATACACTTCTGTGTATAAAGCGAGAGAGGCGAGAATGGGAGAGTGGCGAGCGAGACTTCTGGGAGAGAGACGCCTGGCAAATTTTTGTCAATGTTTGCTATGGAGCACAATTAAATCAAACCCTAGCTATTCCATTTAATTTAGGTTATTAGTTTGCTATTTTATACAATTTTCCCTATATTTTTTATTAATTAATTAGCATAATTCATAAGTTAAGTTAAAATTCATTTAATAATTTCATTTTTTATTTTAATATAATAAATTTTGTAATATACATTACATTTATATATTATTATTATTATTTTACTTATTATTTTGTACAATTAAAAAAAGCGCAACAATACTTTTGATTAGAAAAAAGAAAGACAATGAAAATTTCAGTCTGTTAAAAAGATTTTCTACGAATTATTCTACCAACAAATTTGATGAAAAAATCTCTGTAGGTAAATATTTCCTCAATATTTTAATTCGCATATAGATTATAAGTGAATTTTAGTGCAATATATCTTTTGTTAAAAAAAAAAATTAGTAAGATGATTGAATTTTGTCGCCGATTTTTTGCAAGTAATTGCACATAAATAATTAAGTAAATCTTGTAAGGTTAATATTGGCCAAAAAATAAAATGTTGTACAAAGAGAAATTTATTATTTTTCTTTTTTTTTTCTACTATTATAGAAGCACGAGTTTAATAACTGGCATTGACATGTCTGCTTCTTGATATTTTAATTTAAATTCAGGATAGTTTTGACATTAATTTCAATTATCTATTGTCTTAATTGTAGCAATTTAATGACCACCTCATTAATTTGGTACATTAATCATCTTATTGGTTTCAATAGCTACTAAATACACATTACTACAAAAAAAAATATTCTAATAAATATTTCCTCCGTTCATTTTTAATAATCATAATTTTTATTTTTAGAATTAAACTATAAGAATTTTGATTGATATTTTAAGATGTATTTTTTCATCAAATTAATATGCGAAAAATTACAATTTATAGTACTTTTCATATAGTTTTTTGAATATCTAAATTTTTTGTTTAAAATATAATATAATCTAATTTAACTTTAAAAGTTAATCTAATTGATTTTAAAAATGCGCAACATAATAAATAAAAGTGGACGGTATTAGACATATATAGTGTGGATTGCAAATATTATGAAGTAGTTATCATTGTCTATATGTTTAGAAAATGTGGTTCAGGAGACTATATGTGAAGCAATTCGATATAAATTGATATCGATACCTTCGAATTTGGTAACCATATCTGCACTAACAATTACTTTTTCCGTCCGGTATTATTTGTCACGGTTTTTATTTTTAGAGTTAAATTATAAAAACTTTGATTAATATTTTAAGATGTATTTTTTCATCATATTAATATGCAAAAAAATTATAATTTATAGTACTTTTCATATAATTTTAGAATATCTAATTTTTTTGTTTAATTATCAAATTAATATGATTTAATTTACATTTGAAAATTAATCAAATTAACTTTCGATAAGCATACATGACAAACAATTTCAGACCGATGAAATAGTTATGAATTCTTTTTCAAGTTCCAACTATATATTTTTAATGTTAAAATGTAAATATTATGAAGCATGTATGTGGTCCCCTCTATCATTTTATACCAAACAAAGTTGATGCATCTATTTCTTCAGTCATTCTAATATCTAAAAAAAGGTAATGATTTTTTCTTATAATGTCAACTTTTATAATGTTGGGCCCGTGTTAGTACGAACGAGTACCATTTAATTTTGCAGAAAATTATATCTAGAACAATTTAGAAGCTTCACATTTTTGCTTATTTTTTCTTTTTATATACACAATGTTCCATTCATTTAAATATTTAAAATTAATCCGCAAATTAGAAATAAGATAAGAATAATATGTTAATAAGGATGCGTCCTGAGGTATTTGAATCATGTAATATCTGAAGCAAAAGTCATCGCAAATTACTTTCATGAATTCTTTGAAATTTGGATTAGATATTTTAAAGTTTTTCTCTCAAATCATAAAGCACTACAGAGTCTACTACCTCTCAAATCGAGGATATACGAGTTCAGTTTTCAACTCAATAAATTATTTATCTATACAACTACATTGATATATTCACATTTTTGTGAAAATACACAAACATATACGTGAAACAAGTCTCGGATCAACGGAGGCTCATAAAATTAACTAAAAATTTATTTACTTTTACTTTTGTTTTCTCATGTTTTTTATTGAAAGCTAGAAAACCCGAAATTTCAAACATGAAATCATCTATATTTCTTAATGTTTTTGACCTAAAATTCTTATATTCCTACAATTTAAATAGATATGAAATGTAGAGATTCTCTTTTTATAGTTGTGAAAGTCATAATTTGTTGTTTAAATCTTATTTTTTTAAAATTGCATATACTTTTTTGTTCTTTTATAAAGTGTATTAATGAAAGTGTAAAATTGTGCAAAGTTGAAGCCACCTCAACTATTACGTCCCACTTGCGATGGTTTGGTAGCTGAATAAAAAGAAAAGTTATTTATGTATTATTAATTTTTAAATAATTTATATGATATTTGGTAATTAAATATTATATTTGATTGACACTTTAATAATTATGTATAAATTATAAGAAAATCAATATATTATTTTATGCAAAATTGAAATCTAAAATATTTTTTGTTGTTTCAATATTATTGGATAATGTAGATGCATTTCTTCAACGGTAATACTCCTTTCATTCACTTTTACTCATGACTTATTTCTAAAATAGGTTTTCATTTTTCTTGTTACTTTTGACTTATTAAGAAAAGATAATTATTATTATTTTTAAATATTTTACCCTTAGCATTTACTATTTTTTTCAAATCTTTTATCAAGACCTAATGCTAAACATCATTTTTTTAAATAAATGTGTCAAATTAAATAGAGACAAATAAAAATGAATGGAGAAAGTATTTCGTAGTCTTACCAGTGAATATTGAAAAATTTTCCTTTAAAAAAAATGAGAAATTGCGTTACATCTCAGTGGATTGATATAATATGTTTTACATTAACATTATTTCTTATATAATATGGTTTTGGTATTTAATTTTTGTCAATTATTGTTGTCTTCACTTATGACTTATGAGTACGTACAACTCTAGCTTCACAAAAATAATTTAAATTCTTTGAAAAAAATAATTATCTATAAGAATGTCATTCTTTCTTTCTTTTGGGGAAAAGACAGAAAATTAATTGATAAAATACTTGAACAATTTATACAAAATCAAAAAAAGGAATAATAAAAATTAAAAGCACAGTTTCTTGATAATTTTTAAATTGTGCACCAAATTTTCATGTAATTCACTTTTTGTGAGTTCAACTGTAATGTGGCCATTCATATTTGCTTTAATATTAGACTTTTCAAATATATTTAAAGAAAACACAATTATTTTTTAAATTTTAAACTTAGCATTTTAAAATTAACATCATCTGAAACTTCTTCTCTAAAAATAATTAATGATCATTATTTGAAAATAATACTATAAAAGGAATTATTGTATATGCTGCCTCCCTGCATGGTACAACTATATAAGTGAAAATAAAATAAAATAATGAAAGACCAAAATAACGCTCAATAGAGTTTATTATGCTAAGATTACCTTTATACAGTATTTAGTTTAAGACATCATGCACAAGTATCGCTCAATCTATGTTCGAAATCTCATAGATATGTTTATACTATACTAAAGTCCTATTACCTCTGAACTTATTTTATTAATTATTTTCTACTCTTTTTTTGTCTACGTGACACTATCTTGTGAGTCCAACGCTGATTGACTTTTTTTCAAGCTAGTGTCACGTAGATTGGAAAGGGGTGCAAAATTACTTATAAAATAAGTTCGGAGGTAATAGGACTTTAATATAGTATAAATGTGTCTCTGAAATTTCGGACATAGGTTAAAAGGATACTTATACATTTTCCCTTTAATTTAATGTATTGAAATAAAATATATAGCATTATTTCTATAAAGAAAGCATTATTTCTATAAAGAAATATTTATTTACGAAAATATTCTTTCGCATTTTTTATTTTCCCATATTCTTCACACTTTTTCTGCGTTACCTTTAGTATTATTTATTTTATTCCAAATCATTTTTCAAATAAAACTATACCATAATAATAATTTATATAAAGCATCATAATGAAATCTACACTTGGTTAATTAATAAACAAAGTAATAAATGAGAGTTCTTGAAAGCATAAAATATTTAACCTTCAAGAAGACTAAATAAACTATTTATTATTTTATTGGCGGGTGAAAGTCATTTTTTCCTCCAACTATGTTTAAAAAAAGTTAGGTTCTATGATATGAAGAAAATTTGTTTTTCATGTTTTCTATATTAAGTAAAATAAATAATATAGATGTGAGCCATTTATACAATTTTTTTATCATTTAATTATATTAAATTACTTATAATTTAATAAAAATATTTATTACAAATAAATATGGTCCATATACTCGTGGCATGTCTCATGCACCTTATATAATTATGATTACTGTTTAGGTGACAAATCTAATCGCTACAATATTATACTCTCTCCGTCCACAATTGTTTATCATATAAAAATCATGCACATTCCTTAAGAAAAATTTAATACGAGATGTAATTTGATTAATATAAATTTACTATATCAAGAATAACAAAAGTCTTCCTAACTTTTATGAATTGAACTACACTATATCATTAAGGGCAAATTTGAAAAAAGATAACTCATTCTTTTTTGATTATTTAAATTGACGATTAGTTTTGAATATCTATTTTTAATATACCTACTAAATAATTGTGGACGAAAGAATATTTACAATATTGTTCATGTATATAGTTTTGGAAAGGCAAAAAAAAATAATCATAAAATAAGTTTTTTAAATAATGATCTTGGGAATGGAATCTAGTCCATGTGTTACATGTGGTGAGTAGGTCCAACAGTGATATGGAAAAATAGGAAGAAACTAGGGAGATAAATATATATATATATTTATTATTATTTTTATCTCAATTTATATCACATTTTTTGAGATTTAAATAAATTTATTTTACTATATTTTTTTCATATGTTGATTATATATTCTGAATAGTAAATGATTACAATTTATAACACTTTTTATAAAATTTTATTTTTAAAATTGGAAGATTCCAATCTGAATTTGTGATTAGTTTAACTCTTGAAATTCTGAGAAAATAGATGACAATAACTTTTTCTAAAAAGCCTTTTTTATCTATTCCCTTGTCCTTGTTATGTAAGCATTTGTATATTTGGTACTTATCTTTTTACTTTTCTTATCACTTTCTTTCACTTCTATGCTTAATTTATTTAATTTAAATTAATACAACTACTTTCATGTATTTTTTTTATTTATAATAGTGAAACAAAATCCTACCAAAATCTTTTATTTTCCTATATATGACTTCCTTTATTCAAACCTAACTAGGACCACCATATTCCTTCCCACACCACCCCAAGCCCTACAAGGACCACCATTCCTTCTCCCTCCCCCCACCCCCCCAAGCCCTACAAATTGAATGGATTTTTCTTTTTTACGTGGCATGTTCAATACCTATAATGTAATTCTATTAAATTTTAAATTGCGTCAAAAATTTTCATTAATGCAAATGTAGACGTTAACATCAACCATTGCCCCGAACCATAAATCCTCTTTAGGACAAATATACCTAACCATAAATCCTTTTTAGGACAAATATACCTAAGTAATATCAGCACTAATTATTAACAAGGACTGTGGTAAACTGATAAGTACTCTTTCATTCTTAATTAGAGGTCTTAGATTTGAATTTTCCTAGATATTAAGTCACTTTTTCAAGGAGCTTTACTCCTAATGTGAGATTTTTCGATTCCGATGTGAATATAGATGAGAAACCAAAAAAATATGAACACTTGCTGCGTTGAACCCTCAATTATAAATGAGGAAGAATGTTTCTTAGAAGGAAGATGTTGACACCACATCATTTTCCACCAATTAATAAGGCATGCAAGTGTCTACCAGCCATGCCCATGCATGATGATTTTCCCTTATTATAATTATTCAAACTATATGGTAAAAGAACACCCTAGCATTATGATATATTTATAGTCAATTTTTGTTAGGAAGAAGAAACACACTCAAAGCCACTACAAATAAAAGATTTTGTATCAATTATTTAGCGATAATAATAATATCATACGAGTATTTATAATTAACACCCTATATAAATATCGTTAAAAGCTAGTTTTAGTGATTCTGAATGTAATGACGTTAACTCTATTATAAATACTTTTGCGAGCAAGTTGGGACATTAAAAAACAGCCTCCCCCTCAATACCAAAACCAAGAAACAAGTAAGACTCTTGATACTCAAAACTAGGGGTGTCAAATGGGCGGGTTGGTTTGAAATTGAAAATATTTTAATGGGTTGAATAGAAATCGGGTTGGGTCTTGACCCACCTAAGTTTAATTTGGGCTCTAATGGGTTGGGCTCAAATGGGCTAAAAAACGGGTTGGGTCTTGACCCGCCCAATTTGACCTGATTAATCTCAATAATTTAACATATTGATATTTAACTTTATAATCACAATTTGAAATTCTGCTCAAGATTTTTTTGTTTAAAAAGTAACAAATGGATATATAATCCTAAAAGATGTTTAATAGATATTAATTCATACTTTCAATATAGAAACACATCTTAATAAAAAGTTTTAAAATGGGTTTAAAAATTGGAGATTGAATTGAACTCAATTGAGAATTCTCTTCAAATGTGTTAAGTTTGAATGGGTTGTGATTGAACCCAATTCAAATTACTTGAGCCCAACCCTTAAAATTATGAACGGGTTACCTATATTTGGATTCATTGTTGACACCCCTATCTATCCAAAACATATAAGAAACAGAAAAATAATTCATCTACCCTTTCACTAGTACTCCCAACATGATTACACATGAAAGTTCTTCCTTACAAATTTTCTAGAGCAGCTGAAAAAAAGGTTCATTAACATGTTTAGGGACCATACGGAAAATAAAGGTGATGTCCCAATGAAATTAAAGGTGGTACCATGCAGCTTGCAAGTTGCAAACAACATGTAACACAATTTGATTACTAAAAAACTTTTCATGTCTGGGAAGACAAATAATTTTGGCCATCTTAACAAACGTATTAGTTAATACTATGCACAAATTAAGATAATATAATAACTAGTCTTAATAGTGAAGGATTTTGAAGAGAAGTTTGATAACATACATGAGTGCAATTACTATATGTGTGGTTGTTGTTACAGCCTATTGCAATTAAACCATAAGACAACTAGAATTCCAAAAGATCATGAATCCATCAAACACACATCTCTCATGTCATGTATCTAGAACCAAACTCATGAGGTTGGTATATTACTTATTCTTACTATATTACTATAGTAATATAATATATTACTATATTATATCAAGTTTTTATTTTTTTACAGAATTAACCTGCCGGTATTTTTTTTTACTTATTTTTTATTTTAACGGACCTCATGAATTATTATTTTTTATAATGAGGTCATTTTTCTAAAAAAAAAAAGGTAGCAAAGGGTGGAGATAAGTCATTTTTCTTAAATTTGAGGAAAATGAATTGATTTGGAAGACATTTAAAAAAACCAAACCAAACATGAGAAAATTGAAAAATATTTTGATTTTTTTTTCTTGTAACTTTTAATCTTACAAGCCACACCTCAACTTTCTAACCCAACTCATGTCTCCAGTATCGATTCTCGATAATAATTTAAAATATGAATCCAGATCCTCAATTCAAATCGTACTCTCGTGTCTTAAGTCATCTCGGGTCAAATTTCGATTTGGGTGTCGGGTCCTAGGTATGCATTCGAGGTCAAAAACCAAGTCATCAGGTGTCAGGGTGGTGATATGAATTGTGTGTCAGAGTCGAGTTTTGAATCGAGAGTCAAAGTCGGGTTTCAGTTCAGGTGGTACGAGTTCAAAAATTGATTATTGAGGTTGGATCTCGATTTAGAATAAGGTTCTGGATCGGGTGTTAGGGTCGTATCCCACATCGACTGTCAGGGTCATTTAATGGTTTGGAAGTCAGGTCTCAATTCAAATGTTGGGCCTAAATTCGAGTGTTACTTCTCGGGGTCAAACTTTTGTCTAGGTGTTAGCGTCAGATCCTGATTCAAGAGTTAGATTTGGATCTTTAATAAGTCACGGGGTTTGGGGCCACATTTTGGTTCAAAATTTGAGTTTCAAGGTCGGGTCTTAAGATGAGAGTGGTGTTAGGATTTGGCATTGATTTAAACGTCGGGTCTCAAATTAGGAGTTAAGGTCAAATTCTAACTTGAAATTTGGGTCTTGAGTCGGGAAATCAAGGCCGGGTTATGGGTCCCTCTTCTAAATTTAGGTCTCGCATCAGGTTTCGAGATCAGGGTCGAGTATTGATTTGAAAGTCGGGTCTAAGTTCAAATGTCAAAACTCGAGTTTGGGAAATGGGGTCAGATTCAAGGTTGGGTATTGGGTTGGGCCACAATTCAAAATTTAGGTCGTGATTTAGGAGTTGGGTTGAATCTTAAACCAACCGTTGGGATCAGGTCTCACTTTGAAAGTCAACTCTCACATTTGGTGTAACAGTATGCAAAAACTGAATCGACTGATAAATCGAACAGAAAAAGTGTTATTTGTTTATTGCTATTAGGTTATTGAATTAACGGGGTTTTAATGGTCTTATAAAAATAATGGGTTATTAGTTCGATTTGACTTAAAAAATTAGGTTATTGAGTAAACCGTAACCATTAAGACTATAATTATTTACTATTTTTTCTCTATACATAAATAATAAATATAATCTCAATATCTTACTAGTTATGTCTTTATCATTTATCCTTCAATTCATTTTTGACTTTGATTTTGAGTTCACAACTTCACATTATACAAATCGGCAAAACCTAAAGTAAGGACCATATTCCTCTTAATTTCTCTTTGTGTTACAGATGTATAGTTCTTTTCATAATTGTCATTGTTGTTTCTATTATATGAGCATTTTAATGTCACATTATTGTCTTGTCGTGTCAAGTCTATTAGTGATGTCATATTTATTTTATAAGCATTTTCTTATTGGTTAAACCGAAAACCAAACCGTTAAGAATTGATAAATTGATAAAAAAAAATCTTATTGATGTTTTTATTAGTGTAGTGTATTTAAAAATTAAAAATTGATAAACGAAACCGATAATACATAACTAAGTGAACTGACCGATGACACCCCTAATCAGGTGTAGGGGTTGGGGTCGTGTCGTAATTCAAAAGTTAAATCCCAATTCATATGTCAGGTCTCGGTGTTAGGGTGTTGAGGTCGTATCCTAAGTCAGGTGATGGGGTATAGTACCGATTCATGAGTTGGGATTGGATCTCGAATCAATCATTTGGTGTTTGGGTCGTATTTCAATTAGAAGTTGAGTCTCTAGTTGAGCTTTGAGGGTCATATTTTGATTTGAAAGTTGGGTCTTAAGTTGAGTGTTTGGATCTGTTTTTGATTAGGATGTCGGATCCTAGGTTGAGAGTTGGGGTCGGATCCTGATTTAAAAATCAAGCTTGATTTGAGAGTCGGAGTAAAGTCTCGATTTGAAAGTTGGGTCCTAGGTCAGGAGTAAGGACACGAGATCAAGTGTCAGGGTCAGATCCCAAATTAGGGTGTGAGGTTACTCAAGTTTTCTCTCAGTTGATCCAATGCATCATAGATAGAATGGAGTGGGCTATACGATGACCCACATTAAAATTCAGACCCAAGTTGGTGTTGGGGTTGTATCCTAATACAGATGCCGAGATCGAGTCTCACTTTGAATATTAAATTCTGGGTTGGGAGTGGAAGTTTGTTCTCGAGTTGAAAATATTTTTCTGTCCAAAAATCATTTATTAGTAGGAATATATCTTATACTTCCTACGGTATAATTTAGGCTGAATCCATCGGTGGCCCCCTAAACTTGGCACCAAGTTTCACTTAGACATCTCAACTGGACGATGTTCATTTTAGACACCTTATCTAGGGTCCCGCTATGTCATTTTGATATTATTTTTTTGGCAATAAGCAAAAAGTTGAAGGAGAGTGTAATACACTTGTTGATGACGTGACAAACAACCAATTAAATGATTACATGTGTAATTTTAAGCTAAACGTTATTTTAAAATCTATTTATTAAATAAAATAAAAAATATCCTTAAAAAATCAATTTAACCCCCACTACACCCGACAATTTTTTAAAAATTTTTTAATCAACTTTTTAAATTTTTCCAAGACCTACGGAGCACATAGTCCATAGACCTTTCAGTTTTCACCTTTTTACTGACAAAATAAAAAAAAATAAATAAGACCTTTCAGCTTGTAAATCAAATGAAATGACACGCCTTCATCATTTATTACAAGTAATAATAGTATTACTTTTCTCGCCTTTTCACTTGCTAATTTCGTATATCTTCTCTTTCTTTCTTTTTAGTGTTGTTTTGTTAGAAGAAAAGAGAAAGGAAGAAAGAAAGAGAAAAAATATGAAATTCGAGTGTTGGTAGCCATTTTTCGGTAAAAAGGCCAAGGGAGATGATTGTAGATTTAGAAAAGTAATACAATGAAGAAGAAGAAAAAAGACTTGAAAATGAATGTGAATTAAAAAAATCAGCCTCCATTGAAGGAGTTTAAGCTTCAAAAAATGGTGGGAGATGGTAGCATGAAAAATGGAGAAGAAGAAAAAATAAAGTAAAAATAAGCTAAATTGAGTCTTTCGCGCTCTATTGTGAGTGTAATAACACTCACTTTGATATGTCAGCAAAAAGTGTTAAAATGACACACTGAAACCCTATAACATGTGTCTAAAATGAACATCACCAAGTTGAGGTGTCTAAGTGAAACCTAGTGTCAACTTTAAGAGGCTACCGATGAGTTTGGTCTATAATTTATACCATGAATATTATTCCATAAATTTATACCAAAGTATACAAATATTCTGAATTCTTCAAAATATATATATATATATATATATATATATATATATATATATATATATATATATATATATATATATATATATATATAATGACTTGTGACCAACATGATCACCTTATGAAGTTCTTAATGTTGAAACTTCTGGTCTTCAAATGTACTGATTCTTAAGATACTTATGATTTTCTTGTTGATTGTCATGAGTTGCTTCATAAGATGGATATAGTGGAGCGATTTGGTGTTGAGTTTGTGATATACCAGTTCTAGGGAGATGCTAAAACGTTGTGACGTTCTCATGTTGAGTGCTGACCGTCGAAAGCGTTAACCATGACTTGGGCATCATTTTGTAGCTTCTTCATGGAGAAGAATATACCCCAAACTTTGAGGGGCACGGGAAGAGATGAGTTCTTGAATATAGAGCAGGAAAAGATGTCTGTTGCAACTTATGACACCATATTTCATGCTTTATAAACCAAATACATTCGAATTATAATCTAAAGTACATCCCCAAACTTGAATATCACAATTTATAAATATTATTTATACCAATTATATACATTCCATTATATATAAAATCTTTTGGCTTAAGTCATTGCAACCCCTTAAAGTTGTCAGCATAGTTCATTTAAACACCTCAACTGAAGTTAGTACCTATTAGACACTCTAATATTAACAAATATGTACTTATTAAGCACAAAATGATAATAAACTTTTAAAATGAGGTGTGAATAATGCACACATACATTCTTTATAAAGCAACCAATAAAACTACAACATGTGGCACATGAACCCAATCTAATGAATATTCAATTTTTTTTTACAGAAAATAAAAACTCCAACCATCAATAATCCAAAAAATTAATTAGAAAAAAAGGAGAAAAAAAGAAAAACCCCATCCCCACCCAAACCCATCCACCCACTTTTCTTCTTCTTTTCTTCACCGGCCATCCTGATTTCAACAAAAAATCTCAATTTTTCGATGACAACGAAAAGAAGAAAAAAGAAAATATCCCTCCACCCGCTCCCCAAATCCATACACATACTCATTTTTCTTATATTCTTCTTCTTCATCCTAGTTACTTGCCATTTTCTATTCCTTTGAAATGATTAAATTTTTTTCTTGTAATAAACTACAAGCTATTGAAGTCAAGTCTAATGTAAATAGTGAAATAAATTATGAAGCACGATTAATTAATGGAGTGATTGTTGAGATTCTTTATGAAAAATAAATCGACATTGATAAATTATTTTTAAATCGACAATGAAGAAAAATCAAGAGGATTCAAATGAATTATATTAAATGTTCTGGTATCATTTTAAATAAATGATTGAAAATGTTTGTTGATTGACCAGAAATAAAGATGGACAGAAGTTACTTTTATCATTTCGATGTTCCATTTTTTTCTTGTTGCAAATTCGATTAACAGATTCAATTTCATTTATAAAGAGTGAAAAATAAAAACGAAAAAGAAAATAGAGTTTAAAAAGCTTAAAATGGGGTGAAGAAGAAGACAACCATTGGTATGGCCTATAGGAGTAGGGTCGGGATGGGTGGGGATGCTTTCTTTATTGGTTAAAAATATTATTTTAAATAAAAAATAGTTTTAGTTATTTTAGTTAATGATTAGGACAAAAAAAAGTAAAGTTTATTCTAAAAAAAAAATTGGGAATAAATTCACGCGCGACTAGGCTGTGAGATACACTTGATTTGCCACATCAATATTTTTTGCTTAATAGACACACGTTTTGAAAAATTAAAGTGTCTAATAGGTAAAAGTCTTAGTTGAGGTGTTTAAATAAATTATGCGGACAACTTTAAGAGGCTGCATATGACTTAAGCCAAATCTTTTTGACTTGACAAAGAGCAGACTCTTTTGGTATGTGTGGTCCATCAAATTTGCTCTGCGCTTAAGAATTTCGTCAGATCATTAGAAACTCATATTGGTGTGCAAAAATCAGTAGGTATACGTCTTTCTAGCTTGAAATATTATATATATTTGATATAAATTATAAACAACGAGAACATACACAAATATATAATAAATTTATATCAGATTCATGTCAAAACATATAAAAAATAGTATACAAATTTCATATCAACGTTATACACAACAATATGCTTAAGACTAGAACTGTCAATATGGGCTAGCCACCCCAATCGGGCTAACTCATACATGCTTTGACATTTTAGGCCGGGCTAGCCCATTTTAGGTGTGGGCCAAAAAATAGCTGGCCCAACCCACAAGTACATGGGCTACAAGCTTGCCGGGCCAGCCCACTTTTTTAAAAATTATATTTTATCATTATTAAATTAAATTATTAATTATAATTTAAAAATATTAAAATAAATATCGGCAAAACAATATTACATGATGTTAATGTTACTACTTCTTAATCAAATCCACAAATAAAATTAGGGATAATTTCAGAGAACTCCCTCCAGATTTCGTTTTATAACACTCACCTCCCCTGTGATTTACTACGTCTACCTCCCTTATTTTCATTTTCTTGTAACCATAAATCTATTTAAAATAAATATAAATTAATTTAGATTTGATAATTTTACCCTTATATATGCAAGTATATATCTAATTTTGAACGATTTATCTCTATTCATTGGATCATGTGTCTTTTTTGCTCGTAAAAATGTTTTACTAGCACAAAATCTTATTGTTCTTATCGAATTTCTCTCTTGAGGAGTTCATTTTTATCTTCTATTTTAAGAAATTGTTACTGAAAAATGATGGGTTATTATAAGGGAAAAATCTACGTGAACTAATAAAGGTGAAATGAATGTGAAGAATTAATATTTGGTGAAAATGGTGAGTCTGCTTGAATGAAAACTTTGATCTTTGTTTGATAAAATATGTGTATTTATGCTGATTTATTTTTTAAAATATTTGTTAAATAAGTTGTTTTTATATAATATTTATTAATATGAAGAAATTAATATAAAAAGAGTAAAATTGTCAAATCTAAATTCAATTATATTTATTTTAAATAGATTTAAAGAATGGTTACAAGTAAATAGAAATAAGGGAGGTAGACATAATATCGTAAAATCACAGGGAAAATCACTGTTATAGAGCGAAATCAGGTCTCTGAAATATCCAATAAAATTATCTTTATAGTATTTATTAAGTTTTTAGAAAAAAAATATAAAAATCTAAATAGAAATATTAACCTAATTGTTTTGAGTTTGGACTCTTTAATTTTAAATTTTAATATTATTTTATATTTTTAATCAATTTTTATGGCCCACGGGCCGGTCCTACCTATATCTCTCAAGCCCCACATCAACAAGTTTATTCAGGCCGGGCTAAAAAACCCTTTTCTTAAATGACCTTCAAAAATCTAGTCCATACCTATTAAATCCCGGGTTAGGATAGACCGATCCAACGAGCCTAGCTCATATTGACGACTCTACTTAAGAATTTCTCCACACCATCAAAATTCATGTTGGTGTAAGAAAACCAGTGGCTATATATCATTCTAGGTTGAAATATTACATATATTTGTTACAAACTATAAAACATACACAAATATATATCAAATTCATATCAGCTTCATGTCAAAATATATACAAAAGTATATCTATTTCATACCAATGTTATACACAACATTATATGTTAAAATTGTTATTTGATACAACTATGAATAGTGAGAACAAGCACAAAGTATATCAAACTCATGTCAGCTTCATGTCAAGTATATACACATAGTATATCAATTTCATGATTATTATTTGATATCAATTATAAACAATGAGAAGTACATAAAGGTATGTGAAAATCATTTAAGCATCATACCAAATATATATACATAGTATATCAATTTCATATCAATTCAATTAAAATTGTGAATATAGATAGATACATAGATAGACAAAAAGAATTTTTTTTTATTGAATATGGCGATATGGTGAAGAAATATTGTTAATGATGGGGGAAAGAGAAGAATTACTAATGTTGGGGGGGGGGGGGGGAGGCACATTCTACAATATAAAATTAGTTCTTATTTGTTTTCAATAAGATTAAGATGTCTGAATCAAGATGCACGTCTGAATGATTAAGGTCTTGTATCTAAATATGAACACTGAGCGGTTATATATAAAAGGAATAATTGTATATAATAGCAAACTAATAACCTAAAATAAATGGAGTAGCTACGGTTTGATTTAATTGTGCTCCATAGCAAACGTTAGACAAAGTTTGCCAGTCGCCTCTCTCCCAAAAATTTCGCTCGCCACTCTCCCTTTCTCGCTCGCCACTCTCCCTCTGCTCGCCTCTCTCGCTTTATACACAAAAGTGTATAAATTATGTTTCTGTTTTGTATAAAGCGAGAGAAAATTGTATATACACATACAAAAAGATATATCTTCGTGCTATACACTTAATTATACAAATTACAAACATTTTAATTCAATTCAATTGTAGACAAATGCAAATTTTATACAAATATTGCAGCGAAAAAGGCCAACGAATTATACAATTGCAGTGAAATACAATTTTCTCTCGCTTTATACAACAGCAGTGTATATATTGTGTTTCTATTTTTGTATAAAGCAAGAGAAAAACATATATCTTCTTCCTATACACTTATAATTATGCAATATACATACATAAATTTTATACAAATATTGTAGCGAAATAGGCAGCGAATTATACAATTGTGCATTATACAATTGTAGCGAAATAGGATAGCGAATTATACAATTGCAGCGAAATAGGCCAGCGAGTTATACAATCTAGGCCAGCGAATTATACAATTGTATATGTATAGCGAATTATACAGTTTTATGTTTGCTACGGAGCGCAATTATGCAAACTTTGCTATAGCATACAAATATGAATTTTTTGTTTGCTATATGGGAAAGTTGCCCTATATAAAACCTAATGGTTAAAAAATAATGTAGTCATTTGATTTCAAAAAATACATATTTATGATTGTTTGCACTTTAGTCAAATAAAAATTTATAATAAATTTTATCATATTTTGATAAACAAGCCACAAGAACAAAAACTAAACGTTTAAAAAAAATAATTAGGATAATTAATAAAGTTAAAGAATGAGAGAGTTTTGAACTTTTTTTTTGAATAAAAAAATATAGAGCATAATTTTTTTTGTTAAAATAAAAGTATCTTTAAAAGGTTTTGAATGATAATAAGACGGTCATTGTTTTGATTCATTAGACCCTTTCAAAATCATTAAGAGATTTTTTTCAGTAAAAAAATAAGCGCACATAATCATATAACATCTGAACCATTTAGATTCAAAATCATTAAGAGATTTTTTTCAGTAAAAAAATAAGCACACATAATCATATAACATCTGAACCATTTAGATTCAGACTTCCATTAAGTGAAAATAAATGAGGTCTTAGATTCCTTAAAGATAGCAATTGGTTATTACAAAAGGAAGACATAACTTTCTTTTTTTACTTATTTCTTTTTCATTTATTATGCTGAGTTGCTGACATTTAATAATTTCTTAATAAAGTAAATTTTATAATTGCATAAATTAATAAAAATATGTTAAGACTTGTAATTAATGCTTTATTTAATAATTTCATAATAAATTAAAATTTAATTATATAAATTAATACATATTTGTTAAGACCAGTAATTAATACTTTAGTAGTAGTAATTAATAAATAGTAAATTTAAAGATGTGATACTAACTCTTAATTAAATATGTGGTGTGGTTTTTTTTTTATTATTAATATTATTATTAAATTAATGATTTATTTGGATTAACGTCATTATTACACATCTTCCTTTAGGCACTATATAAGTTTCTAAAGGGCATCAATAATTCATACATTCATATCATATAAAAGTTCAATAGTGAAGAAAACATGAAGAGTTTCATTATGTTTTTTCTTTTTGCTGTAACAATTTTTTTCACTTTGTTTCATCATTCACTAGGTATGTTTTTTCCTTCTAACACATATGAAATTATTTTATCTACAATATGAAAATATTTATTTTCATCATTTATCTTTTTAATCATATAGTTTAATGTGTACTCTTCTCATTATTTTGTATCAGGTGATGATCCTAAATTTTGTCCAGGAACTTTCACAGTTAATGACTTATGTGCTAAGATTAGTTGTGGATATCAAGCTGTATTTCACTGGCCAGCAAGTAAAATGCCTCATAGTTGTATTTGTACTGCTTCTGGAAACAATCAAAGCCTTTGTACTTGTCAAATTGTTTGTGATGCAAAATAATGTAATAAAAGTGCTTATTATTGATGTTGATTCAGTAATTGTATGTATCTATTGAATGATTGATGATAAATAAAAACATATAATATGAAAAACGTTAAAAATTGAGAAACCAAAATAGCATCTAAAAGTTACATTATAATTTGGGTGAAAATATATATATTTATGTATTTATAAATATAGCTAAAGAAGTATATACAGGGCCAACTCAACAAGATTGATGGTCTAAAGCAAAACTTAAGAGAGAGGTGTTGACACCTAATTTTGACCTAACATTTCAAAATTTCATACTTTTGAATAAATTTATCAATAGTTATTTTATTTTTCAAAATATTAAGATTTTATTAGTTTATTTTGATTATATTAATATTTTTTTATCATAGTCAGTTGAATATGTTGAAAATATTGCCTCTATTTGATTTAATTATAATTCTTTCTTGAATTGCATCCATTTTACATGACATTGGTTATATTTTTTTAATATTTTTTTTTTAATATTTTAAACAAAATCTAAGAATATATACATTAATACACATGTATTTTATTAACCAATGACTTTGGTCCACGATCTTGAGCTCACGGTTTGAACTCATTATATTATATAAATAAAATTTATTTTCTATATAAATATTATTTAACCACAAAAAGTAGTGAGGATTATTTTTTCCAAATTTGTGATGGGCAAAAACCTAAAATCTTTCTTTCATTTTAGTTGTCTTCTCCCTTAGCTTTGAGCTACAATGGAAATAACCAAAACCACTTGATGGCCCTTCCAGTGAAGCCCCCTTTTCCCTCTATTTTTATCTATCTCTATCTAGTCTGGCCGGAGAAACCAACCACACAATCATCATGTGTTTTTACAGGTATCCAGAGTTGCTTCTCAAAGAAGCTTCAACAGACATTCAAATTATATTTTTATATATATTGTTAACGTTAGGTAAACATTATGTCGTTTCTCATACGATGACTTCATTTTATTCTTTTGTCTATATTGCATGTTTACTTTAATTGTATATTATCTGTCTCCTCCTCAATTTTGTAAAAACGAATTCAGTTGGACCCATATTTGTGAATTTTAAAGGGTGTTTTTTTTTTAAAAATTGAGTAGCGACTCTTTATTTATGTTCTTGTTCTATTCTAAAAATAATGTCATTTGAGGCATTATCTTTCTTTTGATTCAATTGTACTATTTTAAAGGCTTATACACGTTACAAACCAGGTTTTGGAGATTTTATTAAGTTGAATAGATTTTAATATCTCTTACTTCAGTATAGTTTGTGATATTTGGATTTTAAGTTGACTTGTCTTGGTGGAATAAGATGAATACTTGGGTCGTGACATTTCGACATCTCCTTCCTACTCATACTTCCATGCACTGGACCCGAAAGTGCTTTACTTCCCTTAGTGGTAATTACCATACACTAACCATCTTTCCACGAGTTCTGAATAGTATCACTAGGTAGGTACCATTCTCCCTCTGATTCAATTCACTATTTTTTTATATTTTCACTTTTTATTCAAATAAGTCAAACCCATGTAGGTTCTAAAGTTTGTAACCATTAGAAATCAATCAATACGAAGAGTAAGTGAGGTATAGAATCACAATGCATAGTTCATTCTGTTAAAACCCTTTAGGTCAAATTGTCATGAATTTCACAATACTGGATTGTAGGGTTAAGAAATTCATGATAATTGGAGAAAAAAAAAAAAGATTGAATTCATTAAATAAGAATTTTACTTATAAAATGTAGAGACAATCACAAACTTTGATTTCAAAGACCAATGAAAACTATTATTCATAAACTCGTTCAACCGTATGGTGTACTTTGTTAAAAAAAATACATCGAATCAGGATTACTCATCGAGTGCTAACTGAAACTACTGCAACATCACTATCCAAGAATTTGAGTATATATACTACATCATAAAAGGATGCAACACAGAGAAAACGACGACGACGCGAGGGAGTCCCTCTTTCCAATCATTTTAACAATTAATAGGAGTGTTTCTATATTTAAACTCTCATATTTTTCTTTCCACCACCGAGAGGGACAAATGCCTTTTCACTAAAGCATAAGAAGACTTTTAAAGTATCCAACTATTCAAGTTCCTCTATTTTCATCTTCCCTCCATTTTCCATTAATTTTTGCTACATACCCAACAATCCCCCACATTAAAGGGGAATGATCATAACGTAGGAATGCACGGACAAATGTATACTTTACATGCAAGGATTAATTGCATCTGGATAAGTAGGTTTCCCCTTGGACATTCCATAGTAAACATATGTCAGATATACTCGATCAACTGATAGATGCGATAACTTTGAACGTTGAGCTTTAGTGTATATCTAGACAACTATATGTCACACAATTAACCCTTTACTATTTATGGTTCTTACGTTGTGTTCATTTTTAGTCATGAACACGTCCTGGTTTCATGAGTGTATAGAGAACATGCTTTTGACATAGAATTCTCTTTGAAGTGGCTTACACTTCACACTCACATAGGTGATTTCTAACTGTGTCATCTCATAGATACACTATTTTGTCAAATTTGCCAAACTTAGCAAATAATTAAAAAATTTAAGCTTTATTAACTCATTAACAAGCCTTAAAGTCTTAATCTTTTTCTTGAACATTGTCTTCATCGTGAGAATGGATTGAGTTAATTGACAATGTCGAATCGTCAGCCACAATTTTATTTTTCTCCTTGAATCTAGCTCTTGGGATTTTCAGTCTGCTAGATAGATTTACCGTCATGCTGTGTTGTCCTAAATTATAAACCCATTTCCTTAGATGATCTTTCAACTGCCTCTCTCACTAGGCCTTTCGTTAGTGGATCTGACACATTATCGCTTGACTTCACATAGTCAATTGTGATAATTCCAATAGAGAGAAGTTGCCTTATGGTGTTATGTCTTCGTCGTATATGACGAGAGTTAGCGTTGTACATGACGCTCCCTGCCCTACCTATTGCTGCTTCACTATCACAATGTATGCAAATAGGTCCCACAGGTTTGGGCCAAAATAGAATATTCTTTGGGAAATTCCGAAGCCATTCAACTTTTCACCAACCTTATCTAAAACAATAAACTCAGATTTCATTGTGGAGCGAGTGATACATGTCTGTTTGGACGATTTCCAAGAGACTGCTCCTTCACCAAGTGTAAACACATAAACACTTGTGGATTTTACTTCATTTGACCCGATGATCCAATTTGCATCACTATATCCTTAAATCATAGCAGGATATTTATTATAATGCAAATCATAGTGTTGTGTATGTTTCAGATACCCCAACACACATTTCATTTTCATCCAATGAGTTTGATTCGGATTACTAGTGAACCAACTCAGTTTGCTAATAGCACATACTATATCTGGTCGCATACAATTGATAATATACATCAAACTTCCTAACACTCGGCATATTCGAATTGAGAGTCACTTTCACCTGCATTCTTCTGAAAGGTAAAACTTTTATCAATTGGAGTTTTAATAACATTGAAATTCAAGTACTTGAACTTATCCAATACTTTTTCAATATAATGAGATAGAGATAATGCTAGTCCTTGAGGAGTAATCCTGATCCCTAAGATCGAATCACCAACTCCTAAGTCCTTCATATCGAACTTGCTGGACAGCATGTTCTTAGTAGCATTTATATCGTCAATATCTTTACTCGTTATTAACATGTCATCAATATACAGACAAACAATGAATTCATAATTCAGAATATTTTTTTTTATATAAACACACTTGTCACATTCGTTAATCTTGAATCCATTTGCCAACATTGTTTGGTCAAATTTAGCATGTCATTGTTTGGGTGCTTGCTTGAGACTATAAAGCGACTTCACAAGTCTACACATTTTCTCTTCTTTACCATGAACTACAAACCCTTCAGGTTGTTCCATGTAAATTTCTTCCTCCAACTCGCCATTTAAGAATGCTGTCTTTACATCCATTTCGTGGATTTTAAGATCATACACTGGCGCTAGTGCTGTTAACATCCTATTTGATGTTATCCTTGTTACTGGAAAGTATGTGTCAAAGTAGTCTAGACCTTCTCTTTGTCCGTATCCTTTGACTACAAGTCTAGACTTATATTTGTCAATAGTTTCATCAACTTTCATTTTTCTTTTAAAGATCCACTTTGATCCTAAAGGTTTATTTCCTGGAGGAAGATCAGTACATTCCAAGTATGATTACTTAAAATTGATTCGATCTCACTATTGACAGCTTCTTTTCAATAAGTTGACTCAGACGAAGACATAACTACTTTAATTGTTTAAGGTTCATTTTCAAGAAACAATGCCAAAAAATCTAGTCCAAAAGAAGTGGGATTTTGTTGGCGAGTGCTATGCCTAGGATCCTCACTAGGTAGTGTATTTTTCGTTTATTGTTCTCGTGGTCGTTTAGGTATTTCACTTGTCGACTCACATTCAGTTTTATACGGATAAATGTGTTAAAAGAACTCTGTGTTATCTGATTCAATTATCGTATTGACATGAATCTCAGAATCATCAGATTTGTGAACCAAAAACTGGAAGGCCTTGTTGTTTACAACATATCCAATAAATACACAATCCACCGTCTTAGTTCCAATTTTCACCCTTTTGGGTAAAGGAACCCATGCCTCGGCTAGACACCCCTACACTTTGAAATATTACAAGCTAGGTTTCCTTCCTTTCCACAACTCATATGGAAGTGATTGTGTTTTGCTAGGGGATTCCCTATTGAGTATCTTATTAGCCGTAAGGATGACTTCCCCCCCCAAAGGTTTCGCGTTGAACCAAAATTGATCATCAAGACATTCATCATTTCCTTTAGTGTTTTGTTCTTCCGTTCTGCCAAACCATTTGACTGCGGTGTATATGGTGCAGTAGTTTGATGAATAATACCATATTCCAAACAAATCTCTCCAAAAGGAGATTCGTATTCTCCACCCCTATCACTTTAAATAATTTTTATCTTTAGATTCAATTGATTTTTTACTTTATTTTTGTATTGCTTAAATGCATTAATTGCTTCATCCTTACTAATATACATAATAAAATTGAGTGCAATCGTCAATAAAAGTTATAAAATACTTTTTCCTACCACGAGATGGTGTGAACTTCATATTACATATATCTGTGTAAATTAAGTCTAAAGGTTTTCAATTTTTTTTTAAATAGACTTATAAGGATGTTTAACAAACACACTTTTCACACAAATTTTGTATTTTGATTTGTCGCATTTAAAATCATGCAATACTTCTAAAGTAACCAATTTTCGCAAGACTTTGTAATTTACATGTCCCAAACGGGCATGCCATAAATAATTTGACTCCAATAAGTAAACAATAGCAGAATTCTCATAAATACTGTCAACAACCCTTTCATTTAGTTTGAAAAGGCCCTCGTTGGCCTTTCCTATGAACATCTCATTTTTTCTTATTACAACTTTATCACTAACTAGGACACATTTAAACTCGTTCTTAACGAGTAGTGCAGCAGAAACTAAATTCTTCGTAATAGAAGGGACGTGCAAAATACTGTTCAAAGTTAACAACTTGTTGGATGTCATTTTTAACATTACTTTTCTAGTTCCTGCAATCCTTGTTGTTGCTGTGTTTTCTATGAACAAATCTTCACTTACTCAGCAGGAGTGTACGTTGCAAAGGATTCTTTCACAGAGCAAATATGTTGAGTGACACCTGAGTCGAGACACCACTCCTTGGAATTTCCTAAGTTACACTCCGAGATCATTGCACACAAGTCATCTGCATCTTCCATCTCTTCCACAATGTTTGCTTGACTGTTGCCTTTGTCTTTGTCCTTTCTTGGAGCACGAAAGTCAAAAGACCTATGGCCAACCTTACCACAATTGTAACAGATGCTTTTGAATTTCTTCTTGGTCTGTTCTAACTTCTGCCCGTTGCACTTCTTTCTCTTTTTGTCTTTGGTAGGGCTTCTTCAACAATATTAACTCCAATGATCAGACTTCTTTTCAAAATTTTTGTTATCTTCCTCAATCTTGAGCCGAATCACAAGATCTTTAAGCTTCATTTCCTTACGCTTGTGCTTTAGATAATTCTTGAAATCGTTTCACAAAGGAGACAACTTCTTGATCATTGCAGACACTTGAAAAGCTTCATTTACTATCATATCTTCAACAATCATATAATAGAGAATAAGTTGAAGTTCCTGCACTTGTGATCCAACAGTTTTATTATCTACCATTTTATAGTCTAAAAACTTTGCGATCACAAGCTTTTTCAAGCATGCATCTTCTGTCTTATATTTCTTCTCAAGTGCATCCCACAACTCTTTTGAAGTTGTCATTGCACTATAAACATTATATAAGTCATCCTTTAAAGCACTCAAAATGTAGCCTTTACATAAGAAGTCTGTCTGTTTCCACGTTTCAATAATCATGAATTTTTCTCTGTCTGGCATATCAATAGCAGGCACTGGAGTTTCTTTGCTGGTAAATTTCTGCAGACCAAGAGTGGTAAGCCAGAAAATACCCGTTGTTATCATCCTTTGAATCTCATACTAGTAAATTTACCCGATTTATCTGCTTGTGGTACAATAGTTCGGGGTGGTGCAACAACAACCATTATAATATTGTTGTTTGCCATTTCTGATAAACAAAAGTCGATATTGTCTTAGTAAGTAATAATTTATAATTACAGACTTCAAGGAGTATAAAATCATGGAGATTTTTGTCTCCATCAGAAACACAGATTAATATAAAATAAATAATTTCCTTAAGATTGTGTGTTTGAAAAATCAGAATTACTGATTCTGACAAAATTTTACAGTAACATGAAGTAACCAAAGTTTACTGAATCAGTACGAAATATGAACGTAAATTAATTTAGAAAAAACTAAAATCTGTAACGTACCAGAATCTGGAAAATCTTTGAACAAAAAAAATTCAAGTCTACTGAATTCACAGTGTCCCCTTAAAGAAATTATTCCCCTCTAATATCCGAGGTTTGATTTGGAATATGTCCTCCCAGGATAAAATGATATCAATCACCAGCGTGTACAAGAAATTTTTGTGCAGAAGAAGAAAAAGAAATCAGAAAAATTCGTAAGGAAAAGTTCTGAGGAATGAATGGTATTTATAGGCAAAAGGAATAGGTTCTGAAAGGTTGCAAACCTTTCAGAATCCACACAACCATTAAAGAAAGTTTGCAACCTTTCAAACGGTCCTGAATAGACATTTCCAAACGGTGAGAAATTCAAATAAGAAACAGAAAAGATATAAATAAAACGGATTGCCCAGATCCGAATCGGGTCGGGTTATTTAACTAAAAATTGAAACTTTCCGGCTAATATCAACTAAATAATTGAAAACATTTCTGTTATTCTCTCGATTGATCATTTCCAATAGCCAAAGCCAAAGTCGAGCGACGATGGCGCAAGGGGATCCCTCTTTCCAACCCTTTTAACAATTAATAGGAGTGTTTCTATTAAACTCCCCTATTTTTCCTTTTCACCACAGATGAGGGACAAATGCCTTTTCACTAAAGCATAAAAAAACTTTTTAAGTACCCAACTATTCAAGTTCTCTCTTTTCATCTTCCCTCCATTTTTCATTAATTCTTGCTACATACCCAACATTGAGTAAGTAAGGGGCACTAGCACAGCTGTAAAAATGGCATAACAAGGACAGTGAAATAAGGTTCCCAAAATCATATACCTAGTGAAAGAACGGAAGAGAAAGCAATTGGAGTTCTTGTCTAAATACCATTCACAATCTTCTTGTAAAAGCATATATAGAGATGAGTCTATTTCAGTAGCCTTGCATAATCATAGTTGTAAAGTGAATTAAATAAAGTTAAGAGCATATTGTAAAAAGGTGATTGACTCTCAAAATTCCACCTATATCATATAAATTATTATATTGAAACAAAAAAAATAACATATATTTATTAGTAAAAAGTATCATAAATCACAATAATTAACTATTTAAAATATTTAAAATTAATATACAAATTTGATTTACTCTTTTGAATATATTTTTTCTACATAAATTGAAATAACATAGTCACATAGATTCCTATATCTGGTTTTATGTTAACAAGGGTCAATTTATTGCTTAGAACGCAACAGATCAAGGAGTAAGAGCATAAAAATGTATTAGCGGTATAACCAATGAATTGTACACCAAATTAATTAAAACAAGGTTGAAGGTGGTCTGGTTTTCGGTTAGAGCTACGTAAGTTATTAGTAATGTTAAATTTAAATATAAAGATATTAATTATGTAAATTTAGTTACGGAGGATTTAATTATTTTTATATTAGTTATTCTATCAACTTTTTACATAAATTATAATAATATATAAATTATCTTTCATTAATATGTATTTAATTATATGGAAAGAAAAGACCTGAACTAGATATTGTATTAGCCATGTTATTATACTTTATGTGAAGAGAAAAGAGTGGAGTCATACGGATGGCGGGTTGGATGTGGGACTGGTTGAAGTGGTATTTTTTAAAATTAATGCTAGGCGGAACGTATTGCGGGTATATGTAATATCATATGGGTTCAAACTTAATTTTAATTTTTTACATGTTATAGTGATAGAACATTATTTATTAAGACAATTTCATTAATACTACTAAAATATTCGAGATAATAAATGTAATTAGTTTAATAAAAAATAATACAATTTCTTACATGTTTCCCAATTGACTTCTAAAAAGATAAAATTTTAAGTCATTATCCTATTAAATTAATAAAATTTAATGAAAAAAAAATGAGTTTATTTTTATGAATTTTATTTTTAGTATAAAAAATAACTAGAATTTTTTTTAAAAAAAATTGTGCTGATGAGACAGACAAAGTTATCTCAGCGTGTTGTTTCTGTCACAGTATGTATGAAAACAAGGAGTAACACAAGTCACATAGAAGCTATTGCTACTTAAACAGGGAGAAATATCGAATTTTGTACAAAAATCTACATGTTGAACAGAGGAGCTAAAAATGAATCCATAATATAATCGCACTCAGCTTTTTTCATGCCCAGGTAATATCAACATACTCTGTTGCAAACAGTTCGGTACAAAGACCTAAGTTGTGTGTTCCATTTGTCGATGGCAGCGTATTTCTTCATTCCTTTAGATCTGCATGAATAAAAGTAGGAAAAATAAATTAGAAGTGATGTCAGCCAAAAACAGCAAAATTATCACAATGTCGAGTTCAGGGTTTCACCTATCTCCACATTCTAGCAACCGGTTCACTTGATCAATGTGCCCATTGACACGGTTGTCCAAGATGAGTGAGACCAACAACTCCTCGACGTCTTTTTCTGGCACATTAAGCTCCTGCATGTTAAGTAATAGAAACCAATTAGGAAGTCTATTACTTATGAGAACCATGGAGAATATGTCTGGATATTATCTGGATGTTCCAAATTTAAATGTTATATGGTATGCACTGTTCCAATTATGAAGTGATATGCACCGTTATGCCATCTATAAAACAGTTTATTGATAGAGAGCACATGATTTATGGGTTAACCACACGTTGTATTGGAAATAAAAATCTGGTATTTAAGTCCAGGGTAGAGGGAAGGGCCCATTATCCACAGAGCTTCGAATGATGCATAGCCCTTGGAAAATCTTGGTTATAAAAAAGGAGTTTATCTCGGTTTTAGATAACGAGTTAATTGATAAACTAACACCTTGTTCAGTCCTTCCACACAAACCCATCCCAAATCACTGTCTTAAGATTGAGAAGCTAAGAGCAATATTAGAGGAAGAAACTCCTGTAATACTCCATAACAAGATAGCAAACTTTAACAAGCCTATTTACCTTGGAAATGAAGGGAATCCGGATTCTTGTGTAAGGCTTAATGATCTTCAGCAGCACTTGGGTTCTGACATTTCTTAAAAGATCTTCAATGTAATTTCTGATGAAGGGATCATCCATTATTGTTCTTCTATTACTCTGAAAAACATCAAGCAAATCATATTCAGAATGATAGTCAACAGTAACTATGAATTGGAGGACTTATAGTAGCAATATTTTGATAGTTGCACCTTAAGAATTTTCTCAAACTCTAAGATCTCATTTCGTTGATATGCTGCTATAAGGTTAGTCATTGCCAGTATCTCAGGGTCATTTTTGTACCTGAAAAGTATAAAACACAGTCGAGCACCAACACCAATGCAATTAAGTTGATGCGTATTACTTGGTCCAGTGACTCTAACCACAGAACTGATAAGAGTACGGGTCCTAATCTCTTTATTAAGAAAATTATTAAAACTCTCAAAACTGCTCACGGTTTTGCTTCTTGGCCATCAAAAGGGTTAACCTCAGACTCCATCAGCATATTTGCCAGAACCAAGTACCTGTAAGATGGAACCAAGTGACCACAATATCAGGCAGAGCAATGTTTCTTCTGCGGCGTGCAAGAGAGAGAAATGAAGGTGAATCAGCAAAAGAATTGCCTAGGAACCATTAAAAACTAAAGTGAAAAGAGATAAATATTAATGTTAACATGCAACTAAGAAATTCTGGAGTCCGAAACTGAATGGGTATAAAAATTTTACAAAAATTCCAAAACGGTATATAAAATTTTATATTAACCAAAACGGTAAAATCGCTACCCCTGCAGCGACTTACAAAGTAAAATCGCTGCTGAGGCAGCGATTTCAAAAATTTTCTATTTTTTTTTTAAATCGCTGCCAGTGCAGCGATATATTAAAAAAAAAAAATTATAAATCGCTGCCCTGGGCAGCGATTTATATCAATTTTTTTTTTTTATATAAATCGCTGCCCTAAAAAAAATTTTGCTCCTCTTAACTATTTTGCATGTGATCCAAGTTATTATGGACACATGTAGTTTGCATGTGATCCTCTTAACTATATATATATATATATATATATATCATTTTGTTTTAAAAAAAAATTCAATAATTTTTTTCCTTTAATTTTTTATTTAAAAAATTTAATTATTTGAATTCAAATATTATTTAAATTTAAATTCAATATAATATCTTTTTTTAGAAAGAAAATATATTTATTACTTTACTTATTTTTAATTTTTTAAAAATAATGTATATTTTCTTATAAGTTATATACATAAATTTTAAAAAATATTATAATTTTTTTTATATATAAAATAGCTGTTTTAACATTTAAAAAAAAAATTAAAAAAAATCTTCGTAGCGATTTAATAAAAAAAAAAATTATATAAATCGCTGCCCTAGCAGCAGCGACTTATATAAAAAAAAAAAAAAATTTATATAAGTCGCTGCCCCAACAGCGATTTATAAATTTTTTTTTTTTTTTTATAAATCGCTGCTAGGGCAGTGATTTATATAATTTTTTTTTTATTAAATCGCTACGAAGATTTTTTTTTAAATTTTTTTTTTAAAATGTTAAAACAACGATTTATATATATAAAAAAATTATAATATTTTTTAAAATTTATGTATATAACTTATAAGAAAATATACATTATTTTTAAAAAATTAAAAATAAGTAAAGTAATAAATATATTTTCTTTTTAAAAAAAGATATTATATTGAATTTAAATTTAAATAATATTTGAATTCAAATAATTAATAATTAATTTTTTTAAATAAAAAATTAAAGGAAAAAAAAATATATATATATACATATATATAGTTATATAGTTAAGAGGATCACATGCAAACTACATGTGTCCATAATAACTTGGATCACATGCAAAATAGTTAAGAAGAACAAATTTTTTTTTTTTATAAATCGCTGCTAGGGCAGTGATTTATAAATTTTTTATTTTTTATATATCGCTGCACTGGCAGCGATTTCATTTTTTTATTAAAAAAAAATGAATTTCGCAAAATCGCTGCCTCAGCAGCGATTTTACCATTTTGGTTAATATAAAATTTCATATACCGTTTTGGAATTTTTGTAAAATTTTTATACCCATTCAGTTTCGGACTCAGAAATTCTGAGGCATACCCCCTTTAACAGTGTTGAATGAGTTGGCAGATTCAGACATAATCTGCTCTACCATTGAGCTATCTTTTGGGGTGTAAGTTAGGCTTAAGACTAATTTCACATGTTAAAGAATGACAAAAAGTCTCACTTCGGTGGTTAATGAGATGGGTGGACTCCTTGTAAGGTTTGGCAATCCTCCTCCCTTTGAGCTAGTTTTTGGGATGTGAGTTATGTCTAAGACCTATCTTCACATGGTATCAAAGCAGGGTGGGATGTTAAAGAATGACAAAAGTCCCACATCGATAGTTAATGAGATGGGTGGACTCCTTATAAGGCTTGGACAGTCCTGCTCTCTTTGAGCTAGCTTTTGGGGTGTGAGTTAGGCTCGAGACCTTTTTTGACAAACAGAAAACGCCAACGAAATCACATATGAAGCTGTACTCAGAATGCATTCAAGTGCCTGCGTCTAAGCAGCAATAGTGATGACCTTAAACATTTTTGTTTTAAATATCATCTACATGAGACTTAGTAAAATACCATGTAGATTGATCTAGTAACTTTTGCAGTGTACAAGGTGTTATTACTTTCCAACTGTACTCTTCCCATCTGTTCTACCCCAGAAGAAAATGCCAAAATAAGGAAGAAGGCAAACAAAACAAACACACAATGAACCGCACACGTACTTTAGACACTGGATGCGCCTCTGATTCCCAGCTTCATCATAGTTCTTGAAAGCTTCAAAGAAGTCCGTAGCTGCCTCTGCCCACTGCCGCTCTGCCATATGCATTTTTCCTCCACATTCACGAATTATTCCCATTATTCTTGGGTGAGGGATTGCTGACTTGACTGAAAGTGCTTTAGTGTATAGTTCCTGAAGATAAAATACATGGTTTTTTCAAGAATCTCAGTAAGCAGCAATTAGTGATGGAGAGAGCACCAATTCAAGGACATGTAAGTATGTCTTTCCAGCATCTATGGATCCTTCTTAGTGAATAAATTAGATCAAACAGATCTTCCGGACATATTCGGAATCAAAATAAAAAATGACTAAATAAAGAACAATGGTATACCAAAATATAAAAGGAAAGAAATAAGCTTGAAGCTTCTGGGAGAAGATCAAAATCTCCAATAAGACTTGGAACTCCATGTTCACAGATGCTTTAACGGGATAGAACTATTAATTTACCCTCTACACAAAATTATACTTACCCTCTATATAAAATTATATAAATCTTGGAAGTCTCACATCTTTTGTGGAAGTTTGATCAGCTTTTTTTTTTTTTTTACTTTCTATACAGATCATTCACTACCTTCTAGATTAAGTTTTAACAACTTAAGGTTTCATAGTCGGAATTTAAAAGAGGGAGTAACTTAAAAGTAAAACATAGAACTAGGGAGTAACTGGGAATGCTAAACAACAACTGAACCTGGCATTAAAAATAGATATGATTTATTTGGTCATATCAGCTGCAAAGATTCACCTAATGGTGCACAAAACCCAGTATGATATCAAACAAACAGGAGAAAAGCTAATAACATACCTTCAGTTTTTTGTTATTTTTCGTCTCCGTGTACATTTGGATCTCTATTGCATATACCTCCAACAATTGTGTACCTTTCTTCTGGTCATCAGTACCATCTTCTTTTTGACAAGATTTGTGGAGTTCTTTCAAAATCTAATTGAACGCTCAAGTTATTGGTAGGAAAACTTATAAATTTATACTACAACATATGCTAATCTGAAAAAAAATAATACCTTATTCATTCGTCCATACTCCCTAATGTCAAACCATATTTTGCAAAGTTTTAGATTTGTCTTGAACCACAACCTCTGTGAAAAGAAGGTGACCATGAGGCCCTTGACAAGAACATGAACTCTAGAACCTTCAAAGCCAGCCTACTATACCCTCAAGAAGGAATATTGTTCTGACCTCGTTTTTTGCCTCTTCAAGGGCTTTCAATGTTGTTTGGTAGAACTCTTGTAGGAGATCAAAGTTCTGACTAGCTGATCCTGAGACAAAATCCATGATATTGTTTATACACTTTTCACTATAATTTCTTGTCACAGCTGACTTGATGTAGGTAAGCATTTCTCTGTAAGCGTCCATCATTTCCTTGTACTTCCCTAGCTTATAGTAAAGCTTAACAGTTTGCTTTAAGGCTTTAAATCCCCTAAAAACAATAAGAACAGTTGGTAAGTGCCACAGACAGCGTATTTCAGAGAATTTTAAATCTTGCAAGAGACCTTTACTTACAAAGCATCAAATTACATAAAAGAAGAAGCAAAGGTGTAAAATAGCACCACAACTTTTAGCAATACAATTTACGAAGTTTTCTAGGAAGCATCAAATCACATGAACAAGAAGCAAATTTGGGAAATAGTAAGACGCCTTTTGGATTACAATTATAAAGTGTGCACAAGTATTCTCAGTGATTAATATCAAGTTACCAAATTCACGAAACAACATAAAAAGAGAAAAAAAAAAAACATATTAGATCTGACAATGAACTAGAGGTCTCACCCTAAGTGCTCAGAGCAAAACTTTCTGAAATTTTTTAAATTTCACACATGTAAACCAAATAGGAGCAAGAGACCCAAAGGGAGAAATCTGAAAAATATTTCCAGTTCTTGTCAAACAATTATCTGCACTTGGAAGGCCAATATTTTTCTCCACAGGCTTGTAAGAATGATAAAGTTAAATAAACTATCAGGATCTTCTCCCACATGTCCATATAAGCATTTGCATAATGAAGAAAATACAATCTATCTCAACTTGCAGTTTCTCACAATTCATCATCAGCTTGTTTCTCAGGCTGTAATTGCATGTCAATTAATACAAGGTTGTAGTAGTTTACTTGAGACATAAAATTAACTGCAATGAGAACATGCAGTTCTTAATGACCCTGAACTTCGTATGGACATATCTATCACATCAGTCTCTGGCCTCACAAATACACAGCCATCTATTCTCTTTATAAAACAAACACAAAGGGAGTTAGCTGATCAGTTTAACAACTGCCATACTGCACAAATTTTTATTACTTTCAATTTCTTACCAATCAGCCTTCTCAGGTTCCATACGAACTACTTCAGCAAAACCCTCAAGTGCTGCCTCTGGGTCTGTTTCAGCCAAGCCTATGAATGACATAATCACGGAATATTAGTAGGAAAACATGTCCAAAGAGAGGAAAAAAAGATAAGAGATATTAGTCCAAGATAAGTAGTTTAAGATGCATATATAGAGTATCCACATAGTTGTGTTAAGTCAACACCCTTTTTTTTTTTATAACAAAGAAATTCCCGAGAAGCAGCTGCGATTCGAAGCTCAGTAGATAAAGTCAATGCCATTACATAGGATATCACATGACTTATAACTATCTTGTTTTGACAACTGAGAAATTCCCAAGGATCAGCTGTTGTTTGGAACTCGGTAGATAAAATCAACACCATTACATAGCACATAGCATAATCTATTACTCCCTTACAACCAAGGATTTCTTTACAGGAGTATCTGTTGCTGCTACTGGTACAGTTTGCTTTTTCAGATTATTTAATATCTGGGTAACTTCTATGTTTGCAAGTTCTTCCCTCGCGACTGTCATCACATTCATACAAAATCTTTGGGAATTAATCGTATTATACAAAAGTTCTGTTTCACATAGAGCATCACACTTCATAGGCGTCTCCACAGAAAAAGACAGGGGATTCAAGTGAGAGAAACATCACTGCTACAATCCTCACTTTCTCTAACATTGTTTTGAACCAAAGAAAATCGAAAATCATGGCAACTGTAAACCGACTTGGCTCTAATAGACAACCTTATGACCGACTTGGCTCTAATAGACAACCTTATGACCGACTTGACTCTAATAAACTTATGGCTTTCCCTAACCTTGCTGTGACAAAATTCAACCATTACAATCCTAGAACTTATATAGGATAAGGGATGGATGCTCCTTTTCCAACCTTCCAACACTAAATAAATTTATGGAAGCCTTTCCCTGAGAACAAAATCACGAGGGATAAAATTCCAGAGGACAAAGAGCAGACTTGCCTTTTCTCTTTGATATTAACTTCCCAAACTTATGTCCTATAAATTAAAGCACTACTCCCATACGTAACTTAATGAGACAGGTGATTAAAACAAACCATCAAAAGAAAGTTAAAAGAAGAAAATTAACTATAAGGACCCTGCAATGTCTAAAATATACTGAGCTAATATGCCTTCTTTCCTACTTCCCTGAAGTTCCTTTTACAAATGAACATAATTAGCGGCCTAGATTTCTCCTCTATATGTCCAGGTTTCACTCCCAAAAGTGCAGAAAAAACTTTGAATTTGAAGCCATATCATGCAGCCGATAACTAACTTATTGCAGAATCCACACATAATAGATTGACCAAATCAAATGTCCCTTTAAGGGTGTTAAACTTTCACGAAAAAGAAGGGATCAATGCGTTCCTTGAATTTTAACCCAATATTCACCTCTGTTAATACAGTTTACAGGTAAACTCAACAATGCAGAGTCACCGTGATTGCTCGTCTTGTAGCAGACCACAATATTTTGTTCTGTCACCTTGGAAATGATAATAAGCAATTTGGTGCTCTCCCAAAAGTGTGGCCAAGATCCAAAGTGATCGATGAAGTGTGTTGAGAACCATGAGCCCAACGGTTATCCCAAAAACAAAAAGAAGGAAGTTGGAGCATTATGTTTGAAATACAAAACTCTAAATTTAACAATCCAAATTATATTATTCTCTTTAACAATTTAGTATTAAGTTTTCTCCCTAATTCAAATCAAAAGAAAATATTGACTTAATCACCTTTTTTTAGTAATTTCCAATTTCAAGTCCTCCCAATTTTCTCAAGCAACAACTGCTCTTTCTTAACAGATCTTCCTAAAAGTACTTTCCTCTATAAACTAACAAATTAGCCAAGTTAACAAACAAAGACCTCTTTACTGTTTCCCAACTGAAACAATCAAAATAACATCTAACATAGTAATCAAACTTAAATTAACACATACTAAACTATAAACATTCACATACATGATGCATATTCAATACCTCAATTGTTTTCCTCAGGTTAATGTGTGAAAATTTTAATGCAAATTTAGTTTGTTCGCAAAGTTTTTTCGAAGAGAAGTAACTAACGCAGCTAATTTTTTGTAATCCAAGTAGAGGAAGTAAAACCAAAACAAAAGCATAAAATTTATCAGCACAATTACAACATTCAAAATTTGAAAACCTTTGGAGTTGTAGTATTGGTTCTCAATATCAACATCCTGCTCTTCAGGTTCCTCCTCTGAATATTCGAATCCATAGTCCTCCATATCTGCATCTTCAAACAAAAAAAAAATGAAAATACACTTACATTAACATTCAAAAAATCAGATTAACACAAAAAAATAGCGAGTTAGAGAGAGTAAATTACCAGAGCCCATGGCTAATTAGAGAAGACTCGAAAACGAAGATTAATGGAGGAGATTTTTGAGCTGTGGATGAAGTGAAGAGAGAGTTGTGGGGTTTTCTCTTTGGAAATACTGTAATAGAGTTGAACTTAAAGGGTCGGGTTAGATTATGGGTGCAAAGGATCATTTACCCCAACTTTTGTTGCCCGTATTTAGGGGTCGTTTGGTAGTTACTAAAAGTTAAGAGTAGATATTAGTATTTTAAACGCTTGTTATGAATATATTAGTTATATGAGTTTTAGAATAATTAAATTAAATAAAATTTTAATGTATGTCAAATTTTTGTATATATTTATTAAAAATAACTTACAAAGTCACTTTCTCCTCAGCATCCTTAGTCGCCTTGTTGTTAGTGAAAATAACTACGCGTTTGGCTTTTCTTGAACGAAGTTGATGATCCATTGATGCGCGATCTTTAAATTCATTCATTTGTTGGTCCAATTCGGTGATTAATTTATGGGACCAGTGAGGCACTTTTTTACTGATTTCTTTTATTCCAATCGATTTCTTTTTCCCAATTTTGTCTCATTAGGATCAATTGCAAATAGCTATAGTTTGCTAATTACGATTCATAGCTATATGTTACAGAGAAGAGAGTGGTGAGCGAGATTGAGAAAGGGAGGATAGAGGCAAAGGAGAGATGGTAGATAAGGGTGAATTGTATATGTATATCGATAAGATAATTGTATTTATGTAATTACGATGTATATGTATCAGTGATTGTATTTGTATAACTACATACAATTTGAATTCGTATACAATTGAATCAAGTTAAAACATTTGCATTTGTATATTTTATCTCTCTCTCGCTTAATACAACCACAAATTATATATTGTATTTGTATAATTTGTGTTTTGTATAAAATTAGAGAGAGAAAAGAAAAAGAGAACTGGCAGGAGAACATTTGTATTTGTATAATTATAAGTGTATATGACGGAATGATATGTATTTATATTTGTATATCTAGTCTATCTCGCTTTATACAGATACAAACACAAATTATACATTTGCATTTGTATAATTTGTGTTGGTATAAAGTGTGTGAGATTGACAGAAAATAATTGAGAGAGAGACTGGGAATGAAAAGGATAGAGGCGAAAGAGAGATGACTGAAAAAGAAGTGAGAGGCGAGCGAAATTCCAGAGAGGCAAATATCAATAAACATCGAAGCAAACAAAAGACATGAGGAAAATCTTAGAGACATACCATGGTGGAAACAAAAAAATATTAAGGATTAATGAAAAATCAAAACACAACATATTGTTCTTAATCAATCATTAACACAATTCACAAATATATATTAGAATATGAAAATCACTGTTTTGTTGATGAACCCATTGTGTGATATTCGAACACGGTGACAAAGGATTGAAAATGTGTCAAATTTACACAAATGAAAATAAGGAAATTGTTTATACGTATTTCATGGTTGGTCAAAATAATTGTTATCAGATATTGTAATAACTCAATCTTATAGGTGGGGTCTGAAAAGAGTAAAGCGTATACAAAATTTACCTTGAATAGATAGAGATATTGTTGCATTATTTTTTTTTATTACACACTCCATCAAACGATCACTATGACTATGAGACTATAATAATCTTTCTATCTACTCAAGGTATGAGTAAGTTTTGTGTACGCTTTACTTTTTCCCGACCCTATATACAACATTGAGTTAATCCATATCATATTTGATTAAATAAATATTTTTACCAACCATCAAATATATTTAATAATTTTCCTAATTATAATTTGTCCAAATTTAACACAAATTCACCCTTTTGTCACCTTGTTTTGAATGTCACGTTAGGGATTTAAACAAAAGAGTGATTAACAGATTCTAATATACATTTGTGAGTTGTGTTAACGATTGATCAAGCACAAGTTGTTGTGTTATTAATTTTCATCAATCCTTAATTTTCTTGTTTCCACCTTGGTACGTCTCCTAGGTTTTCCTCATCTTGTTTGCTTCAATCTCTTTTATCTTTGATTATTGAAATTTGTCAAGTTTTAGTATGTCTGGTGACAATCATTTATTGTGTTTTCTATGTAGTAGTAACTCTTATTTCAGTTATTAGTTTAAGACACCTTACGCACACCTAAATTGCTTCCATAAAATATAAGAAAGTAAACATAAGAAAATATAATTCCATAAAATATAAGAAAGTAAACATAAGAAAATATAATTCATGGAATATAAGGAAGT
Organism: Solanum chilense; assembly: GCA_032847665.1. Classification (NCBI taxonomy): domain Eukaryota; kingdom Viridiplantae; phylum Streptophyta; class Magnoliopsida; order Solanales; family Solanaceae; genus Solanum; species Solanum chilense. The sequence goes on from CM064973.1 coordinate 49,392,663, forward strand.
AAACATAAGAAAGAATAAAGGGGATTATGCTTACTATATACCCATTAAATATGATTTTATCTTGTATATACAAATATCAACATGTTCGGAGGTTGGGGAGAGTAGGATGTATGCAAGCCTCATATTTATTTTGGGAGGTTGAGAGTGTTTTCAATAGACCTTCGGTTCAAGAAAAGGTTGATCGAGAGGAAGTGAAAAAGAAATCATGAAAAAATACTATAGAAATTTGACCTTGTATATACAATATAATTTTCTTTAGGAAGGTGATTCAAATTGTACCAAGAGACCACTAGTTCAGAAAGATACCAAGACAACCCACTGCTACTTATTAACCTTTTACCCTAATTTTTTCTTCCACAATTTTCTATATAAAGTCATGTCCTCGATATGTTAAATTGTATCATGACATGTCTAGTTACCTCTTCTCAATACTTCTTGTGTCTACCTGAGCCACTCCTAAAATCTTCCATAGCCAGCCTCTCACACATCCACACTAAGGCATCCAAACATCTTCTTTTCACATGTCCTAATCATTTTAGTCTTGCTTCCCAGAACTTACTCTCAATAGAATTCACTCCCACCTTGTCATGGATATCCACAATTATAACCTTATCTCTATTAGTATTATATCCACTCATTAATTTATTAAAAATAGTTATTTTCTTCAATTTATTTGTAATTCTTTTTTTTTATAAAACACATAACTTTCAATAATTAATTCTTGAAAATTACTTTCTCTGTTCACTTATATTTGTCATGTTTTGCTTTATGAGAGTCAATTTGACTAATTTGCAAAGCTAAATTGAATTAGATTAGTTCAATATTTCAAACTTTGATGTTCAGAAACTAATGAATAATACTATAAGTTGCATTTTTTTGTCATATCGTAGAAGAGTCTAAATTATCCTTAAAGTATTGAAATTTATACAAAAATACCCCTCGTTTACCTTTTGGCCTCAAAATACTATTGGGGTTAATTGTGGTCATCAACAGAGTGGTTCTATGAGTGGAACAAACAATTGAAAAGTGGTTCTAATACATAGTCCATTCACAAGAGTGAAAATGATATAGCTTGATTTCTCCTATTAGTGATGCATAAGACTTGTGTGTCCTTGGGTAATATAAGTTTTAATTAATTACCTTTACAACCTATCAGATAATGTCATGTAATAAATGAAATTATTAATCATATAGACTAAGTAGTCTGTTTGTGAATAATGGCATTATAGGTTCCTAAAGGTTAACCCCAAGGGTATTTTGATGCCAAAAGATAAGTGAAGGGTATGTTTGTACCAATTCTAATACTTTAAGGATATTTTAGATCCATCTCTGTTCTCATATTAATATGACCAAAAGTACATCTTACGATATTTGCCAAGTGCATACAGTTTGACCCCTAGAGCCCCTCCTCTAAAGTCGATCGACGGACTGACAGGATGGGTCATCAGTCAATTGATGGTATGTCAGTCAGGCCCGTTGGTTTGCCCGATAGCTTTTAAGTCAAGGTCATGTTAGTCTTTTCGCTATGTGTTGGACACCTAAACTATGTCGTTTCACCCCTAAATTATGTCATGTTGGTCAGTTTTAATCTAGAAACTTCATTAAAACTTACCACGTTCTCCCCAAAAATTGATCAAAACAAGGAAAAAGAGAAGAAACAGTCGACCAAACCCTCTCCAAGAACACAAGAAGTTTCCCCCTGTTCCAACCCCAAAATTGAAAGATTTCTCTCTGGAATTCATCTCCAGGTATATGAGATTTCACTAGTGGATTTCTTTCACCCAATATGTCCCTAGAATTTAGTTAGATTATTGATTCCCTTCATTATTCTTAAACCTAGGGTTTTAGAACTTCATATTATTGTTGTGATTTAGATGCTAGATAAATTTCTAATCAAAATATTACGTTTTTTGTAACTATGTTGCTTAATTGTTGCATGAAATTTAGAATCCTAGTTGTGTAGATTTGTTTAATTCATGAATTACACTTGCTATGACAGTTAATACAGTATACATGCATCAGTTTACAAATGTTTCGTTATCACTACTTAATAATGCATTTTCAGTTAGCATGTTAGAATCTTGAACAATCAGTTTACATTCAGTTATATTGTATTATATACATTCTGGTTTTGAGTAGGCTTAATAATGAGTAGACTAGGTTTAGTCACCCTCATAGTCCAAAAACTATATGCCCCTGTAGGATAAGCCCCCTCTGTGAGCATCATATTTAGTGCTCATATTAGTCATGTATTTATACCTCTGGGGAAGGTATATTGGGTCCTATCGATGGGGTGTATACTTCAGACTCCATGTTTAGCTCATGTGATTTTATGTCGGTTATTAGTATCTCCCATAGTTAGATTCTAGTGTATTGACAGGTTACCAGTTATATTTCAGTATTCAGTTTCAGCATGTTATGTATTTAGTCATTGCATTCAGTTTAGTTCATGTTCAGTATGTTCAGTTTATTCATCATGTTCATCTTATATTATTGCTCAATATACTTTATTTCATTTATGTATTTGTTGTTCAACTTGATCCTATCCTGCAAGATCAATACCTTTCAATTACTAAGTACTGATGCATACTATGCACTACATCTTCTTGTGATGTAGATTCAAGTCCTCAACATTTAGATCACGCATATATCAGTTCCCGATCTCCAATTCAGCAGTACCAATGGTTAGTCCTCATTCTTCAAGGACGATAGACATGTTTTCTTTCATTTTCAGTCTTTTTAGTTTCAGTTTTGCTAGAGTTAGTTGGTGTCATGTCCCAACATCTCTAGTTAGTTAGAGGCTTTCATTTCAGACATAGTTAGATTCAGTTTTAGATTTGAGTTTGATCTTTCATTTGTTATTGAACTCTCTGTCTTTTATATTCTGACTTAGATTGGGATCCCCCCATCATTTTAGTTTAATTCATGATTTAAGCTTTCTGACTTAGATTGGGATCCCCCCATCATTTTAGTTTAATTCATGATTTAAGCTTTCACATAGAAATTCTTACTTCACTTTATCTAGTATGATTATGATATATCAACTCAGGTTTAACTTGAGGTCACTCATGATCCTAAGTCTTTTGTTTACTTCAAGGGGGTAGCCTCGTTACTTGACGACTATCTTTCTTCAAATTGGGATTGACAAAGAAAGAAAGTAATAATATAAGTTCAAAGTGAAGAATATAGATAAAGTGATAGACAAGTCGAGAGAGGTCTACTAACAAACCAGATTTTTATATTATAGTTTTAATTTTGACTGATTGAAAATGAACTATTCTTGACAACCAGAAATTCTATTCTTATATAACACCTTACCAATTTCCTTTCTTGTCTTCATACGAACCCTTATGTTCCTTTCTTACACTTGGGTAACTCGTCTTTTCATATAAAGTTTGTCGCTTCCTTATGATTAATTATTGTAAGTGATTTGTATGAAGTTTTACTTCACCCATTAATCTATTTTTCTTCATATATTTAGGTTGATTGGAGGGGCGCTTACCTCTTATATACAACAATTACAATATGCTCAGTATAATTTCACAGGTGAAAGCATTGTTTGGAATGGGTAGAATGTACAAAGACCTTACCTTTATCCTTGTGGGGTAGAGTAGTAAATTTTAATTGAACCTGAAATTAAAACAATGTCTTAGCCATGTATATGTAGATCGAAATGGTCTCGCGTGTAACTATCTCATGAAAGTATGCAAGTTAGAGAGACAACAAATAGAATGTACATAATAAGTATAGCAACATATACTAAAACACATTGGAGATTAAACATCTAAGTGATACCTAAATCATACAACTAGAAGTACGAAAACATTCTACTACCTACTAGTCTTCAATCATGATACTCGACCTACATACCTTCATATCTAAGGTTGTGACCTTGGTCAACTAAAATTATTCCATGTCCCATTGAATTAACTTACCTCCCTCCTCCTGATTCTTCTTAAGCCTACCTATACATGTCCTGATTTCTATTACAACCAACCTCTCACACCTACTCACTGGTGCATCCTCACACTTCCTATTCATATGTTTGAACAGTTGCCTTACTTTCTTCATCTTATCTGCCATAGAGATCATTCCCACCTTGTCTAGTATAACTTCATTATTAATCATATCTCTCATAGTATGCCACATGCCAATTTGATAATTTTCATCTCTATTGCCTTCATCTATTGAACATGGACATTCTTGATCGACCAACACTCTGCCTTATAATAGTGTTTATCTAACCACCACAATGAAGAATTTATCTTTCAACCTCGGTGATACATTTTTATTTCATAGTATCTTAAAAGTGAACATTCATTTTATCCACCCTCCTCTAAACATTATATGTCACTACACAAAGTATGTTACTTTCATAGCATGACTTTCCTAATCTGATTTGCCAAGTTCAATTGACTTGGTTTTCCATAATCTATACAGTTAGGAGAGATCTATTCTTAATCATGCATGTCCTTGGTGTGTACTTGAGTACACCCATACTTAGTACAAGTTTGTACTAATAACAAACAATCCTCTACTTTTAGCTGCAGGTGCAGGTGGACGCTAGAGAGTACGAGACTACGTTGACACTATCTGGACGTGGAGCATTCATCCGGACTTGGTAGACCCTCATGCTTTCGAGGATGCTTATCTTTTATATTCTATATTAGATGTAGGCGTGAGCTAGTGGAGGATATTCCACTAGCGTTTCTTTCTTACTTATTTCAGACGTTGTATTGGTGCCATTTTGGCAACTTTTTATTTATGCAGTTATGAAGTATTTCCTTCATTTGAATATTTCATTATTAGATAGTTGTTGTGAACTGCTATGATATAATGCAATTCTTACTATGAAGTCTATGTATACTTCGAAGCAACAAAAGTTTTAAATTTTCTGCTAAAATTAACCTATACGATATAATGATGACGTATGTAGGTTTGTTGCGACCTCCTAAAGGTCAACAGCATTGGCTTTGTATAGGGTCTAGATCTCGGTCGTGACAATGTTATACCTAAGGTATTCTTTAGATCGTGACACAATCACCCCAAGAGTGTACGTTCAGGATTTTAGCATATTTTAATTCTTTAATGTAATATCTCTTTGAGCCATGGACCCAAGATACTTGAAGTCTTCGATACGACTAATGCATCAATCTTCACTTTTACTCCAACCTTGTGCTTTACTTCATTGAACATTTACTCTAGGTACACCATCTTAATACTACAAAACTTGAAACTTGAAAGTTCTAGGTCCTCTCTCTATTTTCATGTATCATAAATCTACTACACATTTTATCAATCATTACTATGTTATTTCTGAATAACATATAGCACAACACCTTTATTTGTATATGCCATGTCAATTCGTCCATCTCTAAGGTGATAAAAAAGAGCTAGAATGGGCTAAGGGATTATCCACGGTGCAACACGGTCACAATAAAGAAGAGTATTAAATCACCTTTTAGTGTTCTATTATGAGTTTTGACTCCATTATACATATCCTTAATAGTCTTTATGTAAGCCGCATTTACACCTCTAGACTCGAAACACCTCACAAGGACCTTAGTAATGACTTTATCATATGTTTTTCTTGGTCTATGAACAATATGTGTAAGTCCCTCTTAATGTACCTATATTTCTCCAACAACCTCCTTACAAGATGGATGACTTGTGTAGGCGAATGCCTCAATTCTAATTTAATTTGGTTCTCAAAGGTAAAGACCCTTATTTATCCTCCTGCCTACCACCTTCTACCAAACTTTTATAGTGTGGTGTAATAGATTGATTCCTTTTTAGTTGGTGCAATTTAAATATTACCATGTTCTTGTATTGTGGCACCATAGTACACTCTTTATGGAATGCTAGTCTTCATAAATATGACATTATACGACTTAATCACCTACTCCATATCTGTCTTTCTACATTTTTCCAAAAATATATAAAGATGTCACCTGGTCGGCTCTCTCTTCCCTTCTTCATCTCACAAATAATCCCCTTGACCTCTGAAATCTTTATAAATCTATAGTTACCAAATTGCTATGCCTCTTAGGATGCTCCAACTCCTACGGCTTGTCATCCTTATCCCCTTCTTCATTCAAGAGCTTAAGGAATATGTTTGCTATCTCCATCTAATATGTGCCTCTTTTACAAACTTTTTTTCATTCTTGTTCTTGATGAATAATTTGGTCTATATCACATATTCTACTGTCTCTCGCGCCATGGATAGACTATACAACTTGTAATCCCCATGTTCATATTCGAGCTCTTCATACAAACACTCAAAATTTGTCATTTTATCCGTCATGACCACTAGTTTTGCTTCCTTTTCACCATCTTATAATTCTCCCTGTTTCTCATATTTCCTCCACATCTAATATTTCCACTAACACTATATTTGAAACATTATTGGCTTAAATGTTTTCTTAGACCTCTTTATTCCACTATCAATACCTTTTATTTCCAATCGGGTTACTCATAGAGACCTATAACACCTCTCTAGTTGATCCCCTAATGAAACTAACTATTCTAGTCCACATAGTATTTGTGTCCTTACTACTCCCCCAAGCTCTTTTTCAACCGACTACTTCCTACTCTCCTAAGCTCTGGACCTCAATCCGCCTCCACTGTCAAATCTTTGGTTTGTCACGTTCAACCTCGTCCTCCTTCTCCTCCTCCTCCTCCTACTCCCCTCCTTATCATCCTTGTCATCACATCCTCTTTCTCTTCATTATTCTTTTTCTTATACAAAATTCATAACCACAAGCTTACGTTGGACGGTAAAAATTCTCACGCGGATTAACTTGTAATTGTTGCATTCACATCTGTCACCCTTTCTAAGGATAAAGTAATTTATTGAGTCTTAGCCAATGCAATATGAAAGGTCACCAAATGTTTCCATTTTTTATGGAAACTCGAGTTATCTATGACAAATTTAAATTATTCATGAAGTCTAGGAACTCCTCATTTAATACTATCCTCAAAGTTAAAATCCTTATATACATCATCATAACTTTTGGAGTTGCGCATATGTTACCATTAAAATATTCTCCAATCGAACTTTTGATGGTCTACAATATACCTTTAACAACTTTGTCTAACTCCTTCCGCAAATGTTTTTGGTCATCCCCATCCAAACATGTTTGTGGTGCATGTGCATTAGTTGCATTAAAAGCTATCCTCCCAAAACTACTTTAATTGTCATCATCATATCGTTCACCCTCCAAACCTCCACCACTTTCTGCCTGCATTTCCTATCTTCTAAAAAGTCTAATGCATTTTTTACTCGTCGAGCTTCCCGAATATAACAACTTAAATCCTCTACATTAATTCTATCCTTGGTTCTTACCTATTTGGTATCTTGGATACAAGCTACATTGATATTAATCTTCTTAAGAATCTTTATTAACTCAATCGACCTCTTCATCCGTAGCTCTAACAAGACCCAACTCATAATATAAGAACTCTCATAGTACTCTTACTACCCGTTCCCCCAACCCCAACCCTAACAAGGACATAATCTTGAATTAGCACCGTACCAGGAAACCACTAACACATGTTATAGAAATAGACAAGTGTAAAATAACTAAGCAACAAATCAACTAACATGCCAAACAAGAATTGAAATAGTCAGACTAAAAATTCAATAAGAAACTACAAGCAAAGAAGGTAATAACAAAACAAGAAAGAAAAAGTTACCTAAATAAAGTACAAACAAGAACAATTGGACTACTTCGATTGAACACATGGCCAAACACCTCGATCGTCCCACCTTGATAACTATTTCCATCAGAAAACAAATATAGAAGAAAGGGAACTCATCAAAAAAGAAGGAGTGGATATGCATAGTAAGGAAAAAGTGAGAGCTGATGAAGAAAAAACTATACCTGTGAGAATTGAAGAGGACAATATCATGCTCATCATCTCCAAGAAAGTTGATCATCCAAAGAACAAGAAATCAAAAGACGGTATTCTAGATAGATCCCAGCGGCGAAATATTTGCAAAAGAGGAGGAGCTAAAATTAAGAAACCTAGGAAACCCTATCTAAAAGGTTTAGGACATCTTATTACAAAGTTCATTGGGCTTTGAATGTATAATTTCAACTTCTTTATTTTTGAGCTCAAGCCCATTTTGTACAATTTTTTTAACTATAAGAACCCTGGAGTTCAAATTTGATTTTTTTAGGACCCCATAGTGCAAAACCGATTGAACATAGAATACAAAATCAAGTCAAATTGATTCAATATAGATTAGGAATGCTAAATAGCAAAGTATGAATAACAAATTTATCTAACTAAAATTACACAACTAAAACGACGGAACACAAATTGAACGATAAATACAATATCAATCAGCCCTCATGGAAATGACCCATAGTTCATGAATTCATTGATAATGACCTCAACATCAATATCATTCGTCGATAATGAACTTGGCATTAATATCACTCCTCGGTAATGACCTCGACATTAATATCACTTATCAGAATTGACATTGACATCAATAACACTTGCCAGAAATGACTTTGGCATCAATAATACTTATCAGAAATGACCTCGGCATTAATAATCATCACATGTAACATCACAGTTCTTAGAAATCAATGAAAGAAAGTAATTTCACACCACACCAAATCAAGTCCATAATAATGTCATCAAAGCATTTCATCAATCATCTAGGGTTCAAAACAAGGCAACTTCACAAACTATTATGATCAACACGTTTTATTTGATTAATATCATTTAAGTAGAATAATTGAACGCATCACCTCGTTCCTATTGTTCCCTGACACTTACAAATGAAGGAAAATACACTTTTCTACTAATTTTACAAGGTTTAGGAGTTCACTTGTCTCAAAATCAATCACAAAGTCAAATCAAGACTTGAGTCTTTCCTTTCCCAAAAATATCCAAATATACACTATCTAATTCAATTAAGTAATCACAATAAGATTCTGAATATAACAACACTCAATTCATATATTTGCGAAATAGGTCACATCAACTCAAGAACCCAATTTCAAATATGAGGTCTAAATCTAAAAATCTTTACTTCAGAATATTATCCAAGACATTTGTAACTCATTGGTGAAAACCATTTTAATAAAGGATTTAAATTAGATCCTAAATCACCATTTTACTAAGTTATTGGGTTCTTGAAGAGAAATCCAATTTATCAATTCAAACCTTAATTTCTAACACTTCAATTCACAAATAATAATGGGTAAATGACGATTTAAGATTAGGAATCATTATCTAGATATTTCCTCTCAAAAAACTTTTCAAATCGTCACATTAAGCGCCCAAAAACTCAAAAATGGTTAAATGGGGTTGAGACCTTAATTTTTGGAAGATATTTTTTCTACGGGTCTTCTGGGAACACGGACCCTTATCCGCAAATGCAGATAGACAACTTAGAAATGAGTTCTGCGATCGCGGAGAATTGTATTTACATCACAGAAAAAAATCAGCTAACCCAAAAATCATCAAAAGGACCATCGGGATTTGTTCGAATCCTCATAAACACAAACCATATATATAAATTGACTATACTCAATGTTCAAACCCAATGAAATCATCGAAATATGAATCTGAGGTCTCCTTGACTGAGTTTGTATAAGTCACAAGAAACTAATCATAATGCCTAAAAAGGTCAAACCATGATCGCGCAGCCTCTAAAAATTCAATCAAGACCTCACATACGCCTAAAATCATCCCTCAAATTCAATGGAACTCTCCAAAATCTAATCCAAACATCCAAACCCCAAATGTTTATGTCAACCCTAAGTTTGAAATTCCACAATTTTCCAACTTAGGA
>CM064973.1:49402576-49516855 GCA_032847665.1 Solanum chilense
TATATAAAAAAAAAAAAAAATTTATATAAGTCGCTGCCCCAACAGCGATTTATAAATTTTTTTTTTTTTTTTATAAATCGCTGCTAGGGCAGTGATTTATATAATTTTTTTTTTATTAAATCGCTACGAAGATTTTTTTTTAAATTTTTTTTTTAAAATGTTAAAACAACGATTTATATATATAAAAAAATTATAATATTTTTTAAAATTTATGTATATAACTTATAAGAAAATATACATTATTTTTAAAAAATTAAAAATAAGTAAAGTAATAAATATATTTTCTTTTTAAAAAAAGATATTATATTGAATTTAAATTTAAATAATATTTGAATTCAAATAATTAATAATTAATTTTTTTAAATAAAAAATTAAAGGAAAAAAAAATATATATATATACATATATATAGTTATATAGTTAAGAGGATCACATGCAAACTACATGTGTCCATAATAACTTGGATCACATGCAAAATAGTTAAGAAGAACAAATTTTTTTTTTTTATAAATCGCTGCTAGGGCAGTGATTTATAAATTTTTTATTTTTTATATATCGCTGCACTGGCAGCGATTTCATTTTTTTATTAAAAAAAAATGAATTTCGCAAAATCGCTGCCTCAGCAGCGATTTTACCATTTTGGTTAATATAAAATTTCATATACCGTTTTGGAATTTTTGTAAAATTTTTATACCCATTCAGTTTCGGACTCAGAAATTCTGAGGCATACCCCCTTTAACAGTGTTGAATGAGTTGGCAGATTCAGACATAATCTGCTCTACCATTGAGCTATCTTTTGGGGTGTAAGTTAGGCTTAAGACTAATTTCACATGTTAAAGAATGACAAAAAGTCTCACTTCGGTGGTTAATGAGATGGGTGGACTCCTTGTAAGGTTTGGCAATCCTCCTCCCTTTGAGCTAGTTTTTGGGATGTGAGTTATGTCTAAGACCTATCTTCACATGGTATCAAAGCAGGGTGGGATGTTAAAGAATGACAAAAGTCCCACATCGATAGTTAATGAGATGGGTGGACTCCTTATAAGGCTTGGACAGTCCTGCTCTCTTTGAGCTAGCTTTTGGGGTGTGAGTTAGGCTCGAGACCTTTTTTGACAAACAGAAAACGCCAACGAAATCACATATGAAGCTGTACTCAGAATGCATTCAAGTGCCTGCGTCTAAGCAGCAATAGTGATGACCTTAAACATTTTTGTTTTAAATATCATCTACATGAGACTTAGTAAAATACCATGTAGATTGATCTAGTAACTTTTGCAGTGTACAAGGTGTTATTACTTTCCAACTGTACTCTTCCCATCTGTTCTACCCCAGAAGAAAATGCCAAAATAAGGAAGAAGGCAAACAAAACAAACACACAATGAACCGCACACGTACTTTAGACACTGGATGCGCCTCTGATTCCCAGCTTCATCATAGTTCTTGAAAGCTTCAAAGAAGTCCGTAGCTGCCTCTGCCCACTGCCGCTCTGCCATATGCATTTTTCCTCCACATTCACGAATTATTCCCATTATTCTTGGGTGAGGGATTGCTGACTTGACTGAAAGTGCTTTAGTGTATAGTTCCTGAAGATAAAATACATGGTTTTTTCAAGAATCTCAGTAAGCAGCAATTAGTGATGGAGAGAGCACCAATTCAAGGACATGTAAGTATGTCTTTCCAGCATCTATGGATCCTTCTTAGTGAATAAATTAGATCAAACAGATCTTCCGGACATATTCGGAATCAAAATAAAAAATGACTAAATAAAGAACAATGGTATACCAAAATATAAAAGGAAAGAAATAAGCTTGAAGCTTCTGGGAGAAGATCAAAATCTCCAATAAGACTTGGAACTCCATGTTCACAGATGCTTTAACGGGATAGAACTATTAATTTACCCTCTACACAAAATTATACTTACCCTCTATATAAAATTATATAAATCTTGGAAGTCTCACATCTTTTGTGGAAGTTTGATCAGCTTTTTTTTTTTTTTTACTTTCTATACAGATCATTCACTACCTTCTAGATTAAGTTTTAACAACTTAAGGTTTCATAGTCGGAATTTAAAAGAGGGAGTAACTTAAAAGTAAAACATAGAACTAGGGAGTAACTGGGAATGCTAAACAACAACTGAACCTGGCATTAAAAATAGATATGATTTATTTGGTCATATCAGCTGCAAAGATTCACCTAATGGTGCACAAAACCCAGTATGATATCAAACAAACAGGAGAAAAGCTAATAACATACCTTCAGTTTTTTGTTATTTTTCGTCTCCGTGTACATTTGGATCTCTATTGCATATACCTCCAACAATTGTGTACCTTTCTTCTGGTCATCAGTACCATCTTCTTTTTGACAAGATTTGTGGAGTTCTTTCAAAATCTAATTGAACGCTCAAGTTATTGGTAGGAAAACTTATAAATTTATACTACAACATATGCTAATCTGAAAAAAAATAATACCTTATTCATTCGTCCATACTCCCTAATGTCAAACCATATTTTGCAAAGTTTTAGATTTGTCTTGAACCACAACCTCTGTGAAAAGAAGGTGACCATGAGGCCCTTGACAAGAACATGAACTCTAGAACCTTCAAAGCCAGCCTACTATACCCTCAAGAAGGAATATTGTTCTGACCTCGTTTTTTGCCTCTTCAAGGGCTTTCAATGTTGTTTGGTAGAACTCTTGTAGGAGATCAAAGTTCTGACTAGCTGATCCTGAGACAAAATCCATGATATTGTTTATACACTTTTCACTATAATTTCTTGTCACAGCTGACTTGATGTAGGTAAGCATTTCTCTGTAAGCGTCCATCATTTCCTTGTACTTCCCTAGCTTATAGTAAAGCTTAACAGTTTGCTTTAAGGCTTTAAATCCCCTAAAAACAATAAGAACAGTTGGTAAGTGCCACAGACAGCGTATTTCAGAGAATTTTAAATCTTGCAAGAGACCTTTACTTACAAAGCATCAAATTACATAAAAGAAGAAGCAAAGGTGTAAAATAGCACCACAACTTTTAGCAATACAATTTACGAAGTTTTCTAGGAAGCATCAAATCACATGAACAAGAAGCAAATTTGGGAAATAGTAAGACGCCTTTTGGATTACAATTATAAAGTGTGCACAAGTATTCTCAGTGATTAATATCAAGTTACCAAATTCACGAAACAACATAAAAAGAGAAAAAAAAAAAACATATTAGATCTGACAATGAACTAGAGGTCTCACCCTAAGTGCTCAGAGCAAAACTTTCTGAAATTTTTTAAATTTCACACATGTAAACCAAATAGGAGCAAGAGACCCAAAGGGAGAAATCTGAAAAATATTTCCAGTTCTTGTCAAACAATTATCTGCACTTGGAAGGCCAATATTTTTCTCCACAGGCTTGTAAGAATGATAAAGTTAAATAAACTATCAGGATCTTCTCCCACATGTCCATATAAGCATTTGCATAATGAAGAAAATACAATCTATCTCAACTTGCAGTTTCTCACAATTCATCATCAGCTTGTTTCTCAGGCTGTAATTGCATGTCAATTAATACAAGGTTGTAGTAGTTTACTTGAGACATAAAATTAACTGCAATGAGAACATGCAGTTCTTAATGACCCTGAACTTCGTATGGACATATCTATCACATCAGTCTCTGGCCTCACAAATACACAGCCATCTATTCTCTTTATAAAACAAACACAAAGGGAGTTAGCTGATCAGTTTAACAACTGCCATACTGCACAAATTTTTATTACTTTCAATTTCTTACCAATCAGCCTTCTCAGGTTCCATACGAACTACTTCAGCAAAACCCTCAAGTGCTGCCTCTGGGTCTGTTTCAGCCAAGCCTATGAATGACATAATCACGGAATATTAGTAGGAAAACATGTCCAAAGAGAGGAAAAAAAGATAAGAGATATTAGTCCAAGATAAGTAGTTTAAGATGCATATATAGAGTATCCACATAGTTGTGTTAAGTCAACACCCTTTTTTTTTTTATAACAAAGAAATTCCCGAGAAGCAGCTGCGATTCGAAGCTCAGTAGATAAAGTCAATGCCATTACATAGGATATCACATGACTTATAACTATCTTGTTTTGACAACTGAGAAATTCCCAAGGATCAGCTGTTGTTTGGAACTCGGTAGATAAAATCAACACCATTACATAGCACATAGCATAATCTATTACTCCCTTACAACCAAGGATTTCTTTACAGGAGTATCTGTTGCTGCTACTGGTACAGTTTGCTTTTTCAGATTATTTAATATCTGGGTAACTTCTATGTTTGCAAGTTCTTCCCTCGCGACTGTCATCACATTCATACAAAATCTTTGGGAATTAATCGTATTATACAAAAGTTCTGTTTCACATAGAGCATCACACTTCATAGGCGTCTCCACAGAAAAAGACAGGGGATTCAAGTGAGAGAAACATCACTGCTACAATCCTCACTTTCTCTAACATTGTTTTGAACCAAAGAAAATCGAAAATCATGGCAACTGTAAACCGACTTGGCTCTAATAGACAACCTTATGACCGACTTGGCTCTAATAGACAACCTTATGACCGACTTGACTCTAATAAACTTATGGCTTTCCCTAACCTTGCTGTGACAAAATTCAACCATTACAATCCTAGAACTTATATAGGATAAGGGATGGATGCTCCTTTTCCAACCTTCCAACACTAAATAAATTTATGGAAGCCTTTCCCTGAGAACAAAATCACGAGGGATAAAATTCCAGAGGACAAAGAGCAGACTTGCCTTTTCTCTTTGATATTAACTTCCCAAACTTATGTCCTATAAATTAAAGCACTACTCCCATACGTAACTTAATGAGACAGGTGATTAAAACAAACCATCAAAAGAAAGTTAAAAGAAGAAAATTAACTATAAGGACCCTGCAATGTCTAAAATATACTGAGCTAATATGCCTTCTTTCCTACTTCCCTGAAGTTCCTTTTACAAATGAACATAATTAGCGGCCTAGATTTCTCCTCTATATGTCCAGGTTTCACTCCCAAAAGTGCAGAAAAAACTTTGAATTTGAAGCCATATCATGCAGCCGATAACTAACTTATTGCAGAATCCACACATAATAGATTGACCAAATCAAATGTCCCTTTAAGGGTGTTAAACTTTCACGAAAAAGAAGGGATCAATGCGTTCCTTGAATTTTAACCCAATATTCACCTCTGTTAATACAGTTTACAGGTAAACTCAACAATGCAGAGTCACCGTGATTGCTCGTCTTGTAGCAGACCACAATATTTTGTTCTGTCACCTTGGAAATGATAATAAGCAATTTGGTGCTCTCCCAAAAGTGTGGCCAAGATCCAAAGTGATCGATGAAGTGTGTTGAGAACCATGAGCCCAACGGTTATCCCAAAAACAAAAAGAAGGAAGTTGGAGCATTATGTTTGAAATACAAAACTCTAAATTTAACAATCCAAATTATATTATTCTCTTTAACAATTTAGTATTAAGTTTTCTCCCTAATTCAAATCAAAAGAAAATATTGACTTAATCACCTTTTTTTAGTAATTTCCAATTTCAAGTCCTCCCAATTTTCTCAAGCAACAACTGCTCTTTCTTAACAGATCTTCCTAAAAGTACTTTCCTCTATAAACTAACAAATTAGCCAAGTTAACAAACAAAGACCTCTTTACTGTTTCCCAACTGAAACAATCAAAATAACATCTAACATAGTAATCAAACTTAAATTAACACATACTAAACTATAAACATTCACATACATGATGCATATTCAATACCTCAATTGTTTTCCTCAGGTTAATGTGTGAAAATTTTAATGCAAATTTAGTTTGTTCGCAAAGTTTTTTCGAAGAGAAGTAACTAACGCAGCTAATTTTTTGTAATCCAAGTAGAGGAAGTAAAACCAAAACAAAAGCATAAAATTTATCAGCACAATTACAACATTCAAAATTTGAAAACCTTTGGAGTTGTAGTATTGGTTCTCAATATCAACATCCTGCTCTTCAGGTTCCTCCTCTGAATATTCGAATCCATAGTCCTCCATATCTGCATCTTCAAACAAAAAAAAAATGAAAATACACTTACATTAACATTCAAAAAATCAGATTAACACAAAAAAATAGCGAGTTAGAGAGAGTAAATTACCAGAGCCCATGGCTAATTAGAGAAGACTCGAAAACGAAGATTAATGGAGGAGATTTTTGAGCTGTGGATGAAGTGAAGAGAGAGTTGTGGGGTTTTCTCTTTGGAAATACTGTAATAGAGTTGAACTTAAAGGGTCGGGTTAGATTATGGGTGCAAAGGATCATTTACCCCAACTTTTGTTGCCCGTATTTAGGGGTCGTTTGGTAGTTACTAAAAGTTAAGAGTAGATATTAGTATTTTAAACGCTTGTTATGAATATATTAGTTATATGAGTTTTAGAATAATTAAATTAAATAAAATTTTAATGTATGTCAAATTTTTGTATATATTTATTAAAAATAACTTACAAAGTCACTTTCTCCTCAGCATCCTTAGTCGCCTTGTTGTTAGTGAAAATAACTACGCGTTTGGCTTTTCTTGAACGAAGTTGATGATCCATTGATGCGCGATCTTTAAATTCATTCATTTGTTGGTCCAATTCGGTGATTAATTTATGGGACCAGTGAGGCACTTTTTTACTGATTTCTTTTATTCCAATCGATTTCTTTTTCCCAATTTTGTCTCATTAGGATCAATTGCAAATAGCTATAGTTTGCTAATTACGATTCATAGCTATATGTTACAGAGAAGAGAGTGGTGAGCGAGATTGAGAAAGGGAGGATAGAGGCAAAGGAGAGATGGTAGATAAGGGTGAATTGTATATGTATATCGATAAGATAATTGTATTTATGTAATTACGATGTATATGTATCAGTGATTGTATTTGTATAACTACATACAATTTGAATTCGTATACAATTGAATCAAGTTAAAACATTTGCATTTGTATATTTTATCTCTCTCTCGCTTAATACAACCACAAATTATATATTGTATTTGTATAATTTGTGTTTTGTATAAAATTAGAGAGAGAAAAGAAAAAGAGAACTGGCAGGAGAACATTTGTATTTGTATAATTATAAGTGTATATGACGGAATGATATGTATTTATATTTGTATATCTAGTCTATCTCGCTTTATACAGATACAAACACAAATTATACATTTGCATTTGTATAATTTGTGTTGGTATAAAGTGTGTGAGATTGACAGAAAATAATTGAGAGAGAGACTGGGAATGAAAAGGATAGAGGCGAAAGAGAGATGACTGAAAAAGAAGTGAGAGGCGAGCGAAATTCCAGAGAGGCAAATATCAATAAACATCGAAGCAAACAAAAGACATGAGGAAAATCTTAGAGACATACCATGGTGGAAACAAAAAAATATTAAGGATTAATGAAAAATCAAAACACAACATATTGTTCTTAATCAATCATTAACACAATTCACAAATATATATTAGAATATGAAAATCACTGTTTTGTTGATGAACCCATTGTGTGATATTCGAACACGGTGACAAAGGATTGAAAATGTGTCAAATTTACACAAATGAAAATAAGGAAATTGTTTATACGTATTTCATGGTTGGTCAAAATAATTGTTATCAGATATTGTAATAACTCAATCTTATAGGTGGGGTCTGAAAAGAGTAAAGCGTATACAAAATTTACCTTGAATAGATAGAGATATTGTTGCATTATTTTTTTTTATTACACACTCCATCAAACGATCACTATGACTATGAGACTATAATAATCTTTCTATCTACTCAAGGTATGAGTAAGTTTTGTGTACGCTTTACTTTTTCCCGACCCTATATACAACATTGAGTTAATCCATATCATATTTGATTAAATAAATATTTTTACCAACCATCAAATATATTTAATAATTTTCCTAATTATAATTTGTCCAAATTTAACACAAATTCACCCTTTTGTCACCTTGTTTTGAATGTCACGTTAGGGATTTAAACAAAAGAGTGATTAACAGATTCTAATATACATTTGTGAGTTGTGTTAACGATTGATCAAGCACAAGTTGTTGTGTTATTAATTTTCATCAATCCTTAATTTTCTTGTTTCCACCTTGGTACGTCTCCTAGGTTTTCCTCATCTTGTTTGCTTCAATCTCTTTTATCTTTGATTATTGAAATTTGTCAAGTTTTAGTATGTCTGGTGACAATCATTTATTGTGTTTTCTATGTAGTAGTAACTCTTATTTCAGTTATTAGTTTAAGACACCTTACGCACACCTAAATTGCTTCCATAAAATATAAGAAAGTAAACATAAGAAAATATAATTCCATAAAATATAAGAAAGTAAACATAAGAAAATATAATTCATGGAATATAAGGAAGTAAACATAAGAAAGAATAAAGGGGATTATGCTTACTATATACCCATTAAATATGATTTTATCTTGTATATACAAATATCAACATGTTCGGAGGTTGGGGAGAGTAGGATGTATGCAAGCCTCATATTTATTTTGGGAGGTTGAGAGTGTTTTCAATAGACCTTCGGTTCAAGAAAAGGTTGATCGAGAGGAAGTGAAAAAGAAATCATGAAAAAATACTATAGAAATTTGACCTTGTATATACAATATAATTTTCTTTAGGAAGGTGATTCAAATTGTACCAAGAGACCACTAGTTCAGAAAGATACCAAGACAACCCACTGCTACTTATTAACCTTTTACCCTAATTTTTTCTTCCACAATTTTCTATATAAAGTCATGTCCTCGATATGTTAAATTGTATCATGACATGTCTAGTTACCTCTTCTCAATACTTCTTGTGTCTACCTGAGCCACTCCTAAAATCTTCCATAGCCAGCCTCTCACACATCCACACTAAGGCATCCAAACATCTTCTTTTCACATGTCCTAATCATTTTAGTCTTGCTTCCCAGAACTTACTCTCAATAGAATTCACTCCCACCTTGTCATGGATATCCACAATTATAACCTTATCTCTATTAGTATTATATCCACTCATTAATTTATTAAAAATAGTTATTTTCTTCAATTTATTTGTAATTCTTTTTTTTTATAAAACACATAACTTTCAATAATTAATTCTTGAAAATTACTTTCTCTGTTCACTTATATTTGTCATGTTTTGCTTTATGAGAGTCAATTTGACTAATTTGCAAAGCTAAATTGAATTAGATTAGTTCAATATTTCAAACTTTGATGTTCAGAAACTAATGAATAATACTATAAGTTGCATTTTTTTGTCATATCGTAGAAGAGTCTAAATTATCCTTAAAGTATTGAAATTTATACAAAAATACCCCTCGTTTACCTTTTGGCCTCAAAATACTATTGGGGTTAATTGTGGTCATCAACAGAGTGGTTCTATGAGTGGAACAAACAATTGAAAAGTGGTTCTAATACATAGTCCATTCACAAGAGTGAAAATGATATAGCTTGATTTCTCCTATTAGTGATGCATAAGACTTGTGTGTCCTTGGGTAATATAAGTTTTAATTAATTACCTTTACAACCTATCAGATAATGTCATGTAATAAATGAAATTATTAATCATATAGACTAAGTAGTCTGTTTGTGAATAATGGCATTATAGGTTCCTAAAGGTTAACCCCAAGGGTATTTTGATGCCAAAAGATAAGTGAAGGGTATGTTTGTACCAATTCTAATACTTTAAGGATATTTTAGATCCATCTCTGTTCTCATATTAATATGACCAAAAGTACATCTTACGATATTTGCCAAGTGCATACAGTTTGACCCCTAGAGCCCCTCCTCTAAAGTCGATCGACGGACTGACAGGATGGGTCATCAGTCAATTGATGGTATGTCAGTCAGGCCCGTTGGTTTGCCCGATAGCTTTTAAGTCAAGGTCATGTTAGTCTTTTCGCTATGTGTTGGACACCTAAACTATGTCGTTTCACCCCTAAATTATGTCATGTTGGTCAGTTTTAATCTAGAAACTTCATTAAAACTTACCACGTTCTCCCCAAAAATTGATCAAAACAAGGAAAAAGAGAAGAAACAGTCGACCAAACCCTCTCCAAGAACACAAGAAGTTTCCCCCTGTTCCAACCCCAAAATTGAAAGATTTCTCTCTGGAATTCATCTCCAGGTATATGAGATTTCACTAGTGGATTTCTTTCACCCAATATGTCCCTAGAATTTAGTTAGATTATTGATTCCCTTCATTATTCTTAAACCTAGGGTTTTAGAACTTCATATTATTGTTGTGATTTAGATGCTAGATAAATTTCTAATCAAAATATTACGTTTTTTGTAACTATGTTGCTTAATTGTTGCATGAAATTTAGAATCCTAGTTGTGTAGATTTGTTTAATTCATGAATTACACTTGCTATGACAGTTAATACAGTATACATGCATCAGTTTACAAATGTTTCGTTATCACTACTTAATAATGCATTTTCAGTTAGCATGTTAGAATCTTGAACAATCAGTTTACATTCAGTTATATTGTATTATATACATTCTGGTTTTGAGTAGGCTTAATAATGAGTAGACTAGGTTTAGTCACCCTCATAGTCCAAAAACTATATGCCCCTGTAGGATAAGCCCCCTCTGTGAGCATCATATTTAGTGCTCATATTAGTCATGTATTTATACCTCTGGGGAAGGTATATTGGGTCCTATCGATGGGGTGTATACTTCAGACTCCATGTTTAGCTCATGTGATTTTATGTCGGTTATTAGTATCTCCCATAGTTAGATTCTAGTGTATTGACAGGTTACCAGTTATATTTCAGTATTCAGTTTCAGCATGTTATGTATTTAGTCATTGCATTCAGTTTAGTTCATGTTCAGTATGTTCAGTTTATTCATCATGTTCATCTTATATTATTGCTCAATATACTTTATTTCATTTATGTATTTGTTGTTCAACTTGATCCTATCCTGCAAGATCAATACCTTTCAATTACTAAGTACTGATGCATACTATGCACTACATCTTCTTGTGATGTAGATTCAAGTCCTCAACATTTAGATCACGCATATATCAGTTCCCGATCTCCAATTCAGCAGTACCAATGGTTAGTCCTCATTCTTCAAGGACGATAGACATGTTTTCTTTCATTTTCAGTCTTTTTAGTTTCAGTTTTGCTAGAGTTAGTTGGTGTCATGTCCCAACATCTCTAGTTAGTTAGAGGCTTTCATTTCAGACATAGTTAGATTCAGTTTTAGATTTGAGTTTGATCTTTCATTTGTTATTGAACTCTCTGTCTTTTATATTCTGACTTAGATTGGGATCCCCCCATCATTTTAGTTTAATTCATGATTTAAGCTTTCTGACTTAGATTGGGATCCCCCCATCATTTTAGTTTAATTCATGATTTAAGCTTTCACATAGAAATTCTTACTTCACTTTATCTAGTATGATTATGATATATCAACTCAGGTTTAACTTGAGGTCACTCATGATCCTAAGTCTTTTGTTTACTTCAAGGGGGTAGCCTCGTTACTTGACGACTATCTTTCTTCAAATTGGGATTGACAAAGAAAGAAAGTAATAATATAAGTTCAAAGTGAAGAATATAGATAAAGTGATAGACAAGTCGAGAGAGGTCTACTAACAAACCAGATTTTTATATTATAGTTTTAATTTTGACTGATTGAAAATGAACTATTCTTGACAACCAGAAATTCTATTCTTATATAACACCTTACCAATTTCCTTTCTTGTCTTCATACGAACCCTTATGTTCCTTTCTTACACTTGGGTAACTCGTCTTTTCATATAAAGTTTGTCGCTTCCTTATGATTAATTATTGTAAGTGATTTGTATGAAGTTTTACTTCACCCATTAATCTATTTTTCTTCATATATTTAGGTTGATTGGAGGGGCGCTTACCTCTTATATACAACAATTACAATATGCTCAGTATAATTTCACAGGTGAAAGCATTGTTTGGAATGGGTAGAATGTACAAAGACCTTACCTTTATCCTTGTGGGGTAGAGTAGTAAATTTTAATTGAACCTGAAATTAAAACAATGTCTTAGCCATGTATATGTAGATCGAAATGGTCTCGCGTGTAACTATCTCATGAAAGTATGCAAGTTAGAGAGACAACAAATAGAATGTACATAATAAGTATAGCAACATATACTAAAACACATTGGAGATTAAACATCTAAGTGATACCTAAATCATACAACTAGAAGTACGAAAACATTCTACTACCTACTAGTCTTCAATCATGATACTCGACCTACATACCTTCATATCTAAGGTTGTGACCTTGGTCAACTAAAATTATTCCATGTCCCATTGAATTAACTTACCTCCCTCCTCCTGATTCTTCTTAAGCCTACCTATACATGTCCTGATTTCTATTACAACCAACCTCTCACACCTACTCACTGGTGCATCCTCACACTTCCTATTCATATGTTTGAACAGTTGCCTTACTTTCTTCATCTTATCTGCCATAGAGATCATTCCCACCTTGTCTAGTATAACTTCATTATTAATCATATCTCTCATAGTATGCCACATGCCAATTTGATAATTTTCATCTCTATTGCCTTCATCTATTGAACATGGACATTCTTGATCGACCAACACTCTGCCTTATAATAGTGTTTATCTAACCACCACAATGAAGAATTTATCTTTCAACCTCGGTGATACATTTTTATTTCATAGTATCTTAAAAGTGAACATTCATTTTATCCACCCTCCTCTAAACATTATATGTCACTACACAAAGTATGTTACTTTCATAGCATGACTTTCCTAATCTGATTTGCCAAGTTCAATTGACTTGGTTTTCCATAATCTATACAGTTAGGAGAGATCTATTCTTAATCATGCATGTCCTTGGTGTGTACTTGAGTACACCCATACTTAGTACAAGTTTGTACTAATAACAAACAATCCTCTACTTTTAGCTGCAGGTGCAGGTGGACGCTAGAGAGTACGAGACTACGTTGACACTATCTGGACGTGGAGCATTCATCCGGACTTGGTAGACCCTCATGCTTTCGAGGATGCTTATCTTTTATATTCTATATTAGATGTAGGCGTGAGCTAGTGGAGGATATTCCACTAGCGTTTCTTTCTTACTTATTTCAGACGTTGTATTGGTGCCATTTTGGCAACTTTTTATTTATGCAGTTATGAAGTATTTCCTTCATTTGAATATTTCATTATTAGATAGTTGTTGTGAACTGCTATGATATAATGCAATTCTTACTATGAAGTCTATGTATACTTCGAAGCAACAAAAGTTTTAAATTTTCTGCTAAAATTAACCTATACGATATAATGATGACGTATGTAGGTTTGTTGCGACCTCCTAAAGGTCAACAGCATTGGCTTTGTATAGGGTCTAGATCTCGGTCGTGACAATGTTATACCTAAGGTATTCTTTAGATCGTGACACAATCACCCCAAGAGTGTACGTTCAGGATTTTAGCATATTTTAATTCTTTAATGTAATATCTCTTTGAGCCATGGACCCAAGATACTTGAAGTCTTCGATACGACTAATGCATCAATCTTCACTTTTACTCCAACCTTGTGCTTTACTTCATTGAACATTTACTCTAGGTACACCATCTTAATACTACAAAACTTGAAACTTGAAAGTTCTAGGTCCTCTCTCTATTTTCATGTATCATAAATCTACTACACATTTTATCAATCATTACTATGTTATTTCTGAATAACATATAGCACAACACCTTTATTTGTATATGCCATGTCAATTCGTCCATCTCTAAGGTGATAAAAAAGAGCTAGAATGGGCTAAGGGATTATCCACGGTGCAACACGGTCACAATAAAGAAGAGTATTAAATCACCTTTTAGTGTTCTATTATGAGTTTTGACTCCATTATACATATCCTTAATAGTCTTTATGTAAGCCGCATTTACACCTCTAGACTCGAAACACCTCACAAGGACCTTAGTAATGACTTTATCATATGTTTTTCTTGGTCTATGAACAATATGTGTAAGTCCCTCTTAATGTACCTATATTTCTCCAACAACCTCCTTACAAGATGGATGACTTGTGTAGGCGAATGCCTCAATTCTAATTTAATTTGGTTCTCAAAGGTAAAGACCCTTATTTATCCTCCTGCCTACCACCTTCTACCAAACTTTTATAGTGTGGTGTAATAGATTGATTCCTTTTTAGTTGGTGCAATTTAAATATTACCATGTTCTTGTATTGTGGCACCATAGTACACTCTTTATGGAATGCTAGTCTTCATAAATATGACATTATACGACTTAATCACCTACTCCATATCTGTCTTTCTACATTTTTCCAAAAATATATAAAGATGTCACCTGGTCGGCTCTCTCTTCCCTTCTTCATCTCACAAATAATCCCCTTGACCTCTGAAATCTTTATAAATCTATAGTTACCAAATTGCTATGCCTCTTAGGATGCTCCAACTCCTACGGCTTGTCATCCTTATCCCCTTCTTCATTCAAGAGCTTAAGGAATATGTTTGCTATCTCCATCTAATATGTGCCTCTTTTACAAACTTTTTTTCATTCTTGTTCTTGATGAATAATTTGGTCTATATCACATATTCTACTGTCTCTCGCGCCATGGATAGACTATACAACTTGTAATCCCCATGTTCATATTCGAGCTCTTCATACAAACACTCAAAATTTGTCATTTTATCCGTCATGACCACTAGTTTTGCTTCCTTTTCACCATCTTATAATTCTCCCTGTTTCTCATATTTCCTCCACATCTAATATTTCCACTAACACTATATTTGAAACATTATTGGCTTAAATGTTTTCTTAGACCTCTTTATTCCACTATCAATACCTTTTATTTCCAATCGGGTTACTCATAGAGACCTATAACACCTCTCTAGTTGATCCCCTAATGAAACTAACTATTCTAGTCCACATAGTATTTGTGTCCTTACTACTCCCCCAAGCTCTTTTTCAACCGACTACTTCCTACTCTCCTAAGCTCTGGACCTCAATCCGCCTCCACTGTCAAATCTTTGGTTTGTCACGTTCAACCTCGTCCTCCTTCTCCTCCTCCTCCTCCTACTCCCCTCCTTATCATCCTTGTCATCACATCCTCTTTCTCTTCATTATTCTTTTTCTTATACAAAATTCATAACCACAAGCTTACGTTGGACGGTAAAAATTCTCACGCGGATTAACTTGTAATTGTTGCATTCACATCTGTCACCCTTTCTAAGGATAAAGTAATTTATTGAGTCTTAGCCAATGCAATATGAAAGGTCACCAAATGTTTCCATTTTTTATGGAAACTCGAGTTATCTATGACAAATTTAAATTATTCATGAAGTCTAGGAACTCCTCATTTAATACTATCCTCAAAGTTAAAATCCTTATATACATCATCATAACTTTTGGAGTTGCGCATATGTTACCATTAAAATATTCTCCAATCGAACTTTTGATGGTCTACAATATACCTTTAACAACTTTGTCTAACTCCTTCCGCAAATGTTTTTGGTCATCCCCATCCAAACATGTTTGTGGTGCATGTGCATTAGTTGCATTAAAAGCTATCCTCCCAAAACTACTTTAATTGTCATCATCATATCGTTCACCCTCCAAACCTCCACCACTTTCTGCCTGCATTTCCTATCTTCTAAAAAGTCTAATGCATTTTTTACTCGTCGAGCTTCCCGAATATAACAACTTAAATCCTCTACATTAATTCTATCCTTGGTTCTTACCTATTTGGTATCTTGGATACAAGCTACATTGATATTAATCTTCTTAAGAATCTTTATTAACTCAATCGACCTCTTCATCCGTAGCTCTAACAAGACCCAACTCATAATATAAGAACTCTCATAGTACTCTTACTACCCGTTCCCCCAACCCCAACCCTAACAAGGACATAATCTTGAATTAGCACCGTACCAGGAAACCACTAACACATGTTATAGAAATAGACAAGTGTAAAATAACTAAGCAACAAATCAACTAACATGCCAAACAAGAATTGAAATAGTCAGACTAAAAATTCAATAAGAAACTACAAGCAAAGAAGGTAATAACAAAACAAGAAAGAAAAAGTTACCTAAATAAAGTACAAACAAGAACAATTGGACTACTTCGATTGAACACATGGCCAAACACCTCGATCGTCCCACCTTGATAACTATTTCCATCAGAAAACAAATATAGAAGAAAGGGAACTCATCAAAAAAGAAGGAGTGGATATGCATAGTAAGGAAAAAGTGAGAGCTGATGAAGAAAAAACTATACCTGTGAGAATTGAAGAGGACAATATCATGCTCATCATCTCCAAGAAAGTTGATCATCCAAAGAACAAGAAATCAAAAGACGGTATTCTAGATAGATCCCAGCGGCGAAATATTTGCAAAAGAGGAGGAGCTAAAATTAAGAAACCTAGGAAACCCTATCTAAAAGGTTTAGGACATCTTATTACAAAGTTCATTGGGCTTTGAATGTATAATTTCAACTTCTTTATTTTTGAGCTCAAGCCCATTTTGTACAATTTTTTTAACTATAAGAACCCTGGAGTTCAAATTTGATTTTTTTAGGACCCCATAGTGCAAAACCGATTGAACATAGAATACAAAATCAAGTCAAATTGATTCAATATAGATTAGGAATGCTAAATAGCAAAGTATGAATAACAAATTTATCTAACTAAAATTACACAACTAAAACGACGGAACACAAATTGAACGATAAATACAATATCAATCAGCCCTCATGGAAATGACCCATAGTTCATGAATTCATTGATAATGACCTCAACATCAATATCATTCGTCGATAATGAACTTGGCATTAATATCACTCCTCGGTAATGACCTCGACATTAATATCACTTATCAGAATTGACATTGACATCAATAACACTTGCCAGAAATGACTTTGGCATCAATAATACTTATCAGAAATGACCTCGGCATTAATAATCATCACATGTAACATCACAGTTCTTAGAAATCAATGAAAGAAAGTAATTTCACACCACACCAAATCAAGTCCATAATAATGTCATCAAAGCATTTCATCAATCATCTAGGGTTCAAAACAAGGCAACTTCACAAACTATTATGATCAACACGTTTTATTTGATTAATATCATTTAAGTAGAATAATTGAACGCATCACCTCGTTCCTATTGTTCCCTGACACTTACAAATGAAGGAAAATACACTTTTCTACTAATTTTACAAGGTTTAGGAGTTCACTTGTCTCAAAATCAATCACAAAGTCAAATCAAGACTTGAGTCTTTCCTTTCCCAAAAATATCCAAATATACACTATCTAATTCAATTAAGTAATCACAATAAGATTCTGAATATAACAACACTCAATTCATATATTTGCGAAATAGGTCACATCAACTCAAGAACCCAATTTCAAATATGAGGTCTAAATCTAAAAATCTTTACTTCAGAATATTATCCAAGACATTTGTAACTCATTGGTGAAAACCATTTTAATAAAGGATTTAAATTAGATCCTAAATCACCATTTTACTAAGTTATTGGGTTCTTGAAGAGAAATCCAATTTATCAATTCAAACCTTAATTTCTAACACTTCAATTCACAAATAATAATGGGTAAATGACGATTTAAGATTAGGAATCATTATCTAGATATTTCCTCTCAAAAAACTTTTCAAATCGTCACATTAAGCGCCCAAAAACTCAAAAATGGTTAAATGGGGTTGAGACCTTAATTTTTGGAAGATATTTTTTCTACGGGTCTTCTGGGAACACGGACCCTTATCCGCAAATGCAGATAGACAACTTAGAAATGAGTTCTGCGATCGCGGAGAATTGTATTTACATCACAGAAAAAAATCAGCTAACCCAAAAATCATCAAAAGGACCATCGGGATTTGTTCGAATCCTCATAAACACAAACCATATATATAAATTGACTATACTCAATGTTCAAACCCAATGAAATCATCGAAATATGAATCTGAGGTCTCCTTGACTGAGTTTGTATAAGTCACAAGAAACTAATCATAATGCCTAAAAAGGTCAAACCATGATCGCGCAGCCTCTAAAAATTCAATCAAGACCTCACATACGCCTAAAATCATCCCTCAAATTCAATGGAACTCTCCAAAATCTAATCCAAACATCCAAACCCCAAATGTTTATGTCAACCCTAAGTTTGAAATTCCACAATTTTCCAACTTAGGACTTCAAATCCTCAAAAAGACACCGAATCTTAAACCTACAACTCTCTTAGACCAATTTACACATTTAAAAACTAGTAGAATTGACGTAATTCCATTCCGACACTCGAAACTCCAAAAGACACCAAAAATCACTTTTGAACAACTTTAGCCTTTCAAATTCCAAGATTCTCATAATTTACAACTTTTAACTCAAAACTTGAAACTAATTTCAAGATTCATTCAAAATGACACAAGCACGAAATTGATTGGGGTTAATACTAATTTTATGAAAATTTCTAAAAATGACCAACCGGGTGATTACGTAATTATTATTTTGAAAGAAGTATTTATCACTCGAAAAACGTATGTATCATTAGAAAGAAGTTAAAACTCATTTTGAAAAGTTATAAGAATCATCTCAAGCCCTTAACTTGGGCATCTCAAGTAAAATATGAAAAATAGTCGATTTAAGTCCACCACTTGGATTTCTACTGTAAAACATGCTCTTAAAGCAACAATATCACCAAATACGTTGTCAAAGCAATAAGTATCTCGTAGCAACAATATCATATAAGATTATGCAAGTCGAGTTTCATCAAAACACAATCGATGAAGTCGAGCTAAAGATTTTGTAGACTTGTCATTAACGTTGGAGTCTTGGGATATTCTTGGAACAAAGGCATGAAGCTTGAGAATATGCTAAAGTGGAAGTACAAGGATCCATGTGAAAGACTACTCAAAGTAGGGAGAAAGAGGCTATGGATGTAAAACCTACTATTTTTTAAATGTAAAATCTCTTGATTTGAGTAATCTTCAACCCTGATCGTTGTACTTCAAACTTTAGCACATTCTCAAGCTCCATGCCTTTGTTTCAAGAACCTTTGAGCCTCTTAGGTAGAGATTCAATGACAAATCTCAGGGTTTTGAAATTAGATTGGTGTTAGTAATTCTGACATGGGTAGTTAAATAAGTAGTAATGGTAAATTTTGAAATTAAATCAAGGAGTGTAATTATAGATTTTAAGTGGTACAATCTGTAATTTATTTTGATATGATTAAATCTTATTTTTACGAATTAATATTATAATTGAAAGCTTCTATTAATATATTTGTGATCCCTATTATACCTGATTAGTTGATCAAGTTCAAAAAAGAAAAATGACTATTTTAAAAGAAGTATTTTCTTTACTAGTCTTCTTCTATAGGAATAAATTGCTTTTGGCTTTAGATTATTTATTAGTTTAAAAGAGGTATTTTTTCTTAAAAAAAGAAGAAAATACGTTGTTGTTGATAGCTATTAATTGTGTGTAATGACTGTTAATTTCTCATAATAGTTGTTAATTGTTATTGATTGGGGTTAATGGTTGAAAACATTTTCCTTTCAAACTCTTCTTCGGGTGAAAAGTATAAATAGAGGTGGTGATTTTCAATAACCTTTTCTAAAAAAACATTTTTCTCACACAAGACTTGATTGAGAAAATTAGTTAGAAAATAGTACAAGACTACAATCTTGAATTCCTTATTCCTTAACGAGTTTTGTGAAAACTTTAGCGAGTTAAGGTGTGTTTGGTAGGGAGGAAAAAAATGTTTTTCGAGGAAAATGTTTTCCTGGAAAACAAGTAGATTTTAGACTTATTTTCTCATGTTTGGTTGGTGAGTGAAAAATATTTTCCGAAAATGATTTTTAGTGTTTAATTTATGAATGAGAAATATTTTTTAGAGACATCTTTTATTTTTACTAGAGTAAAAAAATAATTTATGACATTGAAAATATTTTTTAAAATTAATTTTTTTTTTTTTTGGGGTGGTGGTGGGGGTGGGGTGGGGGGGTAGTGGGTGGGGCGGGGGAAGGGGGGGGGAGGGGGAGGGGGGTAGGAGTGAAAAAATAAAAATTTGAAATTGATAGTATTTTAAAAAAAAACAAAATTATTTTTTTTGAGGGTTGGGATGGGTGGGGGCTGGTAGGGGGACTGGCTGGGGGAGGGGGCGAGGGTAGGTGTTTAAAAATAAAAATTTGAAATTGAAAATATTTTTAAAAAGCAAAATTTATTTTTTGGGGAAGGGTTGGGGTTGGGGGGGGGGGGCTGGCTGGTGAGGGAGGGTCAAGGATAAGTGAAAAAATAAAATTTTGAAATTGAAAATAATTTTTTAAATTGATGTTTTTCCCAAAAAAAATATAATTTGAAATTGGAGGAGAGTTATGGAAAATGTTTTTTTTTTTAATTTTTGAAGGAAAGTCATTTTCCTTAACTTTCGTCCCAACCAAACATAGAAAAATTGGAAAATATTTTCCTTCGTACCAAACACACTCTTAGTTATCTTCTCAATTCGTTTAGATTGTGTTGTTTAACTATTATGCAATTGTAATCTTAAATTATGCTTTTGTTGTGCATACTCTAATATTTTTCATTGTTCAAACAATGTGATTAGTAGAGCTACATCTACTAGACATCTATCATATGTAGGGAAATTACAGGTTATCAATTCTACTAATAATGTTGATTAAAAAAATGTATATACAACAGAGCAATACGCTGCAGTAAATTCAACTTAATGTGAGAATTAGAATTTTCATATTTACTAAATCGAAGACTTGACTCGTAAGTACTTCGTCACTTAGAGTCTTGACTGGTTAACACTCTGTCCCATACAACAAATTTGAAGAGTATAAAATTAAAAGGGAAAAGAGTCTGAAAAATACTTCAACTTTAGCCGAAATTGTTGTTATGATACCAAACTTTATGAAGGACCTTTTACCCCCTCCCTTCAAACTATTTAATAATGTATTTTATGTGCCCACGAGAACACATTACTATTTATAATTATGAAATATTATATATGTCCACGTGGACACATATATACCTTTAAATGGCGAGTGGGGTAAAAGATTTTTTTCCAAAGATTGGTATCGTAACAACAACTTCGATTAAAATTCAGATATATCTGGAATCTTATTTCCAAAATAAAACATAGTTTATATCAACGGGAATCAATTGTCTAATGGTAGAAATGTATTCAAATGATTTATTTTGTAATTGTGTAGTTTTGAAAATCAACCTCCCAAGGAAAGTCTTTTTTTTTTAAAAAAAAATGACATTTAAAGATAGTTTTTTGACCGATCGAAGCTTTATTGACATCTTATTTTGAAGTTAGTATTCTATAGAATGATTTTTTTCGTCAAGTTTTAGCAACTTTAGTAGTGTTTGAAGGAGGTAAGTGAAAAATAACTATTGAATCAGTGAAAATTCTACTGCAATGAACTTGAAAGAAAATGAGATATTCACAGCTCAACCTAAAAATACTTGATTTTTCTTCATTTTAATTTTTAATAACTATTATATTATCACTTACACTTTTTCTTTGCTTAATTTAGAGAGGTCAAATTTCAAGGTTTAACAAGAAAAATAATGTATCTACTACATATAAATCAAACTAATTCTTGTGAATAAAATATGTCTTATTAATATTTGGACAAGTTATATAAAATATACTACAAATACATAACCTTAATATATATAAAAAGGGAACTTAGAACAATAATCAATCATACACAAGGCAATACATTCCCAACAACATTTAGGCCCTTGACCTCTTAATAACACACATTCTAATATCACCTCACCTCCAAGTCACACTCAAAAATAAATTACAAAAATCAAAAGACAAGCAAGAAAAAACCCTCTTATCCACCAGATTTCAATTCAAAAAAATATTTAATTATGCTTGTTAGTCATAAGCATTTTTCCTGTCAAACCACAAGCCAAAGCATCTCTAGGTATATTCTTAACAAGATGAACACCCTCAGCCAATATTACTCCCATTCCCATATGCAAATGAGGCTCAATGTGACAATGAAAAGCCCAAACTCCAGGATTATCAGTCACAAATCTTAGTGCTGTCCATCCATAGGGATAAATCACAACAGTATTTCTCAATGGTGGATTCTTTAAATTGAACTTCTTAACATCTTTTTCACTAAACTTCCCTTCACCATATCCCAAAACCCAAAAATCATGTCCATGTAAATGCCATGGATGTATTTCACTTGCCCCTTTACCTAATGCATTGGCATTTTGTAGTATAATGTCAATTGTATTGTTCATCTTTAGCATATACACACCATTTCCATATGTAGCATTAGAATTTGGTGCTTGTTTCATAACATCATAGTCACTAGGGAAATTATCTGGGGGAGGTTTAGTATCGAAAGCATTATTTATACCATATCGAATGGACCCTAAGTAGGGAGTCGTTGGTAAGACTAATGACACGTTATTAATAGCCCATTTTGTGTAACCATCGATTTTATTCTGAGTATTGAGTAAAATAATACGACGATTGTTTTTAATTGGTGGCTTAGGTGATCCCATTAGGGCAAGAATTTTGTTAGAAAATGACTTGCTATGGTTATAATCATTCCAAAGGGGTGCAATAGGTGGTGGTAATGTTGGGAATTTGGATGGTGAATTTGGGAGGTAATTCAATAGAGTGAGGGCTTGTGGTGTGTTTGGTTCTCTTCCTCTTACACTTGTTGAGATCCAATAGTTTTTGGAAGGGTCTTGATTTGTGGTGAAAAGAATTGAATAGCTTTCACCTGAATAAATATCTATGTCTTGTACTGAAAATGGTTGAACATAGTTTCCATCTGCCTCTACAACCACCATCTTGTGACCCTATATAAAAAAAAAATAGACATGATGAATACATTGTGAGCATTGATTTGACATATTTCGCTTATCAAAAATTAATTTATCTTAATCTGAAACAATATTCGATTAAATCAACATAATATTTCAACATTCAAAAATTGATATGAATTGTAATTCTTCTCGTATCAATATTTACCTATATACCTAGTGCTTTCCACTATGATGCCTTTATAGTAGTATTGCATTCCACAAATATCAAGAGACTATTTAGTATCAAAATAGAAATAATTTCTCAAGAGTTTCTACTTTTCTATATCATCTTCTATTTGTTATTTATTTATTTATTATAATTCACTTCCATCTCAAAAACAAAATCGCTTTGAGATTCAGAGTATAGTTTTTAAAGACATTATATGTGAAATTACACTAGTACTACACCAAAAATGATCATTAACGACAATTATTTTTTAATTGTCGCTAAATATATATTTTTAGCGGTAATTGTCACTCTTTGTTCTAATTGAACTTAACTAATGTCCGTAAAGACGTTAATACTCTATATTAATGTCAATATTTAATGCTGCTAAAAGTTATTTTGTTGTAGTGTAGACAATACAACTAATTATTATATTTATGATTTAGTTGAACCGATAAGAAGAAAATTCACTTCACCTTCATAACCACACGATACTATGTTAATGTAAACCCTACCTACGTACCAAGGAACTACATGAATCGAAAAATTTATATTAAAAGTTGTTAACAACCTAGGTCACCCTACACCCTACCTCAAAGAAACCTCCAAAGTAGGGAAAAGATAGAGAATATACAAGTACAACTCATTACACTACCATCCAATAGCACGAGTATAATACTAGTACTTTTTATCTTTTTGGAAAATGTGAATTTATAGAATATAATGTGCAAAAGAGATAGATTTTGTGTATAACTTTACCCCAATTGCCAAGTTGAGTGAAGCCAATGCAGTGGTACTGGCTAACCTGAGCCTGTATGTCTTGTTGGGGCGCACGCGGAGAACCTGAGGTGCGTATTGCTCACCCCCTCTTAACTTGCACTGTGGAAGCCGTGGGTTGCTAAACTGCGCCGCCATGGAACAATTGTATTGACCTCTCCCATTAATCAACAATGTCTGATTTTTTTTTTTCAATTTTAATGCCATAAAAAATGTAGAAATTAATAATAATAATAATAAAAATTTTATCACCTATGTTACTCCGACTCTTAAAAATATCATCAAGAGTATATAGACATGTAATATTTTTTAAAAGTAGTGTATTTTTGAAGGATCTGACACATATATGATCACATTTTTTTCCGAAGAGTCTAAGCAACTTAGGTTATTATCATTCTCCCGAAGTTAACATTTTAAAAATATGAAAATAATATGATATTAATACAACCAAAAAAGAACAAAAACAAGATAACTAATCAACTTTAGTGCTAGTTTATTAATGATTAAGTGATAAATTAAAGTATTAATGCTTACGAATAAGTGATAGTGACAACTTGTTAACATAATATAGGCTTCACAAGTTTTGCACTATGGAATAGAAATGATTTTTATTCCTTTGTCAACAAAAAATTAGTTACTATTTAGCAAGTAGTATATAAAAGTTTGAAAAGTGATAAATAGCTAAATATTTGTACCTTGCTACTTCACAAACAAAATTATTTGATTATAATTTAATTGAAAGATGAGAAATAAAGTTTGTTAATTTTTATGAAAAACATATTTTGCATAATCTACAATAATCGACAAAACTTCTTTAAATTTCAAATTATTTGTCTACTTAAAAAGAAAGGTCATATAGTGTCGAAGTTTTATTTTATTTTTATTTTAATAAATATAAGATATTATTTATTATTATAGTAATAAAAAAGACATCAAGGAGATTACTGTAGAACGCGGTCTTCAAAAAGTCAAGAATAATTAATTGAAGATTCTTGTCCATAGCATAAGGAAAAGAACAAAAAGATTTGAACTAATTAAATGAATAATTACCTCATATATCCCTAACTTAATAGTGAAGTTAAATCATTTTAGAATCAAAGTTTGAATTTCACTTCTTTCACTCTAAAATATTTTTTCACTTTTTTTTCGGAGTTAAATGTAAATAAAACATATTTAATTATAAAATTTTGAAATTTAACTTTCTCTTGAATTCGAAAAATAACATAAAGCATTTTTCATTTCAAATTACCTAAAAAAATAACTAATTAAAACAACTTTAATTTCTATTCTTAAGTAAACACAAATTTTTAAATATGATTTTTCATTTTTTAAAATAAATTAATTTTTTTACAATAAAGCATGGACCAATGTCCACTTATGGATTATAATGGTACGAAAAAAGACATCATAATTGAAAGAAACATAACTTTTTCGAAGTGTTTTCATGATCAAAGCGTGTATAAAAAAGTAGGGGGGAAAACTCATACAGAAAAGGGTTGAGATTTGTCAAAAAGTACAAAAAGAAAAAAGAAGATTAATTATATGAATTCAAATGAAGATGGGAGCCATAGTTCATAACTTTTTAAGTAAATAAATGTGTACTAATTTTTATAATAATTTGAGCTTTAACAATTAAACGTGACAAAAAGAATATTAAAAGGTGGGAGATAGCTTTAATTTTACATCATATATATTTAATTGATTAAACAATTTGATAAATCTCTTTGTAGACTTTTTAAACAATAAGATAGTAAAATTTTAGTATTAGTCTCTATTAAAAATCTATTTTTTTTCATTAAAATTTTTATTTGAAAATATTAGATAGTTGTTTTCATAGATTTAATTAAATCGGTAAGAAAAGTAAAAAATATACTACTATTATGAACTGATTTGTGATAAAGAACTTTTATTTTTAATAGCGATACCTGAGGTTCACCGATCCAACGCATAGGATTTGAAGATAGGTCAACTTCTTGTTCATGTGAACCTTTGTGCCACCAATCACTTAGCAATAAATTGAATTCTCCATCATAATGGAATGGTTCTCTTTCACCTTGTGCAACATCCACTATGAGTGAACCATATAGCCCTGCTGATCTTTGCATACCATAGTGTCCATGATAGAAATATGTCCCGGCCTGGTTTAGATATTTGTTATAATTAATTATTTTGTTAAATATTTTATCAGACAAATTTACTAAAATGGAATCTAAATTTCTTTAAGTCATGATGATAATTGAGTACGTGTCAATTCCACTTTATCAAAATACTTTGCTTCTATCAAAAAATATAGAACAATATCATGTTGTATGTTTTTTCTATATAAGATCATATCCAATATTATCACTAATAGTTTAGCTATTTTCCTTTTCACTTTATTAATAAAAAATTCTACTTCTATCCAAGAATATAGAACTATATCATATGGTATGTTTTTTCTATACAAGATCATATCCAATATTATCATTAATAGGTTAACTATTTTCATTTTCATATAATTTCACCAAGATTTGGGTTTTTTTTTATTT
The DNA here is from genome assembly GCA_032847665.1 of Solanum chilense. Taxonomy (NCBI): domain Eukaryota; kingdom Viridiplantae; phylum Streptophyta; class Magnoliopsida; order Solanales; family Solanaceae; genus Solanum; species Solanum chilense. The sequence continues at coordinate 49,428,901 of CM064973.1, forward strand.
GCTAAAATTATTAATTGTTCTAACTTACTTTAATAAGTAACATGTAACAATACTAAGGCATCTATGAGAAGGAAAGGCTAAGCACTAACAATATTAAGGTGAAATACCAATTTTATGTAAAATATTTTTATATTTAGTAATAACTTAATCTTCAAGTGCTTATTTCACCTTTAATAAATTATTTATATGAACACAAACATTCAAAACTTCTTTTAAATTTAAAAAAATTTAAAAATTATTTTAAAAATTTTGTATCAAACCAAATCACAATAAATAAACGAGGGTATATTTCTTAGTGGGTCCATGCTAATTAAAATTGGTTGAGTAGAAAAATGATGTCTAAAGATTTGCTAGATCATCAATGTCTAGCAATTATTAGAAGTATATATATAAATAAGCTAAACAAATTGGACAATTTATAAACAGGTGAAAATAGCTAGGATAATATTATTTTTTTCCAGCAAATGTTATATTCAATTATGCACACCGATTTAAGTAACTTATAATTTAAACTAATTAATCTTTTTTTTTCTCTTGTCTTTAAAGTTTTGAATTTTGATTGATTACTATAAGACAACATTTTCCCACCTCAGATCAAATCTGTCAACTTCTACATTTTCTAATGCAAGTTGGCAGAAATTAACTTAAAATAATAAAAAGGTACCTTTTGAAAATAAGTAATAGCCACTACCTAGGTTAGTAAACTTTTAAAAATAGAAATACTCCCTCATTTTTAATCAGAAGTTTTGAGTTTGAATTTTTTAATATAAAATCGTTTTGTTAGAGAGTCCTTAATAGAAGATTAAGAACTCCAAAATTCAAATTTGAGACGTGATTAAGAAAGTAACCATCTCATCCATTACATCACAAATTAACTAAATAAATCGCAAACGAGTTGAAAAAAAAACTTACCTTGTCAACTTTAAACCTATAGACAAATGTTTCTCCAGCATTAATGGCACACTGAGATATTGCTGCAGTTCCATCAGCCCATGGTGTTCCAAACTATAATTTTTAAAAAAAAATAAGAAGAAAAAAAATGAAAGTGAAATAAAAGCCATACTCATAGCCCATAGGAAGAAGGGAAAGAATAAAGATCATAAAGTACATTATTTATAGTATAATTTCATAAGTCAGTAATGTGCACAAATTTATTTCTATCTTGTAAAGACAAATAAATTATTTAGAAAATTCTTATTTCAAAGTAAAACATACCTAGAAATCAAATAATATTAGTTTCATAATTTAGAAAATAAAGTAATCCTATAAATGACCTCTTTTACACAATCGATGCACTTATAAATGAGTAACTCGATTCAGTATTTATATTGTCAGTGTATATAAGAGCTCAATTAGATTATGGGATACGAGAGGGAGATCACTAACCTGTCGGATCCCATGCCAATGAATAACAACACCTTCGGTATGAAGTTTATTAGTAAGTTCAACAACAATTATGTCCCCAGCACGCCCCCTAATTGTTGGACCAGGAAATGCACCATTTATTCCCATCACAACACTTTCTTCACCGTCTGTTGACCAATGAATATACCCAACTTCCCATTTAAAATGCCTTGTTTTTGCTAATGAATGTCCAACCAACATCAATGTCACCAACAATAATAACAATAATCTTGAGGAAGACATATTGATTTGTATAATTAAAAAGAAAAGAGTTTTTTTTTTTTGTATACACAAAGCTCACACTATGGAGCTTTGTATACTTAGTTTGTGAAAAATGTTGTAAATTGGAACATATATATAATAAATATTGGTAGCTAGCTACACAATATTTTAGTCTAAATGGGTGGGTGTGATAAGAGAATTATATCTTTGTATGGGGGCGGCGAATGTAGAACATGTTTTTGTGCACCACTAAAAAAATAAGAAGAAAAACATGTGTAAAGTGCACGGAGCAGGTAAATAACTCAATATTCAATCAAGTGAATTATATAACGTGCACCTGTTAATTTTAAGAAAATACCTGGTAATAGAAGTGCACCTTGGGGCATTGGTTGGAGAAATTATGCATACTAAATTTGAAATTGCAATCAAAATCAACTATTAATCATAACTGTCTAATAATAGTTGTTCATTATACTATTTTAGGATGTTTAATAATATTTGTTCATTATATAAAATAAATGAATAATTTTACATTTAATTTGTAATTTACCCTTATCATTAATTATAGTCATTTTCCTATTATTATTATTATAATAATAATTATTATTGTATATTTTGAAAACTATAATTACATTTTTGAAAAGAAGAAATTAAATGCTTAAGCATTTTACAAATCTTGAGGGTTTTCTAGTGTAGAATAAAAAAATCTCAACTTTTGCACCATAATAAAGTATTATATTCGTCCATTATCAAAGATTACTAGTTAAATTAAGGAATTATTAATAATACTAATAAATCCAACGTGTAACCCCTCATCTTGTCTCCTTAAAAATGGGAAATTATATTTAATAATTCCTAAACTTAAGCAAATTTAAATTCTGCCCTCTACGTTTATTAAAATTTAGTTAATTTATATGGTAAAATTCATTATATTCTATCTCTTACCTAAATTTGTCAGTGTCTTACTGGTATAAAGGGTAAATTGCTAATTTAATGATACATACCAAAGAATCACAATAAAATACATTGAATATAACAGGTGTGCATTTTAAATTACCAACAAATTTGGAATATAGCATATATAATTGGTATATATTTTACATAATAATTCTTTTACATTACATACTTACTAGAAATTCTAAGTATATAAATTGGTATAACAACAATGATATAATTCTTTAAAAATAAAGAATTTTACTTCGATACATATATATTATTTCGATGATTTGGATTGAAATCAAGGAAAGAAAATGAAAAAAAAAAAGAATCATATAATGAAAATATAAGAATGATGGAGATCTTCAATTATAAATTTATGTCTTTAATTGTGGACCAATATTTATTTTCTTAAAAGTTTGAAATATGCTATAATTTATAAAATAAATATGTTATTTCAAGAATAAACAAAAATAATGATAATAATCATCTTTAATAAAAGTACTCTACCCTGTAAAATTATCATTCTTCTTTTCTCTCTTTTCTTTTCTTTTCTTTTCTTTTCTTTTTCTCCCTTGATAATTATGGCAATCATGTAAGCTTCAATGTAACGCTGAAAAATAAATAAATACATACATTACACATTAATAATAAAATAAAACTTTAATTTATACAAACGTATACATGAACCATAAATACGGGCGTATGCAGGAGAGGGTTGATGGGATCACGTGAACTCATGCATTTCTCGAAATTATATACAATAGTGTTATATTTTTCAGAAAATTATATAAATATAGATATGTGAACTCACACTTGAAAGATCATATAATACTGTGATGATTTGGTGCACATTTCTAAGCAAAAATTAAGAATTAATTAAATCTTATATCTATTTATTTTTATTTTTATTTCTTAATAATATATTCATTATCTCAAAATCCTTACATTTTTTTGTTTTAAAGAACAAATAATTCAGTATTCCCTCTTGTTATTTTCTATTTCAGAAAAAGAACATAACATGATTAATTTTTAAAAATATAATAAAAAGTATTAGAATCAATCATACCACTTGATCACTGAGAAAATTCCAGCTCACATGCACTACGCTAATAGAGTATATAGCCAAAAGAAAAGCAACAAAAATAAGAAAAGGTGACAAAGGGAAACTTCATTAAGATCTTCAGAAAAGACTTCTGGAATCATCCTTTTTTTTAAAAAATTTTTTCATACACATTGATTCTTGACTTATTATCACAAAAAGGTTTATTTTTTATTTTGAAAAATAACGTTTTGAAATAATATATAACTATTAATTATGTAACCATGAGAAAAATTAATCTTATTCAAATTGGACTTAGAATTTTAACAAATACATAATATACTACTTTATGGTTTTAAATATAAGATACATATAATGTATTAAAATTTGTCTTGAAATTTGTGATTTCAAAATATATCATGTGAAATATTAAAAGTAGAGAGTTATTAAGTATGAAAAGTACTATTTTTAGAAAAAAAAACTAATCAAGGAGATGCATTAATTGATATACGGTAAAATCATTATAAATTAAGGGGATCATGAAATTTTATTATTTTATAAAGATATTATTTAATCGATAAATTAATATTCATTAATTTAAGGAATGATTTGAGATTTAATGAAGGTTAATTTTTATTATATTAAAATTTTTATATCTTACTAATTTATATAACATATTTATTGATTTCACATAAAAGATATTAAATACAAAACACAAAGAATACATTAAATTCATTGTATTTACTAATTTATGTATCATATTTATTGAATTATCACTATTATGTTGTCACGCCCCGAGCCTACATCCTAGGCGTGGCTGGTACTCGAAGACCATTGCTGGCCTCGAGCGGACCCTTGATATGGCTTACTTACTCAGCGAAAGACTTAAACACAAATGACAACTCAAGTCTTTAAACAATATCTGAAATAATAATGTAAAATACAACGTAACTGTATATGAAACCTCTAAATGATTGAGATGGATGTTGGGAGAAAACCCACGACTAACTAAAGAACTAACTAGAAAGCAATAAAAGATATCCTCCTAAATGCAAGGATGCTCACCAACTGACTCTGAATTTTTCAAATAGATCAACGGTGCGTTGGATGCCGATCCTCGTTACCTTCGTCTGCATCATGATAGATACAGGTCAACTGACATCAGCACATTGCTACGAGTATACGAGTTGGAATGTTAAACAACATAAACTTAAAAAGAGATTTTAAAAGAAACACTTACCTTGACTCTTCTCAACTCATGTCTCGTCTCAACTCATGAATACTTAACTGAACTCATTTCATTATAAAGACGTTTTAAATAAGTGCAATATAAAGAAAAAGAAAACTGTTTAAAACATGATGTCAACTCAGAATTATAATATCATAAAGATATAACATGCTTCCTCTCAAAGTCTACTTGTACAATACATGAATGAAGTCTCATACTCCCATTCACACTAAGCAGAACCCCTTGAGGAACAATTCAATTACTGTTGTGGAAATTTCTCTAACCGACAACCATCACTTAAGAACTATAATGATGATACAACACTTTTTCTCACGCTGCCAGGTCCATCCTACACCTTGCCATCGATATAGGACCTGAACTGCTTAATGGATATATTAGTCATGCTAAAAAAAACACTACAGGAATTATCTTTAAAAATATGATCTTTTTCTACCCATGATGGCTCCATGATTTATGGGGCTGATAGTTGTTTGAACTCTTCCCCATATCGGTGCTCAATACTACTCCCAAAATATACTTAACTCTTATGTTTTAAAATCATATTTCTTCGGTGATTTCAGATTATGTCTTAAAAACTTAGTTCATAGGTTTTTAAAAACAAAACTCTTCTTTGGTTTGAGATAATTACTCAAACTATCCTCTTAAAAGAGGTAACTCCTCTTCAAAACACTTTCTCAAAAACATATCAAAATCATATTTTAATATGATCATTGCTGAATCGGAAATTCATACTGCATAAACATTGATGATATCTACATACCATGTTGCTTAAACATTGATGACATACTCGATTGTCATACCTATCATGTTTTAGAATTTTTTTCTCAAAACTCATCTTTTTTCTAAAAGAAATAGTAATTCAGACTGCTCAAAACTTTTTGAAAATCTCAGTTTCCTCTCATCTCAAATGTAAGAACATTTTAAACTCTTGGTAGTACTTAGTTCCCATATATTTCTTTGAAGAAAAGACTTCACTTTACTCTGAACTAAACTCAAACTTAAGTCTTAAAACGAAGTTAGGACAATTGTAAAATACTTGTGAAACTTGAAACAAAATTCTTCTCCTTATGCTTACTATTTACTCAGCTTGATCTTTAAGTCTTAAAATAAAGTTAAAAGCTTTTGCAAAAGAATTCTTGAAACAACTATAAGAATTTTGTAGACTTGGCTCTTAACTTTCCTTGAATTTGAAGTTATGGATTCAAGGTTGAAATTCATGTTTATGGATGATTTCTATGTGTATAGAAGTCATTTAGAGTAGCCGAAATCATTAAGAAGTATTAAAACACTTTAGAATGACATAATCACACTGAATTATGAAAATTAGGTGAAAACACCTATTCAATCGCATCCAGAGCGCGCTGCGCCATCCTTATTTGACTGAGTCTCCTTTCTGGTGCACTGCTGGCGCGCCGTCCTAACTTTCCTGGCACTATGGGGGAGGGGGGCAGCCCTTTCCCAGGACAACTTTTTACGAATGTTTCCTCTCATTTTTTGACCTTATATCATTCCAATTTAATACCTCTTCTAAAATTCACTTTAGATTTACATACCCATATCATATACACAAGGATCTAACTCAATGAACTCAAGAAACAACGCTTTCTACCTCAAGAAATTAATAAATCTCAACTCATGTTCAAGAACTAAAGCAATTCAAGAACAACCAATAAGAACATTCAAAATCCAATCGTTTTAGAACTAGATTACGCTGAATCAAACATGTTTGATATGTGGGTGAGAAAACCCAATGTTATGATAGACCCACATACCTTTTTTAGGAATCATCTCTGGTGAAATCCACAGGTTATACTTCGACTATCTTGACGAATGTTGAACGCTCTTCTCTTTTTCTCCTTTTCTTTTCTCTTCTCTCAAAACCCTAACGCTTTTGGTAAAAGCGTAACCTGATCTAATTCAGTTTATACCCCTAATTAATTACCAAAACTAAACAAATTAATAGGGTAATGAAAATACCGAACTACCCCTTAAAAATCCATATTAGACTTTCCTTAATCCAACAACCTAACTTTCAAAAGACATATCTCAATTATACGAGCTCGAAATCGCAAAAACTTGGCAGATTTTAAAAGATCATTCCAAGTGATTTTCAATCATATCTAGAACTACACCTAACTCATCCTAAGCTAGGAGTTATGACCGCTTGAAGTTGACAAAAAACTTACTTTTATCTTAAAAGTTTCGAGATTTCCTAATACTTTCTAAAAATAAGTATTTTAATATTTTAAAGTTCTTTCTAGCTCTTTCTAGTTGTAAGATATTACAGATGCAAACAAAAGGCCATGGATGATAGCTGTGGTTTTTGATGAATATATTCATTGGTTTGACCACAAAATGCATCATAGATGAGTTTTCCTTATGGTAATTGTCCAACCCATGATAAAAATATTCAAGGACTATAAAATGTTGAATTGTTTTTCTTTTCACCCAACATGACATCCAAAATTCAACCTTGTGTTGCTGGGATAATAATAACGTTCAAGATGTATTATCATAACATATTTTATCTACGATATTAGAAGGTTATGAAATGGGACAAACTGATCCAACAAAGATTAATGTATTGGATGCTATTAATTTTCCAATCCTTGCTTGGACAACAAATGTTCAACAAGTGACAATAGCAAATTGTTTTGATATTGTAAAATTCGTTTGGCGATGCAATCTCAGACATAGAATTTTAATGAACCCACTTGTAAAAACGTCATTCGTTAACTTAAGGTCATGATTAATGATCTTGGTAACCACAATAAAATGGATATCAATAACATGTTGGATTATCTGAGTGGAAGTGATACATTTTTAGAGGCCTAGAATTTGGACTAAATTGTGGATACTATCGGAAAAAGCAATGTTGATGATGAAGTTGAAGATGATACTATACCTTTGGAAACAGTTATGAGTAAGGAAGTACTTATATCTTATAGAACTCCTCACAATTTTATGGTGCAGTTTGAAAAGACAACACCAGAGCTCTTGGATGCGATGCGAAAAGTTAGAGATAATGAGCTTCAACTAGATTTATATTTTAAGAAAAAAACAGAATACAATAGTGTCATATTTCACTAAATTGTCTTAGATATATTTATACATTTAAAGAATTATTAATTTATGATATTGACTAATGCAACCATATCGTTATATAGGGGTCTTCTAAAAATATATTATCTTATCAAAATTGATGATTTTTTTTTTCATTTGCGCACGTCATGACCGGATGAAAATATTACTTTAGAGATGTTATTAATTTATGGAGTATTAATTTATAGAGATTATAACATCTCGCAACTAAAAAGAAACTAGAAGGAAGTTTAGAAATTGGAAATAGTTATTTTGAAAAGAAATTAAAAATCTGAAAATTCTGTAAGTAAAGTGAGTTTTTGGTCAACTTCAAACGGCCAAAACTCCTAGCTCAAGACGAGTTAGATGTAGTTCCAGATATTACTGGAAACGCCGCCGAGTTTGCACAATTCCGAATTTTCATGAGTGAGTTATGCCCTTTGAAAGTTGGGCTGTTGGAATAAGGAAAGTCCAATTCGAATTTTTAAGGGGTAGTTTGGTCTTTTTATAACCTAACTTAATTAATTCATTTTTTACATATTTTTAGGGTCTAAACTTATAGGATTCAGTTTACGCTTTTACCAAAATAGTTAGAATTTTGAGAGAAGATGAAGAAGAAGAAACGACAAGATTCTTCAAGATCAACCAAGAAAGTGGTGATTTTTGCCAACAAATTATCTATACCAAATATGTGAGTCTCTCATACCGTCGGGTTCGTTCACCCACGTTTCAAACATGTTTATTTCAGTATGAATTCGTCCTAAAAGGGTTGAAAGTTTTATGTTCTTGATATGTATTCTTGAATTTGATGTCGTTCTTGAATTGGGTTGATATTGATAAGTTTCTGAGATCTTTGAGTCGAATTATAGAGTTGTTTTGAGTTAGGTTCTTAGTACATATGTTGGGTATGTGAATCTAACTAGATATTGAGAAAAATATTAGAGTTTAGGCAAATTGGGGATGAAGAACGAAGAAGAGAAAAAACGGACAAGGAACATGTACTAGGTCCATTTCGTGGACTTGTTCCCTCAGTGAAAAAATCTGTTCCGCATCGTAGAGAGGACGCGGACTCGTTTGTCACAAAATTTATTTTTGAAAGCATTTAGTTAGGAACATCTCCGCGTCGCAGACTTGTTCCAAGACGGTGATTTCATAACTTTTCTCATGTTTAGCCATCTAAAATCATTCCTAAACAACATGAGATCCTTTCAAACACAAATTATAATCCTCGAATCCATAATTTAATTAGAGGATCAATTAAGAGTCAAGTCAAGACCAGTTAAGATCAAAGTCAAGAGAATTCAAGCGTCGAGTGAAGTTCATCAAAGTTTTAAGAGTCTTTTACAAATATTTTAAATTTGTTTTAATGCTAAAATTTCAAGTTAAGCTAAGAATAAAGAGTTGAGTTCATTTCTCAAAAGATATAGGGAACTAAGTATTCCCAAAAAAAATAATAAATGTTTTTTCATTTAATATAAAAGGAAACTGAGATTTCCCAAAAAAAGTTTTGAGTAAGAAAAAGGGAACATCGATTCTCGGAGAGCTTTTAAGCTAGTGTTGATCAATTATCTCAATCTAAAGAAAAAAGTTATTTTTAAAACATATGAGCTAAATATATTTTTGGGAGTAGTATTAAGAATTGATTTGGGGATGCGATTTCATATTAACTCAAGTCTCCGTAAATAATGTAGCCATCATGGGTATTAATGGGTTATACTTTTTAGATGATCACATAAGTTAAGTTAGTGGATTCACTATGTTAAGTTAGCTTCCTATTTAGATAGCAAGGTATAGGTCTTTTCTTGGCAACACGAGGTAAAGTGTTGTATCATCACTATAACTATAAAGTGATGGTTGTCGGTTAGAGAAACTCCCACAACAATAGTTGCATGATTCCTCAAGAGGTTGTGCTTAGTATGAATAGGGAAATGAGACTTCATTCATGCATTGCACAAGTAGACTTTGAGAGGAAGCATGATAAGTCTTTTTCTATGATTATGAATTGACATCAGTTTATTTCGTATTTTTACATACATCTCAGAGTTATTTTGTATCTTCGCATATCCATAGAGTTTACAACATGTTTTTAAATAGTTTTCATTTTTTATGCACTTGCTTTTAAAAATAGCTTAATAATGAAATGAGTTTAGTTATGTATTCATGATTTGAGAAGAGCAAAGGTAAGTGTTCCTTTCAGAATCTCCTTCAAGCCTATGTTGTTTAATACTCCAACTAGCATACTCGTACATTCAATGTGTTGATGTCAGTTGGCCTGCATCGTATTATGATGCAGACCCAGGTAACTAGGATCGGCATTCGAGTGCACCATTGATCCAATGAGTAGTTCAGAGTCAGTTGGTGAGCCTCTTTGCTTTTCGGAGGATCCATTTTATTTTCATCACTTTCTAGTTTAGTTCATTCGGATGTTGTGGGGTCTGTCCCAGCATACATATGAGTTATTAGAGGCTTCATACATAGTCAGTCAAATGTTAATTCATTCGTTATCATTTTGTTATTGACTTACGTTTATATTTGAGTTTCCATTTTGGCTAAGTTAAATGTTTATTTAAGAACATTTTGATTTCAGTTCCAGACAGTTGAGTTAGTTAACATTCGAAATCGTTTCTTAATACTTTAAGTCTTTCGCTTAGTAAGTCAGACCAATGGTTCGCTTGGGACCAAAAATGATCTCTAAGTTTCGTCCACGTTCAGAGTGTAAGCTTGGATGTGACAGAGGTTTTACTGTAATAGGAATAATAAACAATAAAAGGCATAATAGATAAATGTGCTTTTTTTGTTCGGACTCGACTGATATTGTATTATTTAATATTGGATGTATACAAGTATATAATTAAAGTTGTATTATAAATTCAAATAAGTAGACACATGTATTATATGTGACATAGTACACATAGAATGTAAATTATTATGTATATGTGTCTATTTTTTCATATTATATAAGTTTAAGTGTCTAGTTATTACACACTCAAAATTAAAAGACATAAATTTAGTTAAAGTCAAACTAAAAAAGCACGTTTATGAATTATGTCAACAATAAAATAAAATACACTGATATACAACATGCAAACGTTTATTTATCACGGATACCCCAAATTATTTTAGTATTCGACATAGCTTGTGGTGAATTTATTCTTCTTGAAAATAAGGCTACTAAATTAATTATTTGGGACCTAAATATGAAAAGATTTTTTGAATAAAATATGTAATCGTAACAGTTTACTTTATTTAATGTGGAGGTTGTGGTAATAATTAAGAAATGAAATAGTTTTAGTTAATCGTAGCATTTTTTCTTGTGTGGATACTTATATTGTTGACATATTTATATTTTGGCGATTATCATGAACCCACATTATTTCTCTTACATTTACCTTTTTTAATTACATTTTATGTTTTTATTCTTTTAATATTCTACCTATACCAAACGGTAAAACTCTTTGTACGACACAAAACTTATTATTGTGTGTTTATAACAAGATCAAACTTATTTTTTTGGTACTACAATAAATCAATACTATTTTAGTATTATTATGTCAACTATCAAATTCAATAGAACTATTTCAATGTCATTATATAAGCTTTGTAAATTTGTCAATCAGGTTTTATTATTCTAATATTATATTATATTTTTTCATTAAAATTTTTATTATTTACCTTCTTACTTCATAAAAATTGCGTACATTCTACCTTCTAGAAACTTCACTTGTAGGATTACATTTGAATAGTTACAGTTATTCAATTAACATATGAAAACTAAAAATAAAAGGAAAAACTACAGAAAAATGAAAAATTACCTTCTATACTAAAATAATATAGCTATATTATACTTTATTTATAATTTATGGTTATATTTAATGAATAAATATCAAATTTAATTTAAAACGCCTAAATTTTTTTAATATAATTTCACACGCCTAATTTCTTTTTTTCCCTCTTTTCACGCTTCTCTCTTCCAATAGTCCCACTTTTTCAGTTTTTCTTTCATTATCTCAAATCAATTCAATTACTTCTAAATCAAGTTCACCTCTTTAAAGTATCAACAAAATCAATATTTTTGCCCATCAGATACTATTGAATACTTATAGCATACAATCATATTTTGAATACTTTCATTGTATTTGAATAGTTTACATTTTTGAATACTAGAACTAGTGTATTTACAGTTATGTTGTCAATACGTTCTCTGAAAAATGATTATAGTAAGGTGTAGTCATATGAGTGTAGTGTAAGTTGAACAAGTAAGTCTTTGTAGAGGGTATACCTTCCAAATTATTATACTCGGGCCTACATATAACCATTGAATATTTATAGTGTGACATATCATTATACTTTGTATTTGAATACTTGTACATTTTTAAGTACCTTCTAGTGTTTTTTAAAGTACGTTGTCATTCTGTTTTCAAATTATTACTTGCATCAATTTTGTTTTGCATTCAATGCATCTTCTACTTGAATGTGTTGTCTTGCATGTATGCGTAGAACTAGATTACTAAGCAGCTATTAATGTGAAAAAATGTAGTTTCATATTTTATTTTTTGATTGAATATTTTTGTATAACATCTTCAATTTCAACTTATCCATGTATATTTGATCCATCATTATCTCCTTTTGCGATCGGTTCGTAATTATTTAATAATTTTCACCATCAATGGTTGATCGCCAAACGTTGAAACAATTGGCGATGTACCATCGACACCAATTAATTCTTTACTGTATTCAAGTTACAACACATCACCTTCGATAGAAGTATCTCCAGAATCAGAATATACTATATCAATATAAATAATACTTATTCACAAGGGATATATCAATATACTGTTGATAATTTTCAACTAAACATATGTACTCACACCCACTTATGTATTTATATAGGTGTGTCGTTATCTCGACAGTGTATTTAATTTTCATATATTTTTTTGTAAGATTGATGTTCAATTGTATCAGAATCAACCGACTAAACAAAATACGAATCATATTTCTTCAACACTATCCCGTCAATGCTGTATTCACATAACAATTCTCTTAGCTCCATTTTCCGAAATGCCGGATCAAAAGTGTGATAGTAGCCATGAAATTGTATTTTTATTTTAGGGATCAAATGAAGAAGAAAGAAGGAACATAAAACTGATCAGCATCCTAAAAGGTGTAAGTCAGTTACATTTTTTAAAGTGCCAAATTAGTGGATTTTATTGGCTGAAAAAAAGCATTGTTTGTTACAGTAACTAATTGACATCATTTAGTGGGAAATTATTTTGAATGTATTTTTTTTTACTTAAAAAGCGAAGTATTTATGGAATTCAACCATTTTAACCCAAAATATAGCTATTTTTTTTTAAAAAAATATGATACTTATAGCTATTTCAATGTAGTAACCTTAAAACTATAGCTATTTTTGTAAGTTATACTGAATAAAATAAGGTCTCAATATAAAATTTGACTTTAAGCCCTCGAACTTGTTGAGAAGGTCCTAATAAAAAGTAAAATAATTATGAAAAAGCTACACAACCACGCAATACATGCTATATATATATATATATATATGTATATATAATATCGTTTGATAAATTATAATTTGCAGCTATAATATCAATTTAATAGCTATTTTTAAATAAAAAAAATATATCTTTCAGTTAATATATTTTAGGATTAGTTTCAGACATTGTATTTTTAATTAATATATGTCATACCTCTTCTATCCCTTCAAATTAGTGTACGGCCCAAAATTAGCACAATCTCCCCTTTTTCATGAAAGATTATTTTTTCTTCTTTCTTTTCTTTCATGTATATGATTCTTTTAGATTCTTTTCAAATTCAAATTTAATGATCAAATTACGAATTAATGAAATTGCTACTAAAATTAATAGGTGATGTTTGAAAAGATTAAATATATTAAAAGGAGTTCATTTCTCAAATTTGAAGAATTTTTGGTGCAAATTTGTGACTATTTCAACGAATCAAACACCCATGTATATATATTCTATTCATCTATCAATATACCTACAGTTGCAGTGTATTTATGTATTTGATTGTATTTGTTTTGCTGTTATTGTATCAAATGTATATGTTTGTATTTGATATTGATTACATATTTGTATCAATGTATCAAAGTGTATCTATTCCTTGATATTCATGTTGTATCAATATATTGTGTATTTTGTAATTTGTTATAAATTTTTATCAATGTATTCAAGTTTATTAGTACCATGTTATATATTTGTCATGTATTTGAGTGTATTTTTGTTCACTATTATATTTATATATTTGTATCAATGTATTTTGAGTATTTCCTTAATGTATTTATATCAATATCATACTAATGTATTCAAGTGAAAAAAAGTGTATAACAAACAAAAAATATCTATATCAACGTCCTACGAGTAATAGTTAGTGATAAAACAAAATCTATAAAGAAGAAAAGATTTTCTAGTTCAATGCATTTGTTTATCATGAAAAAAATATTATGAGATTTCATTGTTCTATTGATTATGAAATTCTGAGATATCATGCTAAATTTCTCTTTGAAAGGATACTCCTACATAATTAATGTACTACATTAGATGTTGTGTTTATATTTAGAGTATCTGCTTAAAAATAGTATATGTACACTAGTATACAATCATCAAATACAGTGAATACATTTAGATATAGCTAAATAGTCAATTAATAGTTAGTTACAAATAATTATAGAACTTGAGTCAAAGAGAATGTGTGAATTGACTTAAAAGTTGATCAAATATACCTTTAAGTCAATTTTTGATTTTTGAAAGTGTTTGACAAATATGAAAAATAATTTAAATCAATATTAACATCCAATGGTAGATTTACAATTTTAAAGTTACTAGATTTTTTCAAAAAAATTGTTACTTCATTAAATAGTTGAATTTGTACAAAGTGGTTAAAACAAGTGAGTTAAGGGCAATTTAATTTATTCTATTTGGTGTAAAATACCTAGGTCCTAGATCAATAAAATAGCATCTTCCTGTATATTTGTTTGGGAAAGCATAATTTAAATAGTAGAATTGTAATTGGAACATTTTTTTTTATCTTTTGAATCTTCTCAATAATACAATCAAAGTGGTTCGAATTGACCCTAAATGTAAACGGACAAACACATAAATATTTTACCTAAATGGGTCAAGTTAAACGAATGCTGACCCAATGACTAAGTTGATTTATCTCAATTAGGCTTGTAACTGAACCAGTAAAATTTTTATTTAAAGTTAGGAGATTACTCTATAAAGAATAAGTGAGAATACAAACATAATTTCTAAAAATATCTAATCATTGCTTTATTTGAATGAATGATCTATTAGAAATAACTTATCTATTTTCGTAAAGTAAGAAATAAAACCATTTGACACATGCACCATGCATCTTCCTCAAACCTCATTAGGAAATAATGTTGTCTGTACAAAAACCTTGGACTTAAAGAAGTTAATACAGTTTCCTAACATGATATAAAAATATTTAGAACTATTAACTATGTTATATATAGTTTTGAGCTTAATACTATCTAATTGAAATATCTTTTAGCGGTAATAAATATGCACTTTACAGACATTAGTTAATCGTCATTAGATTAATCATCGCTAAAGACTGTAGGAACCTATATAAAGAGTGCTAATTGCCGTTAAAAGTACATATTTAGTGACAATTAAATTATTGATATTGATTAATCGTCATTAAAAATCATTTTTGATATAAGTTCGGATGCATAATATTTAGATTTTAATGTGGCCTAGCTTGTTGGGATCATTAATTTTCTTACTACTTTATATTAAACTTTTTTTTTTCACGTTATAAACACTCCACATGTGAACTATATATATATATATATATCCCTTAGTGGGGAAGGATTTATTCTTTGACAACAAAGAGCAAACAAAAATTAAATGATTGCTCAATTGTCTACTTTAATCAATCCCCTTGTCTACATTCTAATTTTCAAAAACAGAATCTACCAAACTTATACAAAGATTATGTTAAGTGAAACAAACGTATCTACACTCTATTTATTTTTTAAACCCCTCACCCTACCCCCTATAATGAGAAAATATAGTCACAATATAACTATAAGGTGTTGCCAATCTGTGTTATGAAAATCAGAAATTACTGGTTTAATAAATCATTTAGAAACACAAAGTAACTGAGATTTTTAGAACCAGTAAGTAAGATGAACAAAAATTTTATTTGTAAAAAAATAATTGAATCTGTAAAAACTTACCAGAATCTGGAATACTCTTTTGAATAATTTAGGAAGAAAATCAAGTCCACTGAATTCACAATGTCCCCTTAAAGAAATTATTCCCCCTAATATCCGAGGTTTGATTTGGAATATAACCTCCTAGGGTAAAATGATCTTAATCAGTAAAGTATAGATACCAAAAACTCTACTGTCTGCGAATCAATCCACAGCAGGAAAGTGCACGAAAAAATATGTGTTTTTAAGAAGAAGGAAGATCAGAAAATTCGTAGGGAAATATTCTGAAGACTGAATGGTATTTATAGGCAAGAAGAATATATTCTGAAAGGTTGCAAACTTTCAAATGGTATTGACTGTTCTTGAAAGTTGCAACCTTTCAGAACAGTCATGGCGGGAATTTTTAAATATAACGGAATTTAAAACGGGTCACACGCGCGGATCCGAGTCGGGTCGGGTTAACTAAAAAGTTGAAAATATTTCGGTTAACTTCTGTTATCAACAATTAATTGAAAATAATTTTTGACCATTTAATTAATTAAATAGATAATTAAAATAAATTTGTCCAAAAAATTATATCTTGATCGATCATTTGCCAAAGCCAAAGCCAAAGCCGAAGCAGAAGCAAGCGACGACGACGATGGCGCGAGGGGGGTCCCTCTTTCCAACCCTTTTAACAATTAATAGGAGTGTTTATTTATTTAAACTCTCATATTTTCATTTCCATTATCGATGAGGGACTATTGCCTTTTTAATTAAAGCATTAGAAGAATTTTCAAGTTCCTAACCTTTCAAGTTCAAAATTTTTCAAATTCCTCTCCTTCCCACTATTTCCCATCAATTCTTGCTACATACCCTACAATCCCCCACATTGATAGGGAATAGTTATAACATAGGAATGCACGGACAATTGTGTACTTTACAAGCAAGGATTAATTGCATCTGGATAAGTAGGTTTCCCCTTGGACTTTCCTTAGTGAACATATGTCGGATATACTCGGTCAATCGTTAGATGTGATATCTTTGAACCGTCAAACTTTGGTGTATACCTAGACAACCATATGTCACACAATTAACCCTTTACTGTTTATGATTCTTACGGTTGTGTTCGTTTCATCCATGAACACCTCCTGGTTTCATGAGTGTATAGAGAATAGGCTTTTGACATAAAATTCTCTTTGAAGCGGCTTCCACTTCACACTCACATAGGTGATTTCTAACCGTGTCATCTCGTAGATACACTATTTGGTCAAATCTACCAAACTTAGCAAATCATTAAAAACTTTAAGCTTTATTACCTCATTAACAAGCCTTAAAGTCTTAACCTTTTCTCGAACAATGTCTTCATCATGAGAATAGATTGAGTTAATTGACAATGTCGAACCGTCAGCTACAACTTTGTTTTTCTCCTTGAATCTTGCTCTTGGGATCTCCAGTCTGCTAGATAGAGTTACCGTCATGCTGACTTGTCCTAAGCCGTAAACCCATTCCCTTAGATGATCTTTCAAATGCCTCTCTCACTAGGCCTTTCGTTAGTGAATTTGACACATTATCGTTTGACTTTACATAGTCAATGGTAATAATTCCACTAGAGAGCAGTTGTCTTATGGTGTTATGTCTACGTCGTATATGACGAGACTTCCAGTTGTACATAACGCTTCCTGCCCTACGTATTGCTGCTTGACTATCGCAATGTATGCAAATTGGTCCAACATCCTCTAGGAAATTCCGGAGCCATTCCGCTTCTTCACCAGCCTTATCCAAAGCAATGAATTCAGATTCAATTGTGAAGCGAGCAATACATGTCTGTTTGGAAGATTTCCAAGAGACAGCTGCTCCACCAAGTATGAATACATAAACACTCGTAGATTTTACATCATTTGACCCGGTGATCCAATTTGCATCACTATATCCTTCAATTACAGCAGGATATTTATTATAATGCAAAGCATAATGTTGTGTCCATTTTAGATAACCCAACACATGTTTCATAGCCATCCAGTGAGTTTGATTCGGATTACTAGTGTACCGACTCAGTTTACTAATAGCACATGCTATGTCTGGTCGTGTGCAATTCATAATATACATCAAACTTCCCAACACTCTGGCATATTCCAATTGAGAGTCACTTTGACCTTCATTCTTTTTAAATGTACAACTTAAATCAATTGGAGTTTTGACTACATTGAAATTTATGTAATTGAACTTATCCAATACTTTTTAAATGTAATGAGATTGAGATAATGCTAGTCCCTGGGGAGTTTTGATAATCCTGACCCCTAAGATCAAATCAGCAACTCCTAAGTCTTTCATATCGAACTTGCTGGACAACATGCGCTTAGTAGCATTTATATCGTTAATTTCTTTACTCATTATTAACCAGTCATCAACATACAAACAAACAATGACTTCATGATTCATAACGTTTTTAATGTAAACACATTTATTACATTCGTTAATCTTGAATCCATTTGTCAACATTATTTGATCAAATTTAGTATGCCATTGTTTGGGTGCTTGCTTGAGGCCATAAAGTGACTTTACAAGTCTGCACACTTTGTTTTCTTTACCAGGAACTATAAACCCTTTAGGTTGTTCCATGTAAATTTTTTCCTCTAACTCTCCATTTAAGAAGGCTGTCTTTACATCCATTTGGTGGATTTTAAGATCATGCACTGCTGCTAGTGCTATTAACATCCTAATTGATGTTATCCTTGTTACTGAAGAGTATGTGTCAAAGTAGTCCAGACCTTCCTTTTGTCTGTACCTTTTGACTACTAGTCTAGCCTTATATTTGTCAATAGTCCCATCAGGTTTCATTTTCCTTTTAAAGATCCACTTTGATCCTAAAGGTTTATTTCCTGGAGGAAGATCAGTCAATTCCCAAGTGTGATTGCTTAAAATTGATTCAATCTCACTATTGACTGCTTCTTTCGAATAAGTTGACTCTGACGAAGACATAGCTGCTTTAAATATTTGAGGCTCATTTTCAAGCAATAGTGCTACAAAATCTGGTCCGAAAGAAACAGATTTTCATTGTCGAGTACTTCGCCTAGGTTCCTCACTAGGTAGAATATTTTCCATTGATTCTTCTCGTGGTCGTTTAGGTCTTTCAATTGTTGAGTCACTTTCAGTTTTATACGGATAAATGTTTTAAAAAACTCTGCATTATCTGATTCAATTATCGTATTAACACGAGTCTCAGGATTATCAGATTTGTGAACCAAAAATCGACAGGCTTTACTATTCACAACATACCCAATAAAGACTCAATCTATTGTTTTAGGTCCAATTTTAACCCTCTTCGGTAAAGGAACCTCTACCTTGGCTAAACACCCCCACACTTTGAAATATTTCAAGTTGGGTTTTTTTCCTTTCCACAACTCATATGGAATTGATTGTGTTTTTCGATGGGGTACTCTATTGAGTATTTTATTAGCTGTAAGTATGGCTTCCCCCCAAAGATATTGCGGTGAACCAGAATTTATCATTAAGGCATTCATCATTTCCTTTAATGTTCTGTTCTTTCGTTCTGCCAAACCATTTGATTGTGGTGTATAAGGTGCAGTAGTTTGATGAATAATACCATATTCCAAATATATCTCTGCAAAAGGAGATTCATATTCTCCACCCCTATCACTATGAATCATTTTTATCTTTAGATTTAATTGGTTTTCCACTTCATTTTTGTATTGCTTAAATGCATCAATTGCTTCATCTTTACTATTAAGCAAATATACATAACAAAATCGAGTGCAGTCATCAATAAAAGTTATAAAATACTTTTTTTCACCACGAGATGGTGTTGACTTCATATCTTATATATTTGTGTGAATTAGGTCTAAAGTTTTAGAATTTCTTTCAACAGACTTGTAAGGATGTTTAACAAACTTACTTTCCACACAAATTTCACATTTCGATTTATCGCATTTAAAATCAGGCAATACTTCTAGATTAACCAATTTTCGCAAGGTTTTGTAATTTACATGTCCCAAACGAGCATGCCATAAATCACTTAACTCCAATAAGTAAACAGAAGCAGAATTTTTATTAATATTGTCAACAACCATTACATTTAGTTTGAAAAGACCCCCATTGAGGTAGCCCTTTCCTATGAACATTTTATTATTACTTATTACAGCTTTATCACTAACTAGGACACATTTAAACCCATTCTTAACGAGTAGTGCAGCAGAAACTAAATTCTTCCCAATAGTAGGGACATGCAGAACATTGTTCAAAGTCAACACCTTGCCGGATGTCATTTTCAACATTAATTTCCCAGTTCCTGCAATCCTTGCTGTTGTTGTGTTTCCCATGAATAAATCTTCATTGTATTCAGCAGGAGTTTACGTTGTAAAGGCTTCTTTCGCAAAGCAAATATGTCTAGTGGCACCTAAGTCGAGAAACCACTCCTTGGGATTTCCAACTAAGTTACACTCCGATATCATTGCACACAAGTCATCTGCATCTTCCATCTTTTCCATGATGTTTGCTTGACTTTTACCTTTGCCTTCGTTTTTGTCCTTTCTTGGAGAATGACAATCAGAAGATCTATGACCAGCCTTGCCACAATTATAACAGTTTCCTTTGAATTTCTTCTTGGCCTGTTCTGACTTCTGCCCGTTGGAATTCTTTCCCTTTTTGTCTTTGGTAGGAGCTTCTTCAACAATATTAAGTCCAATAATTGTTGAACTCTTACGCGACTTCTTTTCAGCATTTCTGTTATCTTCCTCAATCTTGAGTCGAATCACAAGATCTTCAAGCTTCATTTCTTTACGCTTGTGCTTTAGATAATTCTTGAAATCGTTCCACAAAGGAGGCAACTTCTTGATCATTGCAGCCACTTGAGAAGCTTCATTTACTACCATATCTTCAGCAATCAGATCATGTAGGATAAGTTGAAGTTCCTGTACTTGTGATCCAAAAGTTTTACTATCTACTATTTTATAGTCTAAAAACTTTGCGACCACAAACTTTTTCAAGCATGCATCTTCTGTCTTATATTTCTTTTCAAGTGCATTCCACAACTCTTTTGAAGTTGTTATTGCACTATAGACATTATATAAGTCATCCTCTAAAGCACTCAAAATGTAACCTTTACATAGGAGGTCTGATTGTTTCCATGCTTCAACAATCATATATTTTTCCCTGTCTGGCATATCATCAGCAGGAACTGGAGTATCTTCACTTGTAAACTTCTGCAGACCAAGAGTGGTAAGCCAGAAAAATACTCGTAGCTGTCATCCTTTGAAATTCACACCTGTGAATTTATCCGGTTTCTCTGCTTGTGATACAAGAGTTCGGGTTGGTGCAGCAACAGCCACTGTAACACCAGTGTTTTCCATTTCTAATAAACAAAATTGATACAATATAAGTAAGCAATAAACTATAATTGCAGACTTAAAGGAGTATAAAATCACAAAGATTTTTGTCTCTACCAGAAACACAGATTTAATAATTTCTTTAAGATTGTTGCCAATCTGTGTTATGAAAATAAGAAATTACTGGTTTAATAAATCATTCAGAAACACGAAGTAACTGAGATTTTTAGAACCATTAAGTAAGATGAACAAAAATTTTATTTGTAAAAAAATAATTGAATCTGTAAAAACTTACCAGAATCTGGAATACTCTTTTGAATAATTTAGGAAGAAAATCAAGTCCACTGAATTCACAGTGTCTCCTTAAGGAAATTATTCCCCTCTAGTATCCGAGGTTTGATTTGGAATATAACCTCCCAGGGTAAAATGATCTTAATTAGTAGAGTATAGATACCAAAAACTTTACTGTCAGCGAATCAATCCACAACAGCAAAGTGCATGAAAAAATATGTGTTTTTAAGAAGAAGGAAGATCAGAAAATTCGTAGGGAAATATTCTGGAGACTGAATGGTATTTATAGGCAAGAAGAATATACTCTGAAAGGTTGCAACCCTTTCAGAATTGACTCGACCATTAATGAAAGGTTGCAAACTTTCAAATGGTATTGACTGTTCCTGAAAGTTGCAACTTTTCAGAACAGTCATGGCGGGAATTTTTAAATATAACCGAATTTAAAATGGGTCACACGCGCGGATCCGAGTCAGGTCGGGTTAAATAAAAAGTTGAAAACATTTCGGTTAACTTCTGTTATCAACTAATTAATTGAAAATAATTTTTGGCCATTTAATTAATTAAATAAATAATTAAAATAAATTTGTCCAAAAAATTATCTCTCGATCGATTATTTGCCAAAGCCGAAGCCGAAGCCGAAGCGAGCGAGCGACGGCGCGATGGGGGTCCCTCTTTCCAACCCTTTTAACAATTAATAGGAGTGTTTATTTATTTAAACTCTCCTATTTTCATTTCCATTACCGATGAGGGACTATTGCCTTTTTCATTAAAGCATTAGAGGACTTTTCAAGTTCCCAACCTTTCAAGTTCTAAACTTTTCAAATTCCTCTCCTTCCCTCTATTTCCCATCAATTCTTGCTACATACCCAACATAAGGTGCATTTGTAATATACCTTCAATTGTGTAAATACACCACATGTTTAATCAGAGGCGGATCTAGAATTTGAAGGTTGGGGATGCCACAATATTCAAGTAAGATAAAAGGATTGGTTGCTTTAATTTTGGGTTAAAATTCAGGTTATTAATTTTATTTTATTTTATAAACAAATCGATTAAATGTGCCTATAGTAATATTTTCTTTTAGATATTATGTGATCAGAGATAACTAAACAATTTTTTTTGGAATTAAATGTCTTTTTCGCTAAAACTTTGAGAAAATAAAAAGTCATATTAAAATTTGAGCTTGTATAAACTATCCAATAATATTAACATAAAATATTTATCTTACATTGACTTTATGTGTTGTTGGTGATATATAGTTGGGAAATAATAAAAATTGTAGTTCAGCCTATTCATTTTACTTAGCAAAAACGTCGATGAAAATTGAAAAAACCTTTAACTTTTTAAAAAAAACATTTATGAAACTTACGTTTTTTCTAAAACTATTATTTAAATATATTCTTAATAATATTTATTTGACGCTCATAATTCAGTACTAACTAATTGATAAAAATAAAATAAACACGTTACACTCAAATCAATAGCTTAATAACTAGTGCGAGAGAAAGTAAAAAAATAAAAACTAATTATGAAAAAGAGTCAATTTGAATTAATAAAGAATATTAAATAAATAAGAATGAATGGGGAAAAAGAAAAAAAAGAAAAAAATGAGCAAGCAAAAAAAATTAAATGTTGTTGCTAAGGTTCAGACCCGAGTTGATGAGGTGGCAGACCCTTTTCCTTTGCCACTTGGGCTATTCCATTGTATAGTCACTGGGTGGCAACAATAATATATATTTAATTATTATATATAAATACATGGTTATACAACATTTTTTCTGAAAACAACGGGTGTCGTGGCACCCCCACCCGTACACCTAAATTCGCCCCTGTGTTTTATGGACTATTTATTGCGGTAAAAAAAGTACAATAATTAATTTGACAGTCATACTTGTTCAAAATTACTAGCCACAAATGTGAAAATTGGTAGTCTGGCCCAATGTGAAAGTTGATAGTCGCATTTGTGAAAGTAAGTAGTCAAAGTTTGGGGCAATCACATTATGTCATTAATAATGTAATCAAGTGTTCAAAGAACTCTATAAATAGAGTAGTAATTGAACACTTAGACATACCAAAATAGAAAAGCAATAGAGAGTAGAAAGAGTAATCCACATACTACTTCTTAGTTTGTGAGAAAATAGTTGCAAGTAGTATTGTTGTGAGTTGTAAGAAATAAAAGAGTGTTGAGTAATACTCTTTTGAGACTACCAATTATTTCATAAATATTCTTATATTACTTATTCAGGTATCATATTTACACATTTTAATATTTGATGTCGTTACTTTTTCCTATTGCTATTTAACTTGGACATTATCATGAGTGTGATTTTCATTTTGTCCAAGATAAACTTCATAAAACACGTTATTATAGGTGCTAAATTGAGAGATATGTTGATATGGATATTGGTTTATGTTATACCAGATAAGTTATAAGTGATTTTTGAGGCGAAAAAAGATAAAGGTGTGTGTGATTTCCTTCTTATCACATGTCTACATCAGTTTAACCTTCACTTTATGTTATTTACCATGGAAGTCTCGTTTAAGATCGCAAATTAAAGACCTTTTGATAAATTTATATATTTTTAGTGTAAGATTATAAGATTAAATTTATTTTTTACTTTTTAAAACTTTATGTAAAATCAACATCAATCAATCAACCAAATTAAACTAACACACTTTTTCTTTTTGATTCATTTCAAAAGAAATGACACACATATCATTTTATATGTTAAAAATACACACTTTCAAATTTAGAGACAATAATTACACACTTTCTATTTTACCTTTTACTAAAAGCTTTTATAACCAATATTTTGTGACATGTTCATTACACACTTTTTATTTTACCGTTTATTAAAAGCTTTTATAACCAATATTTTGTTTTGACATGTTCATTAGAAACAATAAATATAATGATAAGTGTTTAATGTTTTCTCCATCTATTATTATTTGTTAGGTATATTAAAAATAATTGTGTAAAATTAATTGTCAATTTGAATAAACAAAAAAATTGTTAGTCCCTTTTTTCCAGTTATGCCCTTAATAATTACATAATTATTGGTCTAACATTTTTTTTAAATTCTGCCCTTAATAGTTACATAATTATTGATCTAACAATTTTTTCAATGTTGTCCTTAATAATTACATAATCATTGGTTTAAAAAAATAATCGTTTTAAAGTAACTAGACTACTTTAATTTGAAAAAAGTTATTTTTACAGTTTTTCAAAAAGTACAAATCATTTTAATAATAATTGATAGTAGAGTTATAGTCAAATTGCACCTTATATTAATTTTTTCTTTAAGGGTTGTGCATATCTTATTCTGACAAACAATAGTGGATGGAGAGAGTATATCACTCCTTATTAGTTACTCTCTTTCTTCAGTATTTTAAAAATAGATTTTTACTTTTACCTTTTATTACTTTTAACATATCAAAAAATTACAAAAAACAAGAAAACATGTTTACCTTAAGCATTATTGTCTAGACCACAACTATTAAATGCCTTTCGTTTTTTTCTTCAATATTATACCAAGTCAAAGGTATTACAGATGGACATAGTACAAAACTAGATAGTGTGGTAAAATAGTCATGTCAAATTTCAATTGCTATTTTTTAAATTGGTGTGTAACTCCTAATAGGACAATTAAAAGCAAAAAAAAAAAGAGAGGGGAGTATAAGACATTTAATTATTGAATCATATAACATATGTATATAAAATAATAAATTATCTTTTAATTTTTTAAATTAAACTAGTAAATACGAAAAATTATTTTTAATATAATGATAAAAATGGATGAAAGGAGTAGAAAATCCAGTATTAATTCAAACGGTATTATTTAACCGACAGTTACTAGATCAACCCCATCAAAATAATTAATGAACTGAAACTGAGTAAAGAAAAATAAGAGAACAAATTAATCAATTATAATTAATTAATGTTATATTATAGTTTATTAGGGACAAAAATATTAATTGAGTGACCAAAGTTCAAATAAGATTTGCAAATCCACCGACTGCATTATTAATCACCTAAAAAACCCACTTGATACACACACAAAAACATTAATTTTCACATTTTGAAAAATGCATATTTTGACCTGCTTCATTGTTTGCCTTTAATTTATTAATTATTCTATTAATGTTAGTCTTGAATTTATTATTACCTATTTTTTTCTCTTCGATCTTATCGAACAATATTTATTATGTTGTAAATCCATTGTATAGTATATGTGGATTATCCATTAGATTTATCAACTATTAAATGGATTCATGTATAGGTGCTTCCAAGGTGATAGGAACTTCCAAAATAACTATGTATCTATTAATTAGATAACTTTTGGAGTGATATCTCAACACTATAAATAGAGAATCACTCACCATTTGGAAGACACACTTGAATAAGAAAATTTCTCTCCTCTATCTTATACTTCTTGTCTTCTTAATAATATTATAATATACTAAGTTTTCTTTATAATACGTTATCAACACAAAGTTGCTACTTGCAAAGGTATTATATAAATATTTTTATTTAATTCACATATTCTCTCATAATCTCATAATGTCGAATTTATCCAAACCTGAGTTTGTGGCATTAGATATTTCTAGAAAGAATTATCTTTCATGGGTACTCGATGTTGAGATTCACCTAGCTTCTAAAGGTCTTGATGGCATCATTATTCAGGGAAATGAAGCATCGATCCAAGATAAGGCGAAAGCTATGATTTTCCTTCGTCATCGTCTTGATGAGGGCCTGAAAATTGAATATCTGACGGTAAAAGATCCACTTAAAATTGTGGACTGATTTAAAGGGGAGATAAGACCATCTAAAGGCAACAGTGTTTCCTAGAGCTCGTTATGAGTGGATGCATTTACGGTTTCAAGATTTTAAGACCGTAATTGAATACAACTCTGCTGTATTCAGGATAACCTCCCAATTGAAATTATGTGGAGAGACTATAAAAGATGAGGACATGTTGGAAAAGACATTTACTACTTTCCGTGCCTCAAATGTGATATTGCAGCAGCAATATCGTGAAAAGGGTTTTCAGAAATATTCTGAATTAATTTCATGTCTTTTGGTGGCTGAGCAACATAATGCTCTTTTAATGAAAAATCATGAAGCTCGTCCTACTAGAGCTGCTCCATTTTCGGAGGCATATTTGCTGGAAGTACGTGATCAATCTGAAGTAAAAAGAGATGATCATCGGGGCTATAATAATGCACAGAGATGCGGCAAAGATAAGAGGCGATACACTAATCGTCGAGGTAGTGGTCATAATAAAAGGGAGAAGAACATGAGTTCTCAAAATAACCCCTCAAAAAGTAATTGTCTTCGCTGTGGCATGAAAGGCCATAGGAAGAATGAATGTCGCACACATGAGCATTTTGTTAAGCTCTACCAAAATTCCTTTAAAAGAAAATGAAATAAAAGTGGTGCTTCCTCTTCCAATGCTCGAGCTGAGTCACATATGACTCTTAAAGATGATGATAAGCCAGGAACATCTCAGAAATATGATAAGGATATTGAAGCAAATTTGGCTTTAAAGGATGATGTTTTTGATGGCCTTGGTGACATTACTCATATGGAAGTTGATGACTTCTTTGGAGATCGAAACTGATGTTTGATGTTTTAGCTGGGGAATGAAGTTTGTTAATATTTTACTTATTTTCTTTTTAGTTATCATGTTCTTCATGTTAAAATGTTTAAATTTCCATTGTTAGTTTTATTTCGTACTTCTTTTAATGTATTTTTTTATTTTAATGAAAACTAATAAAAATTCCTAGTTGTCAGTTGGATTCAAGATGAGTAATGGAGATATATGTCTTATTGATAGTGCTACAACACATACAATATTAAAAGAAAAGAAATACTTTTCTAATATTGTTATGAAATGGCATATGTCAACACAATATCAAGTAGTACAAAATTAATTAAGGGCTCTGGAACAACGACCTTATTACTACCTGGAGGGACAATATTGGACATTGATAATGGATTATATTGTAGTAAGTCTCAAAGAAACTTATTAAGTTTCAAAGTTATTCGCCAAAATGGCTATCACGTTGAGACGAATAATGAAGAAAATGTTGAATACCTTTACATTAGTACAATTAATGTAGAGAAGAAAATTGTGCATGAAAAATTATCGGCATTTTCTTCTAGGTTGTACTACACAAGTATAAGTAAAATTGAATCACTTGCCGTAGTAAACAAAAGGTTTACTAATTTTAATGATTTTATCATTTGGCATAACCGGTTGGGCCATCCAGAATTTAATATGATGCTCAAAATCATTAAAAATTCACATGGGCACACCTTAAAGATCCCAAATATCCTTCAATCAAAGGAATTCTCTTGTGCTGCTTGTTCTCAAGGAAAGTTGATCATTAAACCATCAACTTTTAAGGTTGGAATTGAATCCCCTACGTTTCTTTAACGTATACAGGGTGATATATGTGGATCAATTCAACCTGCATGTGGACGCTTTAAATATTATATGGTCTTGATAGATGCTTCTACATGATGATCACATGTGTGTTTATTATCAACTCGAAACATGACATTTGCGAGATTGTTGGCTCAAATAATAAGATTGAAAGCACAATTTCCAGACTTTACAATACAGACAATCCGTCTAGATAATGCTGGTGAGTTTACATCTTAGGCTTTTAATGATTATCTTATGTCTAATGGTACAATAGTCGAACATCTAGTTGCGCATGTTCACACTCAAAATGGTCTAGTAAAATCATTGATTAAACATATGCAATTGATAGCTAGAACATTACTAATGAGAACAAAGTTATCTGTGTCTATGTGGGGGCATGCTGTTTTTCATGCAGCAACACTTTTGCGCATAAGGCCGACCAATTATTATGAATTCTCCCCATTACAATTGGCTTTTGGTCAAGAGCAAAACATTTTCCATCTTAGAATTTTTGGATGTGCGGTATATGTCCCAATTGCTACACCACAACGCACAAAGATGGGGCCCCAAAAAAGGTTGGGGATATATGTTGGGTATGAATCTCCTTCAATCATAAAATATTTGGAGCCTATGACTGGAGATTTATTTAAGGCAATATTTGCTGATTGTCATTTTGATGAATCAGTATACCCAACATTAGGGGTGAACATAAGCAGTTGGAAAAAGAGATAGATTGGAATTTATCATCTTTATCTCATCTAGATCCTCGAACAAATCAATGTGAGAAAAAAGTTCAAAGAATAATTTATTTACAGAATATTGCGAATCAGCTGCCAGATTCTTTTACTAATCTTCCAAGGATTACTAAATCGCATATTCCAACTGCTAATGCTCCAGATCAAGTTGATGTCCCTGTGGGACAAATAGTTAAAGCAAATGAGTCTAGACCACATTTGAAACGTGGTAAACCAATTGGTTCTACAGATAAAAATTCTCGAAAGAGAAAAGGAATAAATGATCAAGATGATCATGGGTTGAAAGAAATTTCTCAAGATGAGACCCAAGTCAAAACACATGATGAAATATTCGAGGAGGTTAAAACTTCTGAAAACAATGAAATTTCAATGAATTATGTCTCGACGAGAAAGTTGTGGAACGGAAATAATGTTGTGATTGACAACATATTTTCCTAATGTTGCTATTGACATAATGCAACAAGATGAAGATTTTGAACCAAAATCTGTTCACGAATATAGACAGAGAAATGATTGGCCAAAATGGAAGGATGCAATTCAAGCATAATTGACTTCACTAGAAAAACGTGAAGTTTTCAGACCAATAATCCGAACACCTGAATGTATCAAGCAAGTGGGGTACAAATGAGTTTTTGTACGAAAAAGAAATGAGAAAGGTGAAATCGTGAGATATAAAGCCCGACTTGTTGCTCAAGATTTTTCTCAAAGACCTGGCATTGATTATACGGAGACATATTCTTCTGTGGTAGATGCAATCACCTTAAGATATATCATAAATCTTGTAGTTCATGAGAAGCTTGAAATGAGTCTAATGGACGTTGTCACAACCTATCTATATGGCTCATTGGACCACGATATTTTCATGAAAATTCCTGAAGCATACAAAGATTCAAGAGAAACTTGTTCAATAAAGCTTCAGAAATCATTGTATGGGTTGAAACAGTCAGGGAGGATGTGGTACAATAGTCTGAGTGAATATTTATTAATGAAAGGGTACAAAAATGATTTGATTTGTTCCTGCATTTTTATTAAACGGTCGGAATCGGAATTTGTTATATAGCTGTGTATGTTGATGATTTGAACATTATTGGCACTCGTAAAGAGCTTTTAGAAGCTGTTGAACGTCTGAAAAGAGAATTTGAAATGAAAGATCTCGGAAAGACAAAATTTTGTCTTGGCCTACAGATTGAGAACAAGTCAAATGGAATACTTGTTCATCAATCAACTTACACATAAAAGATATTAAAGTGTTTTTACATGGATAACTCATATCCATTGAGTACTCCAATGGTGGTAAGATCACTTGACATCAATACAGATCCATTTCGACCTCAAGAGAAGGATGAAGAGCTTCTTGCTGATGAAACTCCTTACCTTAGTGCAGTCGGGGCACTAATGTACCTTGCTAACAATACTCGAACAGACATCTATTTTGCAATAAATCGGCTAGCAAGATTCAGTTCCTTCCCAACAAGAAGACATTCGAATGGTGTTAAACATGTATTTTGATATCTTCGGGGGACCATGGACATGTGTTTATTTTATTCCAATGAAATCAAGTAAGAACTGATTGGTTACACAGATGCACGGTATTTATCTAATCCGCATAAAGCTCGTTCATAAACACGCTATTTGCTTACATGTGGAGACACGACAGTATCTTGGCGATCAATGAAGCAAAACTTGGTAGCCACTAATTGATATCATGTAGAAATAATAGCCATCCATGAAACAGGTCGAGAGTGCGTCTGATTGAGATCAATAACCCATCATATTCAGTAAATGTGTGGTTTTTCTTTGAAAAAGAATATGCCAACCACAATGTACGAAGATAATACTGCATGTATAGCTCAATTTAAAGGAGGATACATCAAAGGAGACCGGACAAAACATATTTCACCAAAGTTCTTTTTCACGCATGATCTTCAACAAAATGGTGAGATAGAAGTTCAACAATTCCGTTCAAGTGATAATCTTGCTGATTGATTCACTAAGACATTGCCAACATTAACGTTGGAGAAGTTGAGACACAAGATTGGAATGCGCCGTCTCCGAGATATCAAGTAAAGTTTTCATCAGGAGAAGTGAAATACGCGTTGTACTCTTTTCCTTAACTATGGTTTTATCCCAAGTTGGTTTTTCCTGGCTAGGTTTTTAACGAGACAACATTCAAAGCGTATTATGAGATATGTGTACTCTTTTTCCTTCACTAGGTTTTTCCCACTGTGTTTTTTTCTAATAAGGTTTTAACGAGGCACATAATCTATGGATATCCAAGAGGGATTGTTGTAAATCCATTGTATAGTATATGTGGATTATCCATTAGATTCGTCCACTATTAAATGGATTCATGTATAGGTACTTTCAAGTTGATAAAAACTTCCAAGATAACTATGTATCTATTAATTAGATGACTTTTGGAGTTATATCTCAACATTACAAATAAAGAATCACTCATCATTTGGAAGACACACTTGAATAAAAAAATTTCTCTCCTCTATGTTATACTTCTTGTCTTCTTCTTCTTATTATAATATTTTGAGTATTCTTCATTATATATTATTGTTATTAATTTCTTTCTTTTTATTTTTATTTTTTGAATTCTTAGTCTAATATTTTAATTTTTCTTTTATACTTAATTTCTTGTTTCTTATTGTATAACAACTTTAACAGACTCCTAATCGACCTAATTAAGTAACTAATCACTATGAATATTTGATTAAGTACAGTGCACATAATCTCATGCTCAAGATTGTATCATGTTGCTTTGGTGAAGTTGTCCGATAATTGTGAATTTGTCCGATAATATTTTGGCAATATGAACTGTTTCTTGACTATTATAGCTAAGAACATTGCATTGTCAATTTATCTAGAAATCTCTCAAACCATACTAGTTCTCTCACCACTTGTCTTACAGATCTAGATTATACCTTTGAAGATGACAGAGATATTATGGCATGTTTCTTGGACTTCAATCTAATGAAATCCACCTAGACCTCGAGTCAGGACAAGCTGCCCAGTCTAAGTTATGATAAACATTGATATTAAATTCAGGCTTTTTTGAAATGAAAAATTTCAATGTAGAATCTTGTTTCAGATACTTAAGAACACGATAAGCAACCATCAAATGTGGTACTGTAGGTGACTGCATGAATTGACTAAGATGTTAAACACTGTAGGCTATACTCATACCTGTGTTTGTGAAAAAATAGTGTTTTTTTACCAACTTTCTATTGTGAGTGGGGTCTGATAGTAGCTTGACATCTGTAGCCTTAAGTTTCTCAGCGAAATCAAGAGGTGATGTAGAGACCTTGTAATTCATGAAGTCATAGTCTTTCAGGATATCAATAGTAAATTTTTTCTAGGAGATTAGAAGGTCATCCTGTCTACATAATATTTCTAGCCCCAGAAAATAGTGTAAATTTCCAAGATTTTTTATCTTAAGATATCAAGCAAAAACGCCTATTGCAATGTGTCTTCTTCTAAAACGGTACATTCAAGATCATATACTCAACTAGGGGTGTAAAAAAAAACCCAAACATAGGTAACCAATACAAAATTTTAAGAGTTGGGCTCAAGATAATTTGAATTGAGTTTGATCTTAACTCATTCAAGCCTAAACCCTTTGAAGAGAATCCTCAATTTAGCCCAATTCAAACTCCAATTTCAACCCGTTTTAAAAACTTTTTAGTAAGATATGTTCCTATATTGAATGTATGAATGATTATCTATTTAACATCTTTTATTATTTATCTATCCATTTATTAGCTTTTTAACAAAACTTCTTGAGCGAAAATTCAAACTGTGATTGCAAAAGTTAAATATCATTTTGTTAAATTATTGAGATTAATCTGGTCAAATTGGGCGGGTCAAGATCCAACCCGTGTTTTAGACATTTGAGCCCAAAGTAAACTTGGGCGGGTCAAGACCCAACAAAATTTCTATTTCAACCCATTTTAATATCCCAATTGCAACCCTACCCGCCCATTTAACACCCCTATACTCAACATAGATAGCAATAAATACTCGGGAGCACCCTTTTTATTTTTTATAAAGCAACAAGTTATAGTTTATAAAATAATCCTTACAATCTATCAGTCATTAAAACTAAAATACTATATTATCCTATACACAAGCTTACATAGTAAAGAGCATTAATAATGTAAAGGAAAATAATAATTATAGCATCTTATCATTTATCATTCAATCAATCATCTTTAATTTGATTTTATAATTTATCGAAGTATTACTATTTGATATTTTTTGAAAATTAGACGAACATCAACATGAAATATTATATTTTTTAATAAATTAATAATATTTATATGAATTAAAAAATACCTATAACAATAATTATGCAGAAACATAAACAACAAAGTTTAAAACATGTACTAAAAATAACAACTAATATAATAAGCTCAAATTAATGACTGTAAAAAACATATACCAGGATCTATAGCAATAGAATGAAACAGAAAGGAAAAATAAGCCCACTGAATGCACAATTTCCCCTTAAAGAATTATTCCCCTCTAATACCCGAGATTTAATGGAATAGATCCTCTTAGGATTGAACGATTTTATTCACAAGTATATTGATACAAAAATAATGGTGTCAGTGAGTCATTTAACATGAGTAAAGTACTTGAATAATTAATCGTGCAGAAGAAAAAGAAGTTCA
Source organism: Solanum chilense (assembly GCA_032847665.1). Classification (NCBI taxonomy): domain Eukaryota; kingdom Viridiplantae; phylum Streptophyta; class Magnoliopsida; order Solanales; family Solanaceae; genus Solanum; species Solanum chilense. The sequence continues at coordinate 49,462,533 of CM064973.1, forward strand.
AAATTTTTGTTGTTTTAAGATGAGAGGAAATCACTCTATCTATAGACAACAAAAGAGAGTGTGAAAGAAAGATTATTGCACCTTATAGACAATGTCACATTTCTTTCAAAAGTTACAACTCTTCGGAAAGATCAGAACATTTCATAAAAGTCGTAACTCATCATAAAAACTACAATTCTTCATAAAAGTCACATTTCATGAAAGGGAATGGCTATTTTAGGGTAACTTTTTATAAAAGTCCCAAGTCATCATAAAAGTCACATATTTTTTTGAAAGAAGAAGACTATTTTTAGAAATAAATGAATTTAAAAGGAAATTCTAACTGATGGCACCATGTAGGTGGGCCTCTAATTTTCTTTTATATGAATATATGATAAACAATCATTGTTAAAGTGCGTATATCCTTTTGAACAAAAGTTGCAGGCTAGCTTATCATACCATTGTCTACTGGGTTGTTTTAGACTACGCAATAACTTGTTTAGTTTATAAATCATGTTGTCATTATCCCTCACAAGTATTTGTGGAAATTCCATGTACACCTCCTAACACAAATCACGATAGAAGAAAAGATTATTCACATTTTAGTTGATAAAAGCCTCGTCCATTCTTCACAATTAGGAAAAAATTAAAATCCTAAACAGTAATTTTGACTACAGGCGAGAATGCCTTTGTATAATTTATATGAGCCTATTGAGTATATCCTTTTACAACCAACTTAACTATGATACTTTCTGCACCCCCATTTGTTTTGTGCTTAATTTTGTTCACCCATTTATATCCAATAACATTTTTTTCCTTAGGTAGATGTACCCATTCCTATAGGCTATTTGTGTACAAGGCTTCAAATTCTTGTGTCAGTGCCATTTGACAAGAAGGATTCAATTGTTTATTCACAAAAATCAAGTTCACATTCATATAAAATGGTCTTCCCTAACTGCTAGTTATCAAAACACAAAGTGGTAAACAAACATGGTCATGATTGAATATGAACGAAGTGTGGGAACGTTGTTGTACCTTGAAGCCTTTTGCATTGAAAGGGTATCCAACAAAATGTGTGGTGTTGCCCTTGATTCAAGTTTGTCTTTGTGGGTATTCAAAATTATAGGAAAACAAAGACATCCATTAATACCTCATAGGCAATTTTGATTGGGAAAGAAGTACCCTTGTTGTTTTCAAGAGATATTTGTGTTTCCTTTTTATCAATTTGTGATTTGGTTTGATTGGTTTTGCAGTTGAAAAAAAATCGGTTACTCTTATATATATATATATATATATATATATATATATATATATATATATATATATATATATATATTTATATAAAAGACATATTATTTATAGTCTACTTTTTTTTAACACATTTTTTTAATGTTTATATATTTTATTTGAAATTTGGGCTTGTAAAACTTGTAAATTTTTTATTTTGTATTAAGATCAAAGTTACAATTATATTGTTGTAGTTTTTTATATTCGAAGTTAACAATTTACTTTGTAAATATTTTGTTTTGTATTCAGTTATCTCTAGCCTTTAATCTTATTAATTAAACACAATGAACATTGATATTTCAAAAAGGATATTTTGTACTCATGTGAATTTTACCGTCTTTTCAAAAATATCTATTCATTTAATATTTTTAAGTTAAGCTTATCAGAGAGGTAAGTGAAAATATATTTGATATCTTTTTCAAATATCATATAATTATAAAAAAAATAATAAAAAAGACCGACTTTATGTGATTTGATTATTAGATTGATTGAACCGACATAATTGATTTAATATTTCAATAAAAAACCAAACCAAATCGACCTATGTACACACCAGTGCATTACTTTTGCATATGATGTACTATGTCCAAGTCGATCTACTATTGTAATCTACCATTATCAAGAAATAATTGTAATCATCATATGTGGGTATGTGTGTGGTATGAGGTCAATTTGTAGCAGTTCAAAAATTTGTTGGTAATATTAGTACTTCCCTATAAAGGTATACTAGTCTGTCTTTCCATAAGACATATGATACAAGTGAAAGGTTGTCTGGTAAAAAAGTTTGTAGATATATATGGTAGTGATACTCTTCATTTTACAAAAGGTAGATGTCCTAATTTAGCATGTCACAAAATTTTGGTATCATAAGTGTGAGATGATGGTAAAGATTAGCACAAATTAAAGAAATTAATAGTAGAAGAAGAGGAATTAACAACACAACTAGCTTCTTTATTAGCTATTTATGAGTATTTTACCCTAGGTGATGGTGAGACTTGACTCTTACTTTCAACCAAGACCTATTGACAATTTATCAAAGTAGGGATGAACTGATCAACAATTAAAAGAATAACTAGTGATATGAGATTAAGCATCATCATCAGTGTAACATTTCAAAAATTGATAAGTTAGATTGAAAAGGAAGAGTTTAGTTGTTTTCCCTTGTTGTAGGAATTGTGAGTCTTAGCTACAGACTATAAGTAGTCCCACGGGTCATAGGAAGGAAATAATTGAGTTGAGTTTTAGAAATGTTAAGACTCTGATTATGTAGCTACAAATGGATAGGGCGGGATGTAGTCGGTTATATGGGTCATATATGGGTTCCATATAAGGGTTTTGGGCTTAGTAAATTTCGTGCTTAAAACTGAGTTCTACAAGTTGGCTCTACGAGACGTAAAAAATTGGACAAATCATAGAATGGTTCCGCAGGAAGTGCATGAATTTTTGGATGTCTTAAGTTGGTTCCATGGTTGACCAGTACAAGCCATAGAAAGGTCTACATACCTTAGGTCCCAATCATAGATCACTTCCGCCAGCTAATTATTAAAGGTATTTGGATCTTTTTCTATGTATTTAATGTCTATGCTGACCTAATTCTAAGACCTATAACTACCTTTCAACCCTTAAAGCTACCAACTCTCTCGTTTAGACTTTTATTTTCATTTTCATTAAATGGTTGAGATGAAGACACACCAACTATATCTTTTTGTGGTTATAAGGACACATCAATACTATATATTTTTTGGGGAGGACATTTCATCATTAGTGTTACGCAATACGGGTAGCTCCTCAACAGCTAAAGGTAAATTAATTTGATCATCAACAAAATCTGCATCATTCAAATTATTAAGAAATTTAAAACATCAAAATCAATATTTAATATGTAGTTGCCACCATTCTTGTTGATTCTACAACCAAATATTTCCACATTTTCAGCATCCAATTCCTATGCTAATTTATGAAGCACCATGATATGCAACTCATATACATCTACAATATTTTCAAGATTAATGGTTCCATTGAATAGCATAGGTCAAGATCAAATACCAAAAAACCTCTATAATGAATTTGAAGTGTCACAATTATTTCAATCATTTACTTAATATGTGTGTTAAGTGATAAGAAAAATAACATTCTTAGTGAATTTATTCGGACTTGGAAAATATTCTAATTTTAAACTAAGAATATCAAAAAGCCCTATCTTTTTAAGGTAACAAGGTGTCAAGATTCTTATATAAAATTGATGTGTATATATATATATATTCGTAAAATCTCAATTTCACCGAAAATTAATATTGTTTTTTGTCAATTGTCTTAGGCATTGTACTGTTAATGGTCCATTATATCTACATCTATCTATATATATATCTATATCTATCTATCTATCTATCTATATATATATATATATATATATATATATATATATATATATATATATATATATATATATATATATATATATATATATATATATATAATGTAGATATAATGGACCATTAACAGTACAATGCCTAAGACAATTGACAAAAAACAATATTAATTTTCGGTGAAATTGAGATTTTACGAATAAATCCTAGAATCTGCTCAAACTTGCGACATATTCTAGTGGAATCATTCGAAGTCATAAGACCCACTACAAAAGCATATTACACCAACATCAGGCACAAATCAAAATAAAATCTCCAAAAAAAATTAGAAAATTCATTGACACTCGACCCTAAAATCAAATAAATAGAAAAAGACAAAGAGATAAAGAAATACGAACTAACATAACTTGAAAAACTAAGAAACTTATAATGCATATCAAAGATAAAATGCCCTTGAATTGAGCTCGTGGAAGAAGGGGGAAAATCGGGGAGGAACTAAGCTCGTGAGAGAATGGAAAATAATACGCCTTTTGCAAACAAAGCAGACATATCTAGATGAAGTTTTAAAAATGAGTTTTCTTTGTTTCATGCTAGTCATACATGATTAAAATATTCCTATATGAATTAAAAGATTTGTTTGTTTAGACAACATATGAGTGTTTGTGCCACACACACAATATCAAGTTTAAAATTATAATTGAAATACTGAGATGTGTTCAGATAATAAAAGAGTAAATATAAGGGTTCACAATAAAAATTCTACAACTATAAGGCTATATTTGGTAAATAGAAGGGCTCACAATACAAACACATTGTTCTAAATACACTGTATCGAAGTAAATTCATATGTATCTACGATACATAGATTAATCTCGCGACCTCGCTTCCCTCTCATTTTGCTTATCACTTTTTATCTAGATCGCATATCCGGTGGGCAAGAGACATGCTAATTATACTATTGTAACGACCTGTTTAGTCGTTTTGAGCAGTAGAGTTTATTTCTGGTAATAACTGTCTGGGTCTACGGATCCCACGACGGACCGTCATAGGAACAACGGACCGTCGAGGGGGTCTCGTTCTAAAACACTTAGAATTCTAAAATTTGGGTACTGAGATCGACTCTCTGAACTTCGCGACGGAACTGCAGGACGGACCGTCGTAGGCACGACGGACCGTCACAAATCTTTCCACCTAATTAACTCTCTGAACTTTGTGACGGACCTGCAGGACGGACCGTCACAGTCATGACGGACCATCACAGGCTCCGTAAGTCCACTCGGGTCGAATTTCTGTTAAAAGTTTTTAAGAGGTGTTTTGGACTATTCATGATTATAATTATAAAGTTAGTGGGTTAATATTAATAATTTACTTATTTGGGGGTTAAAGGAGACAACTTAACCTAATTAATGGGCTACTTTCATCATAATGAGTTATATGGTAATTAGGGTAAAACAAAGAGAAATCTGGAAAAAGGAAAAAGAGAAAGAACAAAGAGAGGGAGAACGAGCGAAAAAAGGGAGAAACGAAGAGGACAACAAGGTTTTGGGGGATAGCTTGCTTGATCACGATTCTTTGGTGGAGGTAGGTTATGGTTTATGCTATTCCATAGTAACCTCTAAATAGCGATTGATATGTATTGGGTAATTCTGTAAAATCTTCTATATGCTTGATTGTGTGTTTGCATGATGTGATTATGTAATTGTGATGGATTAGAATGATGAGGCTGCTGAATCTTAAACCTTAAATTCCCTCTATTAAGATAATGCCTAGCATGAAGAGGGCTTGATGAACTGAGATAATGAGATTAGTAGATCGGAGTGTCACGTTCCAACATGTAGAAGTAGGGGATCGGGTGTCACGAACCGGTACGTAGAATTAGGGGATCGGGTGTCATGAACCGACAGTAGAATTAGGGGATCGGGTGTCACGAACCGGCACGTAGAATTAGGAGATCGGGTGTCACGAACCGACACGTAGAATTAGGGGATCGGAGTGTCACATTCCGACACGTAGTAGTAGGGGAGCGGAGTGTCACGTACCAACAAAGAGGAATAAAGAGAATGAATCTTGACTTATGTCAATATATTCGAATGAAAAGAACCTATTACCAAACTAGTACGGTATGGAGACTTGAGTTCTCATAGGTGTGGTTGATGTTGTTGCACATGATTCTTGAACTTGTTGTTTTCACCTGTTAAGTATTGTGGTCAATTTTATGTTATTATTCTATATATATTGCTTTCTATTTTGAGTTGGCCGATGATACCTACTCAGTACTTGTTCCCTTTACTGACCCCTACTTGTAAATTATTTTCTTTGTTATTGTGAAGTGCAGCAAACGTGCCATCGACTTCGACTCGCCCGCAACTCTAGCCAATCTTCATCACATCAGATTTCAGGGTGAGCTATTGTTCCTAGCTTGGACTGGATTCTCTCTTTCCCGTCTTGATGTCTTGAAGTTCGGACATGGACCATTTGTTTACTTATTTTAGCTTCTTAGATACTCTTAGATTTAGTAATTTGAGAATAGATGTTCTTGTGGTGATGACTTCCAGTTTTTGGGAATAATAAGATTGAATTTTAGAAGTTATTATTGATTGAGTATATTAATGAGTTTTAAGTCTTCTACATTATAATTTGTTTGTTATGATTGAATATTGGTAAACGTTGGGATTAGATTTGTTGGTTCGCTCACATAGGAGGATAAGTGTGGGTGCCACTCGCGACCCTTTTTGGGTCGTGACAAACTTGGTATCAGTGCATTAGGTTCGTTGGTCTCATCACACAAGAACAGGTCTAGAGTATTGAAGAACGGTAGGGGAACGCCTTTACTTTTCTTTTAGAGGCTATAGGACTTTAGGAAAATTCCATTCTTTCTTTCTTTCGTGCTATTACTTGGATTTAATTGGTATCTAGGTGATATAAATTGGTATCTGACATTCTCACTCTATTTCGCAGATGGTTAGAACTAGAGCAACGACTGTGCCAACACCAGCACCGGCAAGACAGGGTGCGACTGAGCCAGCCACTGGGGCTGTAGCTCGAGGAGGAGCAGTGGCAAGAGGCCATGGTAGAGGTCGCAGGGGAACGCCCTCTAGAGGTAGAGGACGAACACCTGGTCCGGCTAGTAATAGGGCGGAGACTCCTCCACCGACTGACGAGGTAGTAAGAGAGGGTGAGGAAGGGGAAAATGAGCAGGTGCAAGATGAGGAATTACCACCCCAACCTACCCCAGAGATGATTAACCAGGTTCTTGCTTATCTTAGCGGGTTATCTGATCAGGGACAGACGCCTCCAGTGTTTTCTGCCCCAGCACCTCAGGTTCCGGAAGTACAACGTGCAGCTACTGGGGCTCCCCGCATGGATGCCTCATTGGAAATAGGCACGTTTCCTCGATTGACTATAGGGCCTATAATGACGAGTGATCAGCATGAACTCTTCACTAAATTCTTGAAGTTGAAACCTCCAGTCTTCAAGGGTGCTGAATCTGAGGATGCCTATGATTTTCTGGTTGATTGTCATGAACTGCTACACAAGATGGATATAGTAGAACGATTTGGTGTTGAGTTTGTGACCTATCAGTTTCAGGGGGATGCCAAAATGTGGTGGCGGTCGTATGTTGAGTGTCAACCAGCACAGTCACCACCCCTGACTTGGGCATCATTTTCTAACTTGTTTATGGAGAAGTATATACCCCGGACTCTGAGGGATAGGAGGAGAGATGAGTTCCTGAGCCTAGAACGAGGAAGGATGTCTGTTGCTACTTATGAGGCTAAGTTTTGTGTATTATCCAGATATGCCACTCAGCTTTGCTTCAGTCCACAAGAGCGGATTCGTCGCTTTGTGAAAGGATTGAGGTCAGACTTGCAGATTTCAGCCTTACAGGTTGCTGCTGCAGCAAAATCTTTTCAGGAAGTAGTTTACTTTGTGATAGAGGTAGAAGGGGTGAAGCCAAGCGATTTCACCACATCATCGACATCTAAGAGGTTCCGTAGGGGAGGTGAGTTCAGTGGGTCTTACTCAAGAGGGCAGAGTTCCGGAGGTTACCCAACACGACCCATTCAGTCTTCACTGCAGGCGGTAGCTGGGGGTCCACCGCAAACCAGTCAACATTTCTCTGAGTTTGAAGGTTACCCCCAGAATTCGTCATTTTCACAGAGACCTATTCTTAACCCCAGAGAATGTTATGGATGTGGGGAGACTGGACATATAAGAAGGAATTATCCAAAACAGAGTTACAGACCCCCAATGGTTAGAGGTAGAGGTGGTCATGGTAGAGGCCGCCATTCCGGAGGACGTGGTGGCCAAGGAAATGGTGGTTACCAAGGCAGTCGGGGTGGCGGACAAGTTGGAACTACTGCAGCACAACATGGTAGGGGCAACGGGCAGACAGGTGATAGGGCCCATTGTTATGCTTTCCCCGGAAGGTCTGAAGCGGAGACATCTGATGCTGTTATCACAGGTAATCTCTTGGTTTGTGATTGCATGGATTCTGTATTATTTGACCCTGGGTCCACATTTTCATATGTATCTTCCTCATTTGCTACTGGTCTTGATTTACATTGCGATTTGGTTGACATGCCTATTCGTGTCTCTACTCCTGTGGGTGAGTCGGTGATAGTTGAGAAGGTGTATAGGTCTTGTCTTGTGACTTTTATGGGGAGCAATACTCATGTATATTTGATTATCCTAGAGATGGTTGATTTTGATGTGATTCTGGGTATGACTTGGCTTTCTCCAAATTTTGCAATCTTAGATTGTAATGCCAAAACTGTGACATTGGCCAAGCCTGGGACAGATCCGCTAGTGTGGGAGGGTGACTACATTTCTACCCCAGTTCGTATCATTTCTTTTCTTCGTGCTAAGAGAATGGTTAGTAAGGGTTATTTAGCTTTCTTGGACCATCTCAGGGATGATACTTCCCAAGTATCTTCGATTGGGTCTGTCTCAGTAGTCCGTGAGTTCCTGGATGTGTTTCCGGCAGAACTTCCCGGCATGCCACCGGATAGGGATATTGATTTCTGCATTGATTTGGAGCTGGATACTCGCCCCATTTCTATTCCCCCTTATAGAATGGCCCCGGCAGAGTTAAGGGAGTTAAAGGCTCAACTTCAGGAATTGTTAGGTAAAGGCTTCATTAGACCGAGTGCATCTCCTTGGGGTGTTCCTATGTTATTTGTGAAGAAGAAGGATAGAAGTTTTCGGATGTGCATAGACTACCGGTAGTTGAATAAGGTAACTATCACGAACAAGTATCCCATTCCTCGCATTGATGATTTGTTCGATCAGTTACAAGGTGCTTGTGTCTTCTCTAAAATTGATTTGAGATCTGGTTATCATCAATTGAAAATACGGGCAACAGATGTGCCAAAGACTGCTTTTCGAACCAGGTATGGGCATACGAATTCGTAGTGATGTCTTTTGGTCTTACGAATGCCCCTGCTGCTTTCATGAGCCTGATGAACAGAATTTTTAAGCCATATCTGGATCTCTTTGTTATCGTAGTTATTGATGACATACTGATATACTCAAAGAGCAAAAAGGAACATGAGGAGCATTTGAGAATTGTATTGGAGTTGTTGAGAAAGAAAAAGCTTTATGCCAAATTCTCCAAGTGTGAGTTTTGGCTAGATTCAGTGTCCTTCTTGGGGCACGTGGTTTCTAAGGATGGAGTGATGGTGGATCCTTCTAAGATCGAAACAGTGAGGAATTGGGTAAGACCTACTAATGTTTCAGAGGTAAGGAGCTTTGTTGGTTTAGCTAGCTACTACAGTCGATTTGTCAAGGGATTCTCTTCTATTGCTTCTCCGCTGACAAATTTGAATAAGCAGAACGTTCCATTTGTATGGTCGGACGAATGTGAAGAAAGCTTTCAGAAACTCAAGACCTTGCTGACTACTGCACCTATTCTTACCTTGCCAGTGGAGGGTAAGAATTTCATTGTTTATTGCGATGCGTCTTATTCTAGGTTGGGTGCAGTGCTAATGCAAGAAAGGAATGTAATCGCTTACGCTTCGAGGCAACTAAAGGTACATGAACGTAACTATCCGACCCATGATTTGTAATTGGCTGCAGTTGTATTTGCACTAAAGCAATGGAGACATTATCTATATGGGGTTAAGTGTGAAGTTTATACAGATCATCGTAGTTTACAATATGTCTTTACCCAGAAGGATTTGAATTTGAGACAGAGGAGGTGGATGGAACTATTGAAAGACTATGACATTACTATCCTGTATTACCCAGAAAAAGCAAATGTGGTGGCTGATGCTTTAAGTAGAAAAGCAGGTAGCATGGGAAGTCTAGCTCACTTACAGGTTTCTAGACGCTCATTGGCTAGGGAGGTTCAGACGCTGGCTAATGACTTTATGAGGCTAGAAGTACTAGAGAAAAGAGGATTTTTGGCCTGTGTGGAGGCAAGATCTTCTTTTCTAACAAGATCAAGGGAAAATAGTTTGATGACGAGAAGCTGAGCCGAATTCGGGATATGGTGTTATGAGGAGAGGCTAAAGAAGCAATAATTGATGAGGAAGGTGTTTTGAGGATTAAGGGAAGGGTATGTGTGCCCCGTGTTGATGATTTGATCCATACTATTCTTACAGAGGCTCATAGTTCCGGATATTCTATACATCCCGGTGCAAGCAAGATGTACCGTGACCTAAAGCAACACTTTTGGTGGAGTCGAATGAAGCGTGACATTGTTGATTTTGTTGCCAAATGTCCAAATTGTCAGAAAGTAAAGTATGAACACCAGAGGCCCGGAGGAACACTTCAGAGGATGCCCATTCCTGAATGGAAGTGGGAGAGAATTGCAATGGACTTCGTGGTTGGTCTTCCAAAGAAATTGGGTAAGTTTGATTCTATTTGGGTGATTGTTGACAGGTTAACTAAGTCTGCTCACTTCATTCCGGTCAAGACGACTTACTATGCAGAGAAGTTAGCCTAAATCTATATCTCAGAAGTTGTCCGATTGCATGGGGTTCCACTTTCCATCATATCAGATTGAGGTACGCAATTTACTTCTATGTTTTGGAGAACATTGCATGCTGAATTGGGTACTAAGTTTGATCTTAGTACTGCATTTCACCCTCAGACCGATGGTCATTCTGAGCGAACAATTCAGGTGTTGGAGGATATGCTTCGTGCATTTGTGATAGAATTTGGTGGTAATTGGGATAACTTTTTACCCTTGGCAGAGTTTTCATAAAATAATAGCTATCACTCAAGCATTGATATGGCTCCATTTGAGGCACTGTATGGGAGGAGATGTAGGTCTCCAATTGGTTGGTTTGATGCGTTTGAGGTTAGGCCTTGGGGCACTGATCTTCTGAGGGATTCATTAGAGAAAGTGAAATCTATTCAAGAAAAGCTTTTAGCAGCTCAGAGTAAGCAGAAGGAATATGCAGATCGAAAGGTTAGAGACCTGGAGTTCATGGAGGGTGAACAAGTCTTGTTGAAGGTTTCACCCATGAAGGGTGTGATGCGGTTTGGTAAGAGAGGTAAGTTAAGTCTGAGGTATATCGGACCATTTGAAGTACTTAAGCGAGTAGGAGAGGTGGCCTATGAACTAGCCTTGCCCCCAGGACTTTCAGGAGTGCACCCGATATTTCATGTGTCTATGCTGAAGAAATACCATGGGGATGGGAATTACATTATTCGTTGGGATTCAGTTCTTTTTGATGAGAATCTGTCTTATGAGGAGGAGCCTGTTGCTATTTTAGATAGAGAAGTCCGCAAGTTGAGATCAAAGAAGATTGCATCTATCAAGGTTCAGTGGAAGAATCGGCCAGTTGAAGAGTCCACTTAGGAGAATGAGGCTGATATGCAAGAAAAATATCCGCATCTGTTCATAGATCCAGGTACTCTTTCTCGTCCTTGTTTTTCTTCCTTGATCGTTCGAGGACGAACGATGGGTAAATTGGTATCTATTGTAATGACCTGTTTAGTCATTTTGAGCAGTAGAGTTTATTTTAGGTAATAACTGTCTGGGTCGACGGATCCCACGACAGACCGTCATGGGCACGACGGACCGTCGAGGGGGTCTCATTCCAAAACACTTAGAATTCTGAAATTTGGGTACTGAGATCGACTCTCTGAACTTCGCGACGGAAGTGCAGGACGGACCGTCGTTGGCACGACGGACCGTCACAAATCTTTCCACCTAATTAACTCTCTGAACTTTGTGACGGACCTGCAGGATGGACCGTCACAGTCATGCCGGACCATCAAAGGCTCCGTAAGTCCACTCGGGTCGGATTTCTGTTAAAAGTTTTTAAGGGGTGTTTTGGACTATTCATGATTATAATTATAAAGTTAGTGGGTTAATGTTAATAATTTACTTGTTTGGGGGTTAAAGGAGACAACTTTACCTAATTAATGGTCTACTTTCATCATAATGAGTTATATGGTAATTAGGGTAAAACAAAGAGAAATCTGGAAAAAGGAAAAAGAGAAAGAACAGAGAGAGGGAGAACGAGCGAAAAAAGGGACAAACGAAGAGGACAACAAGGTTTTAGGGGATAGCTTGCTTGATCACGATTCTTCGGTGGAGGTAGGTTATGGTTTATGCTATTCCATAGTAAACTCTAAATAGCGATTGATATGTATTGGGTAATTCTGTAAAATCTTCTATATGCTTGATTGTGTGTTTGCATGATGTGATTATGTAATTGTGATGGATTAGAATTATGAGGCTGCTGAATCTTAAACCTGAAATTCCCTCTATTAAGATAACGCCTAGCATGAAGAGGGCTTGATGAACTGAGATAATGAGATTAGTGGATCGGAGTGTCACGTTCCGACATGTAGAATTAGGGGATCGGGTGTCACAAACCGGTACGTATAATTAGGGGATCGGGTTTCACGAACCGACACGTAGAATTAGGGAATCAGAGTGTCACGTTCCGACACGTAGTAGTAGGGGAGCGGAGTGTCATGTACCGACAAAGAGGAATAAAGAGAATGAATCTTGACTTATGTTAATATATTCGAATGAAAAGAACCTATTCCCAAACGAGTACGGTGTGGAGACTGTAGTTCTCATAGGTGTGGTTGATGTTGTTGCACATGATTCTTGAACTTGTTGTTTTCACCTGTTAAGTATTGTGGTCGATTTTATGTTATTATTCTATATATATTGCTTTCTATTTTGAGTTGGCCGATAATACCTACTCAGTACTTGTTCCCTGTACTTACCCCTACTTGTAAATTGTTTTCTTTGTTATTGTGGAGTGCAACAAACGTGCAATCGACTTCGACTCGCCCGCAACTCTAGCCAATCTTCATCACATCAGATTTTAGGGTGAGCTATTGTTCCTAGCTTGGACTGGATTCTCTCTTCCCGTCTTGATATCTTGAAGTTCGGACATGGACCATTTGTTTACTTATTTTAGCTTCTTACATACTCTTAGATTTAGTAATTTGAGAATAGATGTTCTTGTGGTGATGACTTCCAGTTTTTGGGAATAATAAGATTGAATTTTAGAAGTTATTATTGATTGATTATATTAATGAGTTTTAAGTCTTCCGTATTATAATTTGTTCGTTATGATTGAATATTGGTAAACGTTGGGATTAGATTTGTTGGTTCACTCACATAGGAGGATAAGTGTGGGTGCCACTCGCGACCCGTTTTGGGTCGTGACAACTATATTTTTTTGCTAGTGTTGTTGAAATAACACGATTGTTTGTCATATTTGATTTTAAAATCTTCTCATTTTCTTGATGTTATAAAATTATAAACTTGAAAAGAACAAAAGGAAATAAAAAGGGCTAGATCACCCTAGCCCTTAGCTCTGCTAGAGCCCTGTTGAGTTGAGCATTTTCAGGCCCTTCAAAATGACGAGTTGGTCCATCCTAGCCCTTTAAATTCCTTGGCCCGTGAGCTTGGGCTGGATGGTTTTAGGCTGGCCTTTTTGACACCATTCTATATATAAGGCTATATCAAACCATTTTACCTTTATGTTTAAACCCTAAATAACCAGCAACACTACAATCTCTGTCATAGGTGATGGTGGACATGGCTGCTTCAGGCAGGAGTATTTTGGTTATAGTTGCAGCGCTTCTCTTATCATCTCTTTTGGTTTCTTCCATGTATGTATCTTCTCCATTTTTTATTGGATGTGATGAATTTATCTCAAATTGTGTTTCTTTGCTTAATTTTTATGCCTTCTTTTTGGCTATTTGCTATTGATTGCTATTTGAGCTTCAATTTTTTTCAGACATGATATATCATCTGAATTTGGGGATTTTAGGTTCTTTCGAAACTACAAAGATTGTGTTAATGAGATTTAACTTTTAGTTAAAGAGACTCTTACATTTTGTTTCTAAATTTAAATGAGTGTTTGTAAGAATATGCTACTGGGATTTAATAAAAGGAGATATATAAACCTAACTTCAATTAAATAAGAAAGTGAATCCTTTCTTCATTTCAACTTTCCACCTCTCTATTTGGGTTACATCTTCAGTTAATTCGTATAAAAGATACTTCAATAGTTCTAAATAAGGTTAGAACATATATAGACAAATAAGCAACAGATAACTTGCATAACGTATATAAAAAAATTACTTATGTTATCAATATATGCAAGTACATGCTATCTATCATTATAGACTGGAAGGATGTTTTTGCAATTAATAGTACTTATTACATAACTTCATCAATTTCTCTTACAATGAAACTAAATTAATACTTCAAATAACGTTTCATTCAACTGTAGCGGACATTGGTTCTCTGTCCGTGTTATGCAAAGAAGCTAGCTGACAGAAAGTATATATTGAAAACACTAGAGAGATAATACATTAATTAAATCTCATATTATTTTCATTTTCACTTGTATTAAATTGGATGTTCATGCAACCCTACTTCTACCGTGTGGAGGTGAGGTTGAGAGATTGTTTAAGATAGACCCAAGTGAAGCATATCAAAATAAATATTAGAAAAAACTACATTAATGAACAAGTCATATTAAGTGATATTAATCGCCTAAAACTGAAAGTAAATAAACTTTTATAACATGTTAATTACATAAAACATTGAAAAATTGCATGATAGATATGTATAAATATGTGTTAAATCTAAAATAGATATCGAACATCTGATAAGACAAATAAAAAAGGGATACACATAGACACATACATATTTTACAAAGAAAAGTAAAAAATGCTAAGAAGAATATATAGAAAAATGATACGAAAAAGGGTAAAACATTACTAACCCCTAGACCCGGCAAATTCATCAACAGTAGCAATACATCTTGCATGGAACTCATTAGTCCAATGTATATCAGATGGTTTGTTTTGTAAAATCGACGCAACAACGTTAGGCTGAGTTAATGATTCATAAGATTTACATTAAAATATAATAATCATAATATTCAAAATTATTATGATCAAACACCAATCGAGAATTGTCATACTTGACACCAAGGAAACGAAACGGAGAAACATTTTCACAGAGCTAGACGAAAGAGATCAATTAAGAATGTAAAGAGTACTCAAAAATTTATGAATATGTGGTAGTTTGGAGAAAATTGTTGACCTATTTTTATAGGTGAATTTCCATTAAAGAAGTCCTTCTTTAGTGGAAATTTACCCATAAACGCAGGTCAAGGGTTACTCCAAAGTATTCCATATTTAGAGTGTGTTGGGTATTATTTACTTTCTTAATTTTCTTTCCTCTATCTTTGCGACAATGTTTCTCCGTCTCCATCCCATGTTTCCAAGAATGTCAATTCAGTTAGTGTTTAATGATAATGATATTAATTGCTATTATCCTTGTACTTTTAAGACAAAAAGTTAACCAACAACTTAATGTTGTTGCTCAACTTTTTCAGACCAACCATTTCGCATACGTTAGAGTGATGAGTTGCATACAGGATTTGTTGCAATCTATAAACTTGGCGGACGTAAGAGTTAGTAATTTTTCACCTTTTATTTCATTTTTTCATATTTATGCTTTCCAATTTCTTTGTAAAATGTTTGTGTATTTCCATATCCTCATTTTTTTTTCATCTTACCAAATGTTCGGTATCTATTATAGATTTAACTCGTATTTATCATAAAATTTCTCAATAATTTATGTAATTTACTTGTTATGAAAACTTCTTCATTTTTAGTTTTAGGTAATTAATATTTAACAATGAATTTGCAAAACATATTGTCGCTAGCTTCATTGGCTTAGAAACTCCTCAAAAGAATGAATTGCACCAGACATGTGTCCTTGTTGTTCTGAAATTACAAAGAGACTTAATTTTTTTTATGTTGATATGTTCCTTGTCATTTCCTTGATTAGATATGTTCCTTACTGTTTCCTTGTCAAAAACATTGGTTTTCATTCATTTTTTAAAATTCCTTTTCAAATTGATATGATGTTTTATTGTGTTGGTTCATATTTATAATCTATGGTTAATTAATTGTGAAGTTGTTATAGTTCTTAGTCTTTGACCTAGTTTCTATAAAAGATTCATTATTGAACCCTTTTCCCTAATCCTAGCCATGAATTGAAGTTGTATATGATCAGAGTTATTGGAATTGATTATGTTATTGTTTAATCACTATAATGATGATGATGGTGATGAGTGTATCATTGAATTTTTTTGATGAATTGATGGTAAGATCTTGAAGAAGGTTTTGGAAGCTATTTCGTAAGACATTTATGATTATGAGTTCTCTACTTCAATAATGTTGGTTTATTCTTGATGATGATATTTAATTGAAATATGATTATGTGCATAGATTAAGAAGATGATTATATGATGATTATGATGGCATGATATGAATATGTTGAATTGTGAGATCATGGTAAGGGTATGATGATACAAGGTTGAAGGTAATTCTCTTTTGTGCCTTATATGATATGAATGTGATGTGTTGATCTCACTAATGATAGATTGTGATGAAAGGAAATTCTCATCCTATACCTAATGAGCTAATGATATGATTATACAAGGGGTTAGTCTCCTATGGCCTATATTAATTTTGGTGATTAATAATGACCTAAAGGAATTTCAAAAGAAATTTAGTTTAGCACTAAGCGAACTAGATATGAGAGGTGTCCTTTCCCAAGAGGGAAGGTATGTTCACTAATGTTCTCATAAGATGGATACTACCATGCAATGTTCATACATGAGTTTCCACTATATCTCCTAGTTCCTTAACTATGTTTCCCCTATAGGAATGCAAACTAGTTGATCCACCTAGAATGTTATATTCATGTTTTGGTTCTACCTTGGGGAGTAGAGAACCTTCTTTCGGTTTAGGGTCCCATGAAACCGGATTCCATGTTTAGCTCACATAGTCTATTGTCAGTTAATGAAATTGTTCCCGAAAGTAAAATGAATGAATGGAAGTAATAAAGATGGACATTAACTAGGGTGATTTAGGGGTACTACTTAGTATGAGTAAGGGTATGGTACTTTTACCTATGTATTACACAAGTTGACCTTGAGGGGAATCATAAGAGGTTGTTCTTATTCAATTGTCTTATAATGAAATGTATCATGTTTGTCCTATATTATGTTGCTCTTATATTATGTTGGTTTCATTTGATGAACTTAATATTGGTCTAAGTTGATATGTATGTTGGTGACTACTTATGATGTTATGTCATATTAGGTAAGACATTACTTATGATCTCTTTTCTAGTTTACTTGATTATGTGGGGTTATGGGGCTTCACATGAGCATTGCACTTGTAGGCCTGGGATAGGATTGTTGGTAAGGGTTTTATATGCTTTGATGATATGAACTCTTGAACATGATATACTAATATGACTTTATGTTGGTGTTATTACTATGTATGAATATGAGTATGTCTTATTTGGTTTTGATCATTTGCTTGTATATGCTCTCATATATGTATAAACAAAGGCTTTCCAAATGACACATGTTTCCAAAGAAATGGTCCCTTTTATGCACTTCTTCAAAGGTTTTATGTGCATATGTTTCCATGCTTAGTACAAGTGGTTGTACTAACTCATATTTCTTATGTTTCTACAAATATGTAGGTTTAGGCTGTGGAGGTGCTTCGGGGCCATTTGTAAGAAGACTTGGACATTTCCTAAGTTGTTGGTGAGTCCTCAAAGTTGGAGGATGGTGCCAATTGTTATATCCTAGTAGTATTGCTTATGTCTAAAGATACTTATTCTTGAGACTATTGTTTTAAGTGTATACGTGACATATTGTACTTGTAAGGGCTATGCCCAAACCTTTGTAACTCTTGTTTAAATGAATATATGTGAGACAAAGTATTAAACTACTTAAATGAATTGACCATGCTAAATGATAGATCTATATAAACTTCATAAGGGAGGAGTCTATGTAAACTCCATATATGATATGTGAGAAGTCTAACTACACTTCATTATGTAAAAGTTTTAATTTTCCGTATTTTTTCTACTAATGATATGTCATGATGTATGCTAAGCGATAGTGTAAGTCCTCTTTGAGGACCAAGACGCCAGTTACGTCTGTGGGGTGCTCCCGAGCGTGACACATGGTCATGATTGAATATGAATGAAGCGAATGAACGTTGTGGATCGGGGGTGTTAGATGTAGGTGTAGGGGAAAGAAAGTTAGTAAAATTTAGTTGTATTCTTTCAAATAGTTGGTGGTATGAATTGTCTTAGTTGTCCTTAGAGGTGCAGGTGACGGTGGGGTGTCACTAGAAAAATATGTGCTAGGACTAGGCAGAGATGGTACATGGTTAGATGATTGTGGATATGAATTTGAATCCAATGTATGTACATCATATTATTGGTTACTTGGTTAGTAGTAACTTCATAAAATGTGTTTTTTTAACAATTAATCATTAACAAAAGTGCTTGTCGTATCACACATATAAAATAATTTATCCAAATGATAGAAAAGTAATTTCAAGACATAGTTGATATTGGAACCATCAAGAGAAATATCATAAGGAAAAATAGATTTGTGAAAAGAGAACATAACTAAATATAGGAGCTCTCTTAGTAGATTGATGTGGTACCTTGTAGCATTTTGTATTGAAAGGGTATCCAAAAAAATGTGTGGTCTTGCCCTTGATTTAAATTTTTCTTTGTGGGCCTTCAAATTGTAGGAAAACAAAGGCATCCAATATCTCGTAGGCAATTTTGATTGAAAAATAAGTACATGCGTTTGTTGTTTTCAAGAGATATTTGTGTTTTCTTCCTATCACAACATTTTGTTAAGGTTTATAAGGGCATGATCTTTGGTTTGAAATTGGTATTCTATTTGAGATATGAAGGCTTCCATAACTTTCTGTGCATTACTTTGGCATATCATGTACTGTGTCCAAGTCGATCTACTATGATAATCCACCATCGTCAAGAATGTAACGACCTGTTTAGTCATTTTTAGCAGTAGAGTTTATTTCTGGTAATAACTGTCTGGGTCGACGGATCCCACGACGGATCGTCATGGGCACGACGGACCGTCGAGGGGGTCTCGTTCCAAAACACTGAGATTCTAAAAATCTGGGTGTTGAGAATCAACTCTCTGAACTTTGTGACGAAAGCGCAGGACGGACCGTCGTAGGCACGACGGACCGTCACAGACCTCTTTGCTTAAATTACTCTTTGAACTCTGTGACGGACCTGTAGGACGGACCGTCACAGTCACGACGGACCGTCACAGGCTCCGTAAGTCCACTCGGGTCAGAATTCTGCTAAGTTTTTAAAGGGGTGTTTTGGACTATTCATGATTATACTTATAAAGTCAGTGGGTTAATGCTAATAATTTACTTATTTGGGGGTTAAAGGAGACAACTTAACCTAATTAATGGGCTACTTTCATCATAATGAGTTATATGATAATTAGGGTAAAACAAAGAGAATTTGGAGAAGAGAAAAATAAAAAGAAAAATAGGAGAGAACGAGCGAGAGAGAGAGACCAACAAAGAGAGGAACACAGCTTTAGGGAATTGGCTTGCTTGATCACGAATCTTCGGTGGAGGTAGGTTATGGTTTATGCTATTCCGTAGTAATCTCTCAATAGCGATTGATATGTATTGGGTGATTATGTAAAATCTTCTATATGCTTGATTGTGTGTTTGCATGATATGATTATGTAATTGTGATGGATTAGAATGTTGAGGTTATTGAATCTTTAATCCTAAAATCTCTCTATTAAGATGACGACTGGGCATAAAGAAGGATTGATGAACTAATAGAATGAGATTAGTGGAGCGGGTGTCACGAACCGGCACGTAGAATTAGGGGATCGGGTGTCACGAACCGGCACGTAGAATTAGGGGATCGGGTGTCACAAACCAGCACGTAGAATTAGGGGATCGGGTGTTACGAACTGGCACGTAGAATTAGGGGATCGGGTGTCATGAACCGACACGTAGAATTAGGGGATCGGAGTGTCACGTTCCGACACGTAGTAGTAGGGGAGCGGAGTGTCACGTACCGACACAAGATGAATAAAGATAATGAATCTTGAAATTATGTTAATAAATTCGAATGAAAAAGCACCTATTCCCAAATGAGTATGGTGTGGAGACTTGAGTTCTCATAGGTGTGTTTGATGTTGTTACACATGATTCTTGAACTTGTTGTTTTCACCTTTTAAGTATTGTGGTCGATTTTATGTTATTATTCTATATATATATATATATATATATATATATATATATATATATATATATATATATATATATATATATATATATATATATATATATATTGCTTTCTATTTTGAGTTGGCCTATGATACCTACTCAGTACTTGTTCCCGTTACTGACCCCTACTTGTAAATTGTTTTCTTGTTATTGTGGAGTGCAACAAACGTGCCATCAACTTCAACTCATCCGCAACTCTAGCCAGTCTTCATCACACCAGATTTCAGGGTGAGCTATTGCTTCTAGCTTGGACTGGATCTTCTTCTTCACGTCTTGATGCCTTGAAGTTCTGTCATGGACTAGATGTTTATTTATTTTAGCTTCTTAGATACTCTTAGATTTAGTAATTGGAGGATAGATGTTCTTGTGGTGATGACTTCCAGTTTTTGGGAATAATAAGATTGAATTTTAGAAGTTATTATTGATTGATTATATTAATGAGTTTTAAGTATTCTGCATTATAATTTGTTCGTTATGATTGAATATTGGTAAACATTGGGGTTAGATTTGTTGGTTCGCTCACATAGGAGGATAAGTGTGGGTGCCACTCGCGGCTCATTTTTGGGTCGTGACAAAGAAATAATCGTAATTATCATATGTGGATTTGTCATATGATTCCCATAGGTCAATTTGTAGTAGTTAAAAATTTTTGTTTGTAATATTAGTACTTTACTAGAAATGTATACATGTATGTCTTTCCATAACATATGTGATACAAAAGGTTGTCAGTAGAAAAGCTCATAGATATGGTAGAAATATTCTTCATTTTACAAAAAACAGATGTCCTAATTTAGCATGCCACAAAATTTTACCGTCATAAATGCGAGATGGTGATAAAAATTAAAAGCAAATAAAATAGAATCAATAGTATAAGAGGAATCAACAACACATCTAGTTTTTTTATTAGCTATTTGGGAGTATTAATAGCTATTTGGGAGTATTAAACCTTAGGTGATGGTGAAATTTGACTTATACTTTCAACCAAAACATTTTCACAATTTATCAAAGAAAGGACAAACTGATTCACAATTAGAAGGATAACTAGTGATATGAGATGAAGCATTCTAATTAGTGTAACATTTCAGAAATTCATAAGTAGGATTGAAAAGGAATAGTTCAGATATTTGTCCTTGTTTCAGGAACTGTGACTCTTAGCAACAAACTATAAGAAATCCTACAGGTCATAGGAAGAAAGTAGTTGAGTTAAGTTTTAGAAATGGTGAGACTCTAATGTTGGGCCTACAAATAGATAGGGTGGGATGTAGTCAGTCATATGGGTCATATCTGGGTTGCATAGAATGATTCTAGGATTAGTAAATTTTGTTCTTGAAATTGGGCTCTATAAGTTGTCTTTAGAGGCGTAGGAAATTGGATAAATCATAGAATGGTTCTGTGGGAAGTGAATGAATTTCTGAAGTTGGTTCTACGATTAACCAGTATGAGCCATAGAATGATCTACATACCTTAGTTCCCAATCATAGATCACTTCAGCTAGTTAATTCTTAAAGGTATATTTGGGTCTTTTTCTATGTATTTAATGTCTATACCGCATCATTTGACCTAATTCTAAGACCTATATCTACCTCTCAATACCTAAATCTACCTAACTCTCTCATTCTCTCAGATCCCCAAATCACATCCTAGTTCATCCCCTCTAATTCTCTCTCAAGTTTTAGGAAGAAAGCTACGGTTCCAAGTCCAAAGTCTCCCATTGTCTCTTGTTTCGCTAGGCTTCATTTACTAAGGTATAACAAGAGCTTGTTCCAAGTTCTAGTAAGAAAGCTAGAGTTTCAAGCTTATAAAGAGTAAAGAAGATATTTTAATTTTGTAGACTTACACTAGAAATATTTTATTGCACCAAAATGTCGTTAATTTACAATATTCAACAACACTTTCCTGGTGAATAACATGAGAGAAGTGAGGTTAAAATGGTTTAGAGATGTGAAGAGAAGAAGATCACACACTTTGTCTTTTTTGCCACATATATAATTGAACACAAAAAGAAACTTTTTTATATTAATTAATCTCTCTCCAGTTCTAGGAAGAAAGCTAGGGTTCCAAGCTCAACGTCTCCATCTACCCTCTTGCACTTATAAATGTCTTCAAAACCAGTATCTATACCTACAAGGCCACATGGTTGCTCATATAGATTTACCCTATAAACTTTCTATTGAGCTTGTTCTTGAATGTTAGATTGTCTAGCTTTAAGCAATTCATCAAAATCACTCAAATTACAAATGTTTCATCAACATCATAAAGTGAATCAGAATAAAAATGAAACTCTACATTTACTCATGGAGACTAGTCCTTAACTCTAAGGGACTGTTTTCATTTAAGCCCTTATTTTCATTTTCATTAAATGGTTGAGATGAAGACACGCAAGCTCTATCTTTTTGGGGCAGAAGGACACATTAACACAATTTTTTATGGGGAGGATATATCATTATTAGAGTTACGCAATACCGGTAGCTCCTCAACAACTAAAGGTAAATTAATTTGATACATCAACAAAATATGAATCATTCAAATTATTAAGAAATTTTAAAACATCGAATCAATATTTAACATGTAATAGCCATCATTCTTGTTGATTCTACATCAAATGTTTCCACATTTTCATCATCCATTTCCAGTGCTAATTTATGAAGCAATATGATATGCAACTCATATACATCTATATTAATCTTTTAAAGATTAATGGTTCCTTTGACATAGATTATCTCAAGATCATATACGAAACACACACACACACACACACACACACACACACACACACACATATATATATATATATATATATATATATATATATATATATATATATATATATATATATATATATCAGTTAACTAGATAACTAGATCTAATTTATTTACACAGTCAATTCGGAGGTCCATAAGATAGTCAACAACAAGAACACCTTTTATTATGTTATAACTTTTAACATACAAAACAATATACTAAAAATAGTTCTAAAAATAAAATATAGTTGTTCTTTTCACTTGTTCATATGACTACTGAACATTATAACGTGAAATACATGTGCAAACGCATTTGGATAGATGACAAGAAAAATATACAAAAGATATCGTCTATAAGGTAATATTATTGAAATACCGCGATTTAAATGATTGAACCTTAATAAATTGAAATTAATATATTCATTTAACTGATAAAAAATTACATTGACTATCTTCATATGTTCCCGTGAGTAAGAGATATATACTATGATCCACATTGAACATCTACAAAAGAATCTTTAATAATATATTGTGCAAACAATATTATTAAAATCTTCCTTAAATAAATAATAGTATTTACTGTAACAATTTTTTTTTTATTGGTAATCACGTGCAACACACATGTAGATAAAGTAGTGTGTGTGTGTGTGTGTGTGTATATATATATATATATATATATATATATATATATATATATATATATATATATATATATATATATATATATATATATATATATATATATATATATATATATATATATATATATATATATATATATATAACAATGGACCACTAACAGAATCAATACCTAACACAACTGATGAAAAATAATAGTAATTTAAGTTAATATTTAGATGTTATGAATAAATCCCAGAATCTAATCGAATTTACAAAATATTCAATTGAAGTCATAATACTCGCTACACAAGCATATTAAACTAACATTAGGCACAAAATCAAAATAAAATCCCCAATATTCAATGACACTCGACCCTAAAATCAAACAAATACAAAAAGACAAAGATAAAAAACATACGAACTAATATAACTTAAAAAATCTAGAAAAATATAATGCATATCAAAAGACAAAATGCCCTTAAACTGAGCTCGTGGGAGAAGGGGGGAATCATGGAGGAACTGACCTCATGAGAGAATGAAAAAATTTATGCCCTTTGAAAATAAAAGTAGACATATCTAGTTGAACTATGAAAAATGAGTTTTCTTTGTTTCATGCTAGTCATTTTATACGTGATTGAAATATTCCTACATGAATCAAAAGATTTGTTAGTTTATCCAACGTATAAGTGTTTGTGCAACACGCACAATATCAAGTTAACAATTTTATTAAAATACTGAGGTTCAATGAGTTTAGATAACAAAAGAGTAAATAGAAGGGTTCACAATAAAAAATCATACAAGTAAAAGGCCATATCACGTAAATAGAAGGGCTCACAATACGCGTACGTGTTCTAGATACACTCATGTAGATTCACATGTATCTAAGATACATAGATAAATATTGTGGGTTCATCTCCCTCCCATCTTGCTTGTCACTCTTTTATGTCGCTCGCGTATTCGGTATGCAAAATACATGCTAATTATACTAGATTTTTTTCTAGTGTTGTTGAAAAAGCACGAATGTTTTCCACATTTTATTTTAAAATCTTCTCATTTTTCTTGATGTTATAAAACTATAAACTTGAAAAGAAAAACAAGAAAAAAAAAGAAGGGCTAGCTCGGCCCAAACCTCAACCCTTCTAAAGCTAGGTTGAGTCGAGCATTTTTATCCCTTTCAAAATGACGAGCCGATCCACCCAGCCCTTCAAATTGCTTGGCCCGTGAGGCTTGGGCCAAAATGGGCTGGGCCTTCCCTTTTTAACACCTCTCTCTTTATAAGGATATATCAAATCATTTTAGCTTTATGCTTAAACCCTAAATAACCCACAACACTATAATATCTGTCATAGGTGATGGAGGACATGGCTGCTTTTGGAAGGAGTATTTTGATAGTAGTTGCAGGCGGCTGTTATTCTAGTGTAGGAACTCCATTGTTAGATTACACAGCTTCTATGATTATCTCTTTTGGTTTCTTCCATGTATGTATCTACTTCATTTTTTTTTTGGGTGTGATGAATTTATTTCAAATCCCAAATTGTGTCTCTTTACTTGATTTTTATATCTTTTTTTGGCTGTTTTGTATTGATTGCTATTTAAGCTTCGCTTTTTTTTCCAGACATGATATATCGTCTGAATTTGGGGCTTTTAGTTTCTTTCGCAGCTACAAAGATTGCGTTAATGAGATTTAACTTTTAGGCAAAGGGACTCTTAGATTTTGTTTCTAAATTTGAATGAGTGTTTGAAAGAATATGCTACTGGATTTATTAAAAAGGATATATATAAACCTAACTTCAATTAAATAAGAAAGTGAATCCTTTATTAATTTTAACTTTCCACCTCTCTATTTGGTTAGTGTCACGACCCAAAACGATCTCGTGAGTGGCACCCACCCTTATCCTACTAGGTGAGCGAACCAACAAATCTAAACTCCAATATTTACCAATAGTTCAACTGTGAATAAAAAAATAATGCGGAAGACTAAAAATCTGATTTAAGATAACTAATTAAATAAGCTTCTATGTTTACACTTATCATCCCCAAAATCTGGAAGTCATCACATCAAGAACATCTATCCTCAAATTACAAAGTCTAAGAATGCTTGAGAAAACAAAATAAGTAAGAAGATGGTCCATGTCCGAAATTCAAAGACATCGAGACGTGAAGAAGAAAATCCAGCACGAGCTAGGAATAATAGCTCACCCCGAACACTGATATACTGAAGACTGGCTAGAACTGAGGGCGAGTCGAAGACGATGGCACGCTTGCTGCACTCCACAAAAATAACAAAGAAGAAAATATACAAGTAGGGGTCAGTACAAGGAACACGTACTGAGTAGGTATCATTGGCCAACTCAAAATAGAAAACAATATATACCAAATAATAATATACAGTCAACCACAATACTTGACAGATAGCAAGTAACAAATACATAAACCATTTGCAACAACACCATAATAAGTACACCATCAATCACAACATCAAGCACACCTTTGAGGACTCATGCCTCCACACCATACTCATTTGAAAAATAGTTTCTTTGAAATTGAGTAAAATAATATAATTCAAGATTCTTTTCATTTTAAAAAAAAATACCGTGTTGGAACGTGACACTCCGATCCAAAATACCGTGTCGGAACATGACACTCCGATCCAAAAATACCGTGTCGGAACGTGACACTCCGATCCATAATACCGTGTTGGAACGTGACACTCCGATCCAAAAATACCATGTCGGAACGTGACACTCCGATCCAAAAATACCGTGTTGGAACGTGACACTCCGATCCAAAATATATTTAATTTATTAAAACTGTTTTCAAATCATTTTATTTCCATCAAGCCTTCTTTATTCAAGGCATCACTTCAAAAGAGAGTTTTCAAGAATAAAATTCAATAGTCTCAATATTTTAGGCAACCACAAACCACACAATCATAATATACAATCACAAAATCAAGTAATAGGAGACTTTACAATATCATCCAATACATATCAATCGCTATTTAGAGTTTATCTATCACATAGAAATAAACCATAACCTACCTCCACCGAAGAACCGAAATCAAGCAAGCTATCTCTCCGATGCCTTTGCCTTCCTTATTGCCTAAGAACCTTTTCAATCCGAAGTCCAAATCGCCTGTTCTCCTCTTCCTTACACGTTTTCCCTCACTGCTTCTCAGCTGATCAGTTCTTTCTTCCCTCAACTAGAGACTCCATCCTCTAATAATAATGCAAGACTATAATTATAAAATTGTAAAAGTAACCCCCAATTAGTCTAAAGTTACCTCCATTAACCCCCACTTACTCCATTATAAAAGTTACTCCACTAATTACATAAATAATAGCCCAAAACATCCATTAAAATAATTAGTGGAAGCTGACATCGGGTGGGGTTACGCTGCGTGTGACGGTCCGTCGCACCTATGACGGTTCGTACTGCAGGTCCGTCACGAAGTTCAGAGAATTGCTCCCAGTACCCAATTTCCAAGAGTTGAAGTGTTTTGAAATGGAGGCTCACGACGGTCCGTCATGCCTATGACGGTTCGTCACACCTGCCGTCGAGGGTAGGGAAGATAGCAGCAACAGAAATTTCACAAGTATGGGACGACGGAGTATGTGACGGTCCGTTGTGACCATGATGGCCAGTCGCGTGGTCCCTCGACCCAGCAAACATTTAACAGAAAATTTTACTGCTCAAACCGACTAAAAATGGGTTGTTACAATAGATACCAATTTACCCATCTTTCGTCCTCGAACGATCACAAGAAGAAAAACAAGGTCAAAAGGGAGTACCTGAATCTGTGAACAGATGCGGATATTTTTCTTGCATATCAGCCTCCTTCTCCCAAGTGGATTCTTCAACTGGTCTATTCTTCCATTGAACTTTGACGGATGCAATCTCGCTTGATCTCAACTTGCGGACTTCCCTATCTTGAATAGCAATAGGCTCCTCCTCATAAGACAAGTTTTCATCAAGAAGAACTGAATCCCAACGAATGATGTAGTTCCCATCCCCATGGTATCTTTTCAGCATAGACACATGAAATACCGGGTGCACTCCTGAGAGTCCTGGGGGCAAGGCTAGTTCATAGGCCACCACCCCTACTCACTTGAGTACTTCAAATGGTCCAATATACCTTGGACTAAGCTTACCTCGTTTACCAAACCGCATCACACCTTTCATGGGTGAAACCTTCAGTAAAACTTGTTCGCCCTCCATAAAATCCAAGTCCCTAACCTTTCGATCTGCATATTCTTTCTGCCTATTCTGAGCTGCTATCAGCTTCCCCTGAATGAATTTTACTTTATCCAATGATTCCCTCAACAGATCGGTACCCCAAGGTCTCACCTCAAATGCGTCAAACCAACCAATGGTAGACCTACATTTCCTCCCATACAGTGCCTCAAATGGGGCCATATCAATACTTGAGTGATAGATATTATTGTATGAAAACTCTGCCAAGGGTAAGAAGTTATCCCAATGACCACCAAATTCTATCACACATGCCCGAAGCATATCCTCAAATACCTGAATTGTTCGCTCAGACTGACCATCGGTCTGAGGATGAAATGCAGTACTAAGATCCAACCTAGTACTTAACTCAGCATGTAATGTTCTCCAAAACTTAGAAGTAAATTGCGTACCTCTATCTGATATGATGGAAAATGGAACTCCATGCAATCGAACAATATCTGAGATATAGAGTTTGGCTAACTTCTCTGCATTGTAAGTCATCTTGACCGGAATGAAGTGAGCAGACTTAGTTAACCTGTCAACAATTACGCAAATAGAATCAAACTAACCCAATGTCTTTGGAAGACCAACTACGAAATCCATTGCAATTCCTTCCCACTTCCATTCGGGAATGGGCATTCTCTGAAGTTTTCCTCCTGGCCTTTGGTGTTCATACTTTACATGCTGACAATTCGGGCATTGGGCAACAAAATCAACAATGTCACGCTTCATTCTACTCCACCAAAAATGTTGCTTTAGGTCACGATACATCTTGGTTGCACCAGGATGTATAGAATACCTTGAACTATGAGCCTCTATGAGAATAGTGTGAATCAAATCATCAACACGGGGCACACATACCCTTTCCTTTATTCTCAAAAAGCCTTCCTCATCAATCATTGCCTCTCCTCGCAATACCATATCTCGAATTAGGCTCAGCTTCTCATCAGCAAATTGCTTTCCGTTAATCTTGTCAAGAAAAGAAGATCTTGCCTCTACACAGGCTCCTTTCTCTAGCACTTCCACCTCATAAAGTCATTAGACAAAGTTTGAACCTCTCTAGCCAATGGGCGTCTAGAAACCTGTAAGTGGGCTAAACTACCCATGCTCCCTGCTTTTCTACTTAAAGTATCTGCCACAACATTAGCTTTTCCTGGGTGATACAGAATAGTAATATCATAGTCCTTCAACAGTTCCATCCACCTCCTCTGCCTCAAATTCAAATCTTTCTGAGTAAAAACATACTGTAAACTATGATGATCTGTATAAACTTCACACTTGACCCCATATAGATAATGTCTCCATTGCTTTAATGCAAATACAACTGCAGCCAACTCCAAATCATGGGTCGATAGTTACATTCATGCACTTTTAATTGCTTCGAAGCATAAGAAATTACATTCCTCTCTTGCATTAGCACTGCACCCAAACCAGAATAAGATGCATCACAATAAACAATAAAATTCTCACCTTCTACTGGCAAGGTAAGAATTAGTACAGTAGTCAACAAGGTCTTAAGTTTTTGGAAGCTTTCTTCACATTCATCCGACCATACAAATGGAACATTCTGCTTAGTCAAATTTGTCAGCTGCGAAGCAATAGAAGAAAATCCCTTGACGAATCGGCGGTAATAGCTAGCTAAACCAACAAAGCTCCTTACCTCTGAAACATTAGTAGGTCTTACCCAACTCTTCACTGCTTCAATCTTAGAAGGATCCACCATCACTCCATCCTTAGAAACCACGTGCCCCAAGAAGGACACTGAATCGAGCCAAAACTCACACTTGGAGAATTTGGCATAAAGCTTTTTCTCCCTTAACAACTCCAATACAATTCTCAGATGCTCCTCATGTTCTTTCCTGCTCTTTGAGTATATCAGTAAATCATCAATAAATACAATAACAAAAAGATCCAGATATGGCTTAAAAATCCCGTTCATCAGGCTCATGAAAGCAGCAGGGGCATTCGTAAGCCCAAAAGACATTACTAAGAATTCATAATGCCCATACCTAGTTCGTAAAGCTGTCTTTGGCACATCTGCTGCCCGTATTTTCAATTGATGATAACCGGATCTCAAATCAATTTTAGAGAAGACACAAGCACCTTGTAACTGATCGAACAAATCATCAATGCGAGGAATGGGATACTTGTTCTTAATAGTTACCTTATTCAGCTACCTGTAGTCTATGCACATCTGAAGACTTCCATCTTTCTTCTTCACAAATAAAATAGGAGCACCCCAAGGGGATGCACTTGGTCTAATAAAACCTTTACCTAACAGCTCCTGAAGTTGGGCCTTTAACTCTCTTAACTCAGCTGGAGCCATTCTATAAGGGGGGGATAGAAATGGGGCGAGTATCCGGTTCCAGATCAATACAAAAATCTATATCCCTATCCGGTGGCATACCAGGAAGGTCTGCAGGAAAAACATCCAGAAACTCACAGACTATCGAAACAGACTCAATTGAAGGTACTTTGGAAGTCTCATCCTTGAGATGGGCCAAGAAGGCTAAACAACCCTTACTAACCAGCCTCTTAGCATGAAGAAAAGAGATGATGCGAACTGGAGTGGAAATATAGTCACCCTCCCACACTAATGGATCTGTCCCAGGCTTGGCCAATGTTACAGTTTTTGCATTACAATCTAAGATTGCAAAATTTGGAGAAAGCCAAGTCATACCCAGAATTACATTGAAATCACCCATTTCTAAGATAACCAAGTCTACATAAGTATTGCTCCCCACAAAAGTTACAAGACAAGACCTATATACCCTTTAAACTATCACAGACTCACCCACCGGAGTAGAAACACGAATAGGCATGTCAAGCATTTCACAAATTAACTCAAGACCAGCAGCAAATGAGGAAGATACATATGAAAAAGTGGATCCAGGATCAAATAATACTGAAGCCATGCAATAACAGACCAAAAGTGTGCCTGTGATAACAGCATCAGATGTCTCTGCCTCAGACCTCCTGGGGAAAGCATAACAATGGGCCCTATCACCTGTCTGTCCATTGCCCCTACCAAGCTGCACTGCAGTAGTTCCAACTTGCCCGCCACCCCTACTGGTTTGGTGACCACCATTACCTTGGCCACTACGTCCTCTAGAATGGCGGCCTCTACCATGACCACCTCTACCTCTAACTATTGGGAGTCTGTAACTCTGTTTTGGACAATATATCTTAATATGTCCCATCTCTCCACATCCATAACAATTTCTGGAGTCAAGCATAGGTCTCTGTGAGAATGACGAAGTCTGGGGATAACCTCCAAACTCAGAAAAATGCTGACTGGTCTGTGATGGACCCCCAGCTAAAGCCTGCAGTGAAGACTGAATAGGACGGGCTGGGTAACCTCCTGAACTCTGCCCTCTGGAGTAAGAACCTCTAAACTCACCTTCCTTACGAAACTTCTTAAATGTTGACACCATGGTGAAGTTGTCTGGATTCATCCCCTCTACCTCTATCACAAAATCAACCACTTCCTAAAAGGATTTTGCTACAGCAGCTACTTGTAAGGCTGGGATCTGCAAATCTGACCTCAATCCTTTCACAAAGAGGCGAATCTGCTCTTGTGGACTGAAGCAAAGCTGAGTGGCATACCTGGATAGCGTATAAAATTTGGCCTCATAAGCAGCATCGGACATCCTTCTCTGCTCTAGGCTTAGTAACTCATCTCTCCTCCTATTCCTCAAAGTCCAGGTATATACTTCTCCATAAACAGGCTAGAAAATGATGCCCAAGTCATGGGTGGTGCCTGTGCTGATTGACACTCTACATACGACCGCCACCACATTTTGGCATCCCCCTGAAACTGATAGGTCACAAACTCAACACCGAATCGTTCACTATGTCCATCTTATGTAGCAGCTCATGACAATCAACCAGAAAATCATAGGCATCCTCAGATTCAGCACCCTTTAAGACTGGAGGTCTCAACTTTAAGAACTTAATGAAAAGTTCATGTTTAGCACCTGTCATTATAGACCCTGTAGTCAATCGAGGGAATGTGCCTACTTCCAATGATGCCTCCATGCGGGGAGCCATAGTTGCTGCATTTTGTACTCCCAGAACCGGAGGTGCTGGTGCAGAAAATACTGGAGGTGTCTGGCCCTGATCAGATAACCCGCTAAGATAAGCAAGAACCTAATTAATCATCTCAGGGGTAGGCTGGGGTAGTAATTCCTCATCTTGAACCTGCTCATTTTCCCCTTCCTCACCCTCTCTTACTACCTCATCAGTTCGTGGAGGAGTCACTGCCCTATTCCTAGCTGGACCAGGTGCTCGTCCTCTACCTCTAGTGGGCATCCTCCTGCGACCTCTACCACGGCCTCTTGCCACTGCTCCTCTTTGAGCTACATCCCCAGTGGCTGGCTCAGACGCATCTTGTCTTGCCGGTGTTGGTGTTGGCGCAGTCGTTGCTCTAGTTCTAACCATCTGCGAAATAGAGTGAAGATGGTCAGATACCAATTTGTATCACCTAGATACCAATTGGATCCAAGTAATAGCACGAACGAAAGAAAGAATGGAATTTTCCTAAAGTCCTATAGCACCTCAAAGAAAAGTAAAGGAGTCCCCCTACCGTTCCTTAAGACTTTACTAGACTCGTTCTTGTGTGATGAGACCAACGAACCCAATGCTCTGATACCAACTTTGTCACGACCCAAAACGATCTCGTGAGTGGCACCCACCCTTATCCTACTAGGTGAGTGAACCAACAAATCTAAACTCCAATATTTACCAATAGTTCAACTGTGAATAACAAAATAATGCGGAAGACTCAAAATCTGATTTAAGATAACTAACTAAATAAGCTTCTATGTTTACACTTATCATCCCCAAAATCTGGAAGTCATCACATCAAGAACATCTATCCTCAAATTACAAAGTCTAAGAATGCTTGAGAAAACAAAATAAGTAAGAAGATGGTCCATGTCCGAAATTCAAAGACATCGAGACGTGAAGAAGAGAATCCAGCATGAGCTAGGAATAATAGCTCACCCCGAACTCTGATATACTGAAGACTGGCTAGAACTGAGGGCGAGTCGAAGATGATGGCAGGCTTGCTGCACTCCACAAAATAACAAAGAAGAAAATATACAAGTAGGGGTCAGTACAAGGAACACGTACTGAGTAGGTATCATCGGCCAACTCAAAATAGAAAACAATATATACCAAAAAATAATATACAGTCAACCACAATACTTAACAGATAGCAAGTAACAAATACATAAACCATTTGCAACAACACCATAATAAGTACACCATCAATCACAACATCAACCACACCCTTGAGGACTCATGCCTCCACACCATACTCATTTGAAAAATAGTTTCTTTGAAATTGAGTAAAATAATATAATTCAAGATTCTTTTCATTTAAAAAAAAATACCGTGTCGGAACGTGACACTCCGATCAAAAATACCATGTCGGAACGTGACACTCCGATCCAAAATACCGTGTCGGAACGTGACACTCCGATCCAAAATACCATGTCGAAACGTGACACTCCGATCCAAAAATACCATGTCGTAACGTGACACTGATCCAAAAATACCGTGTCGGAACATGACACTCCGATCCAAAATATATTTAATTTACTAAAACTGTTTTCAAATCATTTTATTTCCATCAAGCCTTCTTTATTCAAGGCATCACTTCAAAAGAGAGTTTTCAAGAATAAAATTCACTAGTCTCAATATTTTAAGCAACCACAAACCACACAATCATAATATACAATCATAAAATCAAGTAATAGGAGACTTTACAATATCATCCAATACATATCAATCGCTATTTAGAGTTTATATATCACATAGAAATAAACCATAACCTACCTCCACCGAAGAACCGAAATTAAGCAAGCTATCTCTCCGATGCCTTTGCCTTCCTTATTGCCTAAGAACCTTTTCAATCCGAAGTCCAAATCGTCTGTTCTCCTCTTCCTTACACATTTTCCCTCGCTGCGTGTGACGGTCCGTCGCACCTGTGAATATAATTGCTCTCAGTACCCAATTTCCAAGAGTTGAAGTGTTTTGAAAAGGAGGCTCACGACGGTCCGTCGTGCCTATGACGGTTTGTCACACCTGCCGTCGAGGGTAGGGAAGATAGCAGCAACAGAAATTTCACAAGTATGGGACGACGGAGTATGTTACGGTCCGTTGTGACCATGACGGCCCGTCGCGTGGTCTGTCGACCCAGCAAACATTTAACAGAAAATTTTACTGCAAACCGACTAAAAATGGGTTGTTACAGTTAGCATCTTCAGTTAATTCGTAGAGATTCTTCAATAGTTCTAAATTGGGTTAGAACATATATAGAAAAATAAACAACAGACAACTTACAATAACATATAAAAAAAAAATTACTTACATTATCAATATATGCAAGTGCATGCTCTTTATCATTAGATCTGTAATATTTGTGTTTCAAGTGTTAGATCTTAAAACTGTATATTTAATGATGAGCCAGTGATTTCTTACAATAAAAATATAAGAAACTAGAAATGTGATTTCATCATTGAATATATATCTTTTTGTTTGATTTTTCAGCTGTAGTCCTCTTCGTCCAAAGCTATGGTGATCTGGGCATTTCTATGATAAGATGTTATTGATACAATGGCTCTGTATGTTCTTTACTGAGGTTGTAATTTTGAACGAGCCATATTGAATCCAAGAAAAATACTTACTACATTTGGAGGATCTATTCTCTTCCTCAGGTAACTTACTGCAACTATATAGTCTTGACGGATGTTATTGCAGTTAATAGTACTTATTACATAACTTCATCAATTTCTCATACAATGTAACTAAATGAATGTTGTTCATCTTGTATTTCAAACATACTTAGAACAAAACTTTGAACATCTTTGTAAGACAACAAAATTTAAGAACATTTTTACAACTAGAAAATTGAAACAAGTAGCGAAACTAGCATCAGAAACAGATTTTAAAAAAAATATATGAAATATTTTTCTTAAATAAGAATTGTTGTTAATACGTGTCTAAAGAATCTTACTGATTCCAACAAACTTTGCAGAAACATGAAGTTACCAAGTTTAATGAACCAGTGAAGAATAAAAGAATAGAAGAACTGAAATTAATTCATAAATCTAAAATTTGTAAAACACTTACCAGAATCTGGAAAATTTTTAATAGGAAAAAAATCAAGTCCACTGAACTCACAGTGTTCCCTTAAGGAAATTATTCCCCTTTAGTATCTGAGGTTTGATTTGGAATATGACCTCCCAGGGTAAAATGATCTCAATCACCAGAGTATAGATACTAAAAACTCTGGTGTCAGCAAACCAATCAACGGCAATAAAGTACACTTAGAATACTAGATTTAGTAGTTGAAGAAGAAGTCCATGAATTCTATATTAAAATGAGAGGAAATCCCTCAATTTATAGAAAACAAAGGTAGTGCGAAAAAAGTTCTTATTGTGCCTTACCAGAAAGGTCACAAACCTTTGAAAAAGTCACAATCTTTCAGAAAGGTCGTCATCTTTCATAAAAGTCACAACTTTTCATAAAAGTTATAACTTTTTATAAAAGTCGCAACTTTTCATAAAAGTCACTACTTTTCATAAAAGTCACAACTTTTCATAAAAGTCACAACTCTTCATAAATGTCGCAACTGTGTATTTTTCCATTCACACCTTTTTAAAACCAAACAATCCCCCGCATGAATGGGGAATGACTCGAATACAGAGAAACAGAAAAGTATGTGTACTTTACAAGCAAGAATTAATTGCATCTGGATAAGTAGGTTTCCCCTTGGGCTTTCTGTAGTGAACATATGTCGGATATACTCGGTCAATCGATATATGCGATATTTTTGAACCGTTGAACTCTTGTATATACCTAGACAACCATATGTCACACAATTAACCCTTTTTTGTTTATGGTTCTTATGG
This sequence comes from Solanum chilense, assembly GCA_032847665.1. Lineage (NCBI taxonomy): Eukaryota > Viridiplantae > Streptophyta > Magnoliopsida > Solanales > Solanaceae > Solanum > Solanum chilense. Next base: position 49,498,299 of record CM064973.1, read on the forward strand.
TTGTGTTCGTTTTAGCCATGAACACCTCCTGATTTCATGAGTGTATAGAGAGATGAGCTTTTGACAATCATCTTCTTTGAAGCGGCTTACACTTCACACTTTCATAGGTGATTCCTAACCGTGTTATCACGTAGATACATTATTTGGTCAACTCTGCCAAACTTAGCAAATCATTAAAACCATTAAGTTTTATTAACTCATTAACAAACCTTAATGTTGTATCCTTGTCCCTGAGCATTGTCTTCATCATGATAATGGATTGAGTTTGTTGACAATGCCGAACCGTCATTCACAACTTTATTTTTCTCCTTGAATCTAGCTCTTGGAATCTCCAGTCTGCTAGATAGAGTTACCGCCATGATGACTTGTCCTAAGCCGTAAATTTATTCCCTTAGATGATCTTTTAACTTTCTCTCTAGTTAGGCATTTTTGTAAGTGGATCCGACACATTATCTTTTGAATTTACATAGTCAATTCTGATAATGCCACTAGAGAGTAGTTTTCTAACGGTATCATGTCTATGTCATATATGACGAGACTTTTCGTTATACGTCATGCTCCATGCCCTACCTATTGCATCTTGACTGTGAAAGTGTATGCATACTAATACCAATGGTTTGGGCCAAAATAGAATATCTATCAAGAAATTCCTGAGTCTTTGAACTTATTCACCGACCTTATCTAGAGCACCCTAGCTCATAGATCATTGTAGAGCTAGCGATACATGTCTCTTTTTAAATATTATTAAGAGACTGCTCCTCTACCAATAGTAAATACATATCCACTCGTGAATTTTACTTCATTCGTTCGATGATTCAACTTGCATCACTATATCTTTCAATATTGTTGGATATTGTTATAATTGAAGACATAGTTTTAAGTATTATTTTAAATACTCCAAAACTCTATTTATTGTCATCTAATGAATTTATTTGGGATCACTTGTGAACCGACCTAGTTTAAAATAGCAAATGCTATATCTTATCGCACACACTATATGATATACATCATGCTTCCCAAAAGTCTAGCACAATCCAATTTGTTTTCACTCTTTTGAAATGCAAAACTCACATTTATTGGAGACTTAACAATATTGACATCCAAATATTTGAACTAGTTAAGTACCTTTTCAATGCAATGAGACCGTGAAAACGCTAAACATTATGGAGTTCTACGAATTCTTATATCTAAGGTTGCATTAGAAACTCCAATAATTTTTATTCCATTTGCTTTATAGAATATGTTTAGTAGCATTTATGTCATTACTGTCTCTATCTGATCTACATATCACCAATATACAAACAAACAATGACCTTATGATTTTAATGTAAACACATTTATCACTTCTATCATTCTTCAATCCATTTGCCGACATGGTTTAATCAAAATATGTCATTGTTTGGGTGCTTCCATAATGTGACTTAACAAGTTTACACACTTTATTTTATTTACCAAGAACCATAAAACCCTTAGGTTGTTCCATGTAAATTTTTTCGTCCAATTCTACATTTAAGAAAGTTCTTTTCACATTCATTTGATGAATTTGGAGGTCATATACCACACTAATAATTTTTGCATACGAATGAATGTAATTCTAATTACTAATGAGTATATATATATTGACAAGATCAAAACCTTGGTTTTTTTTTTTGTCTAAAGCCTTTGACACAAAGTCTTGTTTTATATTTTTCAACAGTTCCATCAACTGTTATTTTTCCTTCTAAAGATTCACTTTGAAACCAAAGATTTATTTTCTTGAAGAAGATCAATTAACTTCCAACATTGTTTATTGACACCATCTTTCCAAAGAATGTGTCTACAGAAGACACATGAAATGTTACAAAATCATATTCCGAGGAAGTAAATGTCCTTTAACATTTACTAAGCCTCTGAATTTCTTTATTAAGTACATTTTCTTTTTTATTTCCTAGGCCTTTTAGACCCTTCTCTAGAATACTCAAGTCTAATTTTACAGTCCACAGTGATAGGTCCTATTTTAATTCTTTTAGGAATAGGAACCTGGACTTTGACTAGATACCCCCACACTTTAAAATATTTCAAGTTGGATCTTCCTTTCCATTTCTCATATTGAAAAGATTGTATTCTGATCAAACAAAATCGCTTTCTTTCTAAAAAGATAAAACTTTTTGTTGTTCCCTTTTGCAGTAAGGATAGTTCCTCCACACAAGTTTTGTGTAAATCCGAACTTATAAATAATGTATCCATTATTTCTTTCAACGTTCAGTTTTTCATTAGATTGAGTTGAATATGGCAGTAGTTTGATGGATATTCCACTTTCCAAACATATTTCTGCACAATGAGATTTATACTCTCCATTCTTATCACTTCTTAAATTTTTTCACATTGATTTTAAACTTCAACATTACATTGTCTAGACATTTCTATTGCTTCATCCTTACCATTCAGCAAATAGACATAGTCATTTATAATGCAATTCTCAATAAAAGTAACAAATACTTTTTCCCACGATGAGATGGTGTTAACTTCGTATCACAAATGTCAGTGTAAATCAATTCTAAGGGATTAGAATTCCTTTAAACAGATTTATAAGAATGTTCAATATACTTAGATTCCACAAAAACTTGATATTTTTATTTATCACACTCAAAGTTAGGCAAAACTTCCAAGTTGATCAGTTTTCCTTACAAGGTTTTGTAATTGACATGCCCCAAGTGTTCATGTCACAAACATCGACTCAAGCAAGTAAGAACAAATAAAAACATTGATTCTGAAAAGCTCTTCGTGAGGTAGCTTTTTCCTCACTAATACTTTGTTCCTATTTCTTACAATTTTGTGTGATACAAACATTGTTTAGATTGTCAAATGTCCTTTTCAGAAGGACATTTCCATAACTTTCAATATGATTGTTATAGAACTACCCATGAACATCATCGGACTCAATAAAGACAATATAGTCCAAATATTATTTTTACAAAAACATAACAAATGACTATTCATCATATTCATGTCTATGCAAATACTTTTATTATAATAGACATATCTTTTCATGAAAAATCACAACATTTTAAGTGATATTTTTTCCCATAAAAGAACACAATTATTTTGAACAAGTATATATATAATTTGGATGTTTCATACTAGTCACACTATATACTATTAATAGAGAAACTCAACAACCACAATACCAAATATACACCAAGAATTTTGTGGGTAGAACATAATACAAAAGTATCATTGAATTTCATATCTTTTGCTCCAAAGATAAATTAGATACCAAGTCTAATCATAAGAAAATAACCCACATTTCAAATGTGATCTCAAAAATATTTTTCAAGTATTTGAAAATAGTTTTTCCACATATTTTAATATTGGAAACATTATTCTACTAAAGAATTATAGTGCTGCAATTCTCTTTGACAATGTTTACACAATGTCAAAGTTCATTCCATAGAGACACAAAATCACAAATTCTAAGTCACTGGTATTTTTCCTCTATCATAAATAGACATACCACTTATTATTTTAAATACTAACAATAAGGACAAAAAAATTGTACAATTTATTTCTATATTACATTGAAGTTTACAGAAAATCAAAAGTACAACACTGACTTATTATGTAAAGTTTTCATATTCTTCAAACCAATTGAATAGTCTAATTTATTAGAGTATAAAACCATAAAAGTTTTTAGTCTATCAAAATCAGACACACTAACATTTCTCATGGAGTACAAAACTACAAAAGTCTTTTGTTTTTGTCCAAACAGAATAACACATATTCTTTATCACATAGAAATGTTTTTCTTATCAAATAATCTTCCAACTATAACATTTTGACATACTATTTTATCAAACAAAAATATGCATCTCTCATTTTTACAAACTAAAGAATTTTAAAAGCAACAATATTTGGTAAGAAGGTTACCTGGTAATCTTTAAACGGAATACCATAAAAATTTTCTGTTACATTCTCACTTCGACCTTGCTAAACAAAACAACGAATTATGGAGAAATAATGCATTTATCTTCTACTTCCATGATCAAATTCTCTCAATCAGTAGAATACAAAAAATACTAACAGTATATTAATTTCCTTAAGCTTGTTGTTCATCTTGTATTTCAAACATACCTAGAACAAAACTTTGAACATCTTTGTAAGACAACAAAGTTTAATAATATTTTCACAACTAGAAAGTTAAAACTAGAAGCGAAACTAAAATCAGAAATAGATTTTTAAAAAAATATACGAAAATTTTTTCTTAAAGAAGAATTGTTGTTAATATGTGTGTAAAGAATCTTCCTGATTTTAACAAACTTTGCAGAAACACGAAGTTACCAAGTTTAATGAACTAGTGAAGAACAACAGAATAGAAGAACTGAAATTAATTCACAAATCTAAAATTTGTAAAACACGTACCAGAATCTAGAAAATTTTTAATAGGAAAAAGATCAAGTCCACAGAACTCACAGTGTCCCCTTATGTAAATTATTCCCCTCTAGTATCCGAGGTTTGATTTGGAATATGATCTCACAGGGTGAAATGATATCAATCACCAGAGTATGGATACCACAAACTCCGGTGTCAGCGAACCACTCAATGGAGGTAAAGTACACTTAGAATACTATATTTAGTAGTTGAAGAAGAAGTCCATGAATTCTATATTAAAATAAGAGGAAATCCTTCAATTTATAGATAACAAAGGGTAGTTCGAAAAGGTTCTTATTGTGCCTTACCTGAAAGGTCACAAACCTTTGGAAAAGTCACAATCTTTCAGAAAGGTCGTCACATTTCATAAAAGTCACAACTTTCCATAAAAGTCACAACTTTTCATAAAAGTCGCAACATTTCATAAAAGTCACAACATTTCATTACTGTTGCAACTCTTCATTTTCCATTCGCACCTTTTTAAAACCCAACAATGAATACTTCAAACAACGTTTCATTCAACTGTAGCTGACATTAGTTTCCATGTTATGCAAAGAAGCTCGCTTACTGAAAGTATATATTGAAAACACTAGAGCGATAAGACATTAATTAAATCTCATATTATTTTCATTTTCACTTGTATTAAATTGGATGTGCATGCAACCCTACTTCTACCCTGTGGAGGTGAGATTGAGAGATTGTTTTCGATAGACCCAAGTGAAGCATATCAAAATAAATATTAGAAAAAACTACAATAAAGAACAAGTCATATTAAGTGATATTAATCAGCTAAAACTGAAAGTAAATAACCTTTTATAACAAGTTAATTACATAAAACATTGGGAAATTCTATGATAGATATGTATAAATATGTGTTAAATCTAAAATAGATATCAAACATCTAATAAGACAAAAAAAAGGGGGGGGGGGATACACATACACACATACATATTTTACAAAGGAAAGTACAAAATGAAAAAAAAAACATATATATAAAAATGATATTAAAAAGAGTAAAACATTACTAACCCCTAGACTCATCAAATTCATCAACAATAGCAACAGATCTTACGTGGAGCTCATTAGTCCAATGTATGCTAGGTGGTTTATTTTGTAAAATCGACTCAACAAAGTTAGGCTGAGTTGATGAGTCATAAGATTTAAATTAAAAATATAAGAATCATGATATTCAAAATCATTATGATCGAACACCAATCGAGAATTGTCATATTTGATTCTTGTAGTTTTGATTTTGATCTTGTGATTTATCAACTCAGACAAAAAGTTAACCAACAACTTAATGTTGTTGCATGAACTTTTCCAGACCAACCATTTCTCATACGTTAGAGTGATGAGTTGCATACATGATTTGGTTCTATTTATGAACTTGGCGGACTTAAGAATTAGTAATTTTTCACCTTTTATTTCACTTTGTCATATTTACGCTTTTCATTTTCTTTGTAAAATATTTATGTGTTTTTCCATATTCGCTTTTTTTTAATCTTACCAAATATTCAGTATCTATTATAGATTTAACTCGTATTTATCATAAAATTTCTCAATAATTTATGTAATTGACTTATTATGAATGCTTCTTCATTTTAAGTTTCAAGTAATTAATATTTAACAATGAATTTGCAAAACAAATTGTCGCTAGCTCCATTAGCTTAGAAACTCCTCAAAAGATTGAATTGCACCAGGCATGTGTCCTTGTTGTTCTGAAATTACAAAGAGGCTTATACATTTTTGATGTTGATATGTTCCTTACCATTTTCTTGATTCGATATGTTCCTTACTATATCCTTGTCAAAAACATGGGTTTTCATTCAATTTTGTGAATTCCCTTTCAAATTGATTCAATGTTGTATTGTGTTGGTTTATATTGATAATCTATGGTTAATTAATGGTGAAGTTGTTATAGTTCTTAGTCTTTGACCTAGTTTTTATAAAAGATTGAGGGAACCCATCGGCAACCCCTTAAACTTGGCACTAACTTTCATTTAAACATCTTAAATAGATTTTGTTCATTTTAAACACCTATAGTAGGTTTGTATTGTGTCATTTGAACAGTTTTCGCTGACTCAGCACTATACGTGTCCTACACGAATTCTGAGCGCGCTTGAAAAGTTTTTCAAAGAAGTTTTTTTTCATCTTCTTCCTCACTTTTCTCTCTCCTTCCACCATCCTCTTGAATTTATTTATTTTTCATTCTTCTTTCTCAGGCTCTCACGACCACTTTTCACCATGATGAAATTTTTTTTTAGGTTTGTATATTACTTGATTTCTTCCTCATTCTTGAGAACCAATTTATTTTTTATTTTGTGATCTCACATTAAATTTTTCATCCATACTATCTTGTTAGATGATAATCGTTTATCACTAGCTGTTTCTCTTAGATGTGCAGATCTATTGAACATCAAAAAAGAAAAATGATTACAGTTTTGAAATAGAAGCATTTCCCTAAAATTTTACTTTTCATATCGTTTCAATCTCAATTTAATATTTTTTTCTGCCCATAATGTTTGTATATTCACTAGAAATTGAAATAAATAATTATGTTGTTTAACAGTCCAACTCGCATACTCGTACATTCAATGTATTCCTTCTTCTTGGTTGCGCTATGAGTTGGTTCAAACTTGAGCATAGACCCCTCACCGTCATTCAATAACTTAGTGTGCTCATTTCCTCCACTAGTTCCAGAGATCACTGGAGTAGATTCATCATCATCCGTCGTGTCATAAAGTGGAATATTATCCACGATATATTTGCAGTAAGAAAGCCAGATTGAAATAAAGAATCTAGTTGTAGAAGTAATGAAACAAATCAAGTTAACAGATCAAAGATGACCTGTTATCTCCTTCTTCCCAGACATGGTTGCACCCCTGAACAAAAGAATAAGAAATGAGATTGAAAGAGTCGTATCAGATTTAGAAGCTTCTATTATGTTTTAGAAAACACTTCAACTGTGACGCTTATCATGGATAGTAAAGAAAATTCTTAAAACAAAGGAGACTATGGAAACTGCAGGATATGGAGAGGCTGAGTTGATCCAGATGCCGATATTCTCGATAAATAAAATGTACATCCAACTAAAAGGAGTATTCCCAAAGGCTACTTAAAGAAGATTAGTTTGTAACTACAAGGGGTCGCCAAAATGGATTTTTATGCTACGACTGGCCATCCCTGAGAAGCTACTCACCAAAGACAAACTGCTGAAATGGGGGGGGCAGTACAAGAAGGGAAATGTTCTTTCTGTAATACAATAAAGGAATCTATAGCACAGCTAATGTTTGAATGCAAATATCAGCGGGAGTTTGGAAAAGGCTACTAGTATGGCAAGGCGTAACTCGACAAACATTGACTGGCAAGGAGAAGTGTTAGTTGACTGAATCAAACATTTAATGTTGTTAGTGGCAGTACTTTTAGGAGTCCTAATTAGTTGATATATGTTAGTGCAAAACTAGTGCCATATTTTTTCTCTAGGTTTGTTTGTTTCCAAGTTCTATTTAAAGACTTGTAGCGTTGTCTTCAAAAGTAATAGAAAAAGATCAAGTTCTCTCTGTTAACATCTTATTGGAGTAGTCATTTATATCTTTTGCCAACAAGAAGTGCTTTGGGCTAGCACACACCACAAGGGGAAAACACCAGATGTTGAAATCTATAGAATGACCATGGCAACCGCTGCCTATACATTTGGCAAGAACGAAATGCAAGACTATTCAAACCGAAGCAACAAACTGAAGATGAGATTGTGAAGACTATCATACATGAGATACATCATCGAGGGAATAAGTACAACAAATTGAAAGGAACATTAGCTAGATGAATTTTTATCCTTGCTAATCGATAGATGATGTAGAGGGGACGAAGTTGATGAGGAGTGAGGCTGTTGAAGCTCAGGCCTTTGTACTTAGGCCCTTGGATGAATGAAGGAGCTACAAAGGGATAGAAAATTCAATTAGATTTAACTACAAGTATATAAAATTATCTTAATCGTTGGCGAGACATTCTCATCACACAGTCATCTTAAAATTTAGAACGGAATATTTTACCTTCAGCTTGGGTTTTGGCTGAGACTTCTTCTTGGTTCTGCTATTAGTTGGTCCACCTTGAACATAGATGCCTCACTGTAATTCAATACCTTATTGTGCTCATTTCCTCCACTAGTTCTAGAGATCACTGGAGAAGATTCATCATCATCCGTCATGTCATAAAGTGGAATATTATCAACGATATATCTGCAGTAAGAAAGCCAGATTAAAATAAATATCCAAACATTACAAGTAAATGAGTTGATGTTGTAACATCCAAACTATATTATCATAGGCAATTTGCTCCAATGGAACTCATAAATAACTACCTGAAATTTTATTCTTATATTTCTGTTGACACATAAATGAACTACCTTAATTATATCATTTAGTTCTAAAGTGAAGTTCAAGTAATCCAACAGTGGACCAAAATGAAACAAGCTTCATCTTTGCCTTTAATATTATTTTATCATCCCTTATTACCTAAGCATGTAATACTTCAGAAAATAGTATATTCTCTCTTTACCTGCATCTCAACTAATTCTGCCCCTTACTTGCCACCTCCCAACAACACATGTATTAGCTAAGTCTGTCACTAAAGCTAGGACACATGAAAAGAAATCACCTATCTTTTTTGTCTCCACTCTGATATGAACTCGAGACATCAGGGCTATTCCTCACTTCATTGACTATTACATGTTTCTTACTATTAAAGCACATGCTAAATTATTATATTTAGTTGATTATTGTCTGACATATTCTTTAGCTAGTAATCTAGCACTCCTATATCTCTTCACGTAGTTTAGCACGTTTAGCACTTCGCTTTCAGAGAAGTTAGTTCAGGCAATTAGTTAGTCCATTCTTGTATATAAACACAATATTGTATCAAAGAAAGAAATATCGATCTCTTGTTTTTATACTTACAACGAGTAAACGAAAGGGTAGCTACTAGGTATGAAACACAATATGACTATAACAAATTAGTTAGTTCAGGCAATTAGTTACTCCATTCTTGTATAAATAACGTAGCTGCCTCACTGTCATTCAATACCTTAGTGTGCTATCATACGGAACTGGCTTTCTCCTCACCGCTCTATAATTTGTTATAGTCATATTGTGTTTCATACCTAGTAGCTACCCATTCGTTTCCTCGTTGTAAGTATAAAAACAAGAGATCGATATTTCTTTCATTGATCTAATATTGAGTTCATATACAAGAATGGACTAACTAATTGCCTGAACTAACTTCTCTGAAAACGAAGTGCTAAACGTGCTAAACTACGTGAAGAGATATAGGAGTGCTAGACTACTAGCTGAAGAATATGTCAGACAATAATCAACTAAATATAATAAGTAGCATGTGCTTTAATAGTAAAAAGCATGTAATAGTCAATGAAGTGAGGAATAGCCCTGATGTCTCGAGTTCATATCAGAGCGGAGACAAAAAAAAAAGGTGATTTCTTTTAATGTGTCCTAGCTTTAGTGACAGACTTAGACAATACATGTGTTGGTGGGAGGTGGCAAATAAGGGGCAGAATTAGTTGAGATGCCGGTAAAGAGAGAATATACTATTTTCTAAAGTATTACATGCTTAGGTAATAAGGGATGATAAAATAATATTAAAGGCAAAGATGAAGCTTGTTTCATTTTGGTTCACTGTTGGATTACTTGAACTTTACTTTCGAACTAAATGATATAATTAAGGTAGTTCACTTATGTGTCAACAGTAATATAAGAGTAAAATTTCAGGTAGTTATTTATGAGTTCCATTGGAGCAAATTGCCTATGATAATATAGTTTGGATGTAACAACATCAACTCATTTCCATGTAATGTTTGGATATTTATTTCAATCTGGCTTTCTTACTGCAGATATATCATTGATAATATTTCTCTTTATTGTAACGACCTGTTTAGTCGTTTTGAGCTGCAGATTTTATTTCTGGAAAAACTGGCTGAGACGATGGATACCACGACGGACCGTCATGGGCACGACGGACCGTCGAGGGTGTCTCTTTCCAGAACACTTAGAATTCTGAAATTTGTGTACTAAAATCGACTTTCTGTAATCTGTGACGGACCTGCAGGACGGACCGTCACAGCTACGACGAACCATCGTGAGCCCCCGTTTCAAAACACTTCAACTCTTGAGAATTTGGTACAGGGAACGATTCTCTGAACGTCGTGACGGAAGTGCAGGACGGACCGTCACAGGCGTGACGGACCGTCACAGACTCCTTAGTGAAAAAATGAAGTTTCTGATCCTTGCGACGACCTGCATGACGGACCGTCGCAGGCACGACGGGCCGTCACAGGTTGCGTAATCCCAGTCGGAGTCGGATTTCTGGTTAAGTTTTAAAGGGGCGTTTTGGACTATTCCTGCCATAATTATATATTTCGTGGGTTTATATTAATAACTCAATTTCTTGGGGGATAAAAGAGGTAACTTAGGGTTAATTAGTGGGATATTATTGTCATCTTTTACACTTAATTACATGTTAATTAGGGTAAAAGAAAGAGGGTTTGAATAAAGAAAATAGAAAGAACAAGAGAGAGAGAGAGAGGAATCGATTGAATGAGGCAGAGGGAATATCAAAGCTTCGGGGAAAATTTTCTTGTTTGAATTCAATTCTTCGGTGGAGGTAGGTTATGGTTTTTATATGCTATTTTATAGTAAACTCTTAATAGCGAATGATATGTGTTGGTAGTATTGTAAACCCTTCTATATGCTTAATTGTATGCTTGCATGAATATGATTATGTGATTGTGATAAAATAAGCATGATGAAGCTATTTGAATCCCAAATCTTGAAAGAAACCCTAATTTACGTGTTAATGGTGATGCCTTAGTATAAAAGAAGGCTTGATAAATTATATAATGAGAATGATGATGCCTTGGTATAAAAGAAGGCTTGATAAATTATATAATGAGATTGATGAATGCCTTGGAATAAAAGAAGGCTCGATGAATTAGGGGATCGGGTGCCACGTTCTGGTACCAGGATAGAAATAGAGGATCGGGTGTGTAACGACCTGTTTAGTCATTTTGAGCAGCAGATTTTATTTCTGGAAAAACTGGCTGAGACGACGGACACCACGACGGACCGTCATGGGCACGACGGACCGTCGAGGGTGTCTCGTTGCAGAACACTTAGAATTCTGAAATTTGTGTGCTAAAATCGACTCTCTGTAATCTGTGACGGACCTGCAGGACGGACCGTCACAGCTACGATGAACCGTCGTGAGCCCCCGTTTCAAAACACTTCAACTCTTGAGAATTTGGTACAGGGAACGATTCTCTGAACGTCGTGACGGAAGTACAGGACGGACCGTCACAGGCGTGACCGACCGTCACAAACTCCTTAAGTGAAAAATGGAGTTTTTGATCCTTGCGATGACCTGCATGATGGACCGTCGCAGGCACGACGGGCCGTCACAGGTTGCGCAAATCCCAGGCTGGGTCGGATTTCTTTACACGTTTTAAGGGACGTTTTGGACTATTCCTGCGTTAATTATAAAGTTTGAGGGTTAATGTTAATAAGTTTAATTACTTGGGGGTTAAAAGAGGTAACCTTAAGTTAATTAGTGGGTTATTATTTCCATCTTTTATTCTTAATTATATGCTAATTAGGGTAAAAGAAAGAGGGTTTGAATAAGAAAAATAGAAAGAACAAGGAGAGGGACAGAGAATCGATCAAGAGAGAGAGGATAACGAAGCTTGGGAATTGCTTGTTTGAATTCAATTCTTCGGTGGAGGTAGGTTATGGTTTTTATGCTATCTTATAGTAAACTCTTAATAGTGAATGATATGTGTTGGTAGTATTATAAGTCTTCTATATGCTTAATTGTATGCTTGCATGAATATGATTATGTAATTTTGATAAAACAAGCATGATGAAACTATTGAATCCCAAATCTTGAAAGAAACTTTAATCTACGTTATTAATGATGATGCCTTGGTATAAAAGAAGGCTTGATGAATTAAAGTAATGGGATTGATGATGCCTTGGTATAGAGAAGGCTTGATGAATTGATAGAATGAGATTAGTGGATCGGAGTGTCACGTTCTGACACATAGTATTAGTGTATCGGAGTAGCCGTGTCACGGTTCGACCACATAGTCTTTAGTGGATCTGAGTGTCCGTCTGACCACATCGTTCGTAAGTGGCTGGGTGTCACGAACCGACACGTAGAATTAGGGGATCGGAGTGTCATGTACCGACACATAGTATTAGTGGGACGGGTGTCACGAACCGACACGTAGAATTAGGGGATCGGAGTGTCACGTACCAACACATAGTAGTAGGGGATCGGAGTGTCACGTACCGACACATGAGGAATAAAGATAATGAATCTTGAAAGATGATAATATACTCAACATAATGAACTTAATTTCCCAAATGAGTATGGTATTGAGGCTTGAGCCCTCGTGGATGAACTTGTTGGTACTTATTGATGATTATAGTACTTGTTGTTGCTACATGTTGAGTTTTATAGTTGAATTATGATATTACTTGATATATACTGTTCTCTATTTTGAGTTGGCCGATGATATCTACTCAGTACCCGTGGGTTGTACTGACCCCTACTTTTATGTTTTCTTCTTGTTATTTGTGGATTGCAGCAAACGTTCCGTCATCTTCAACTCAACAGTGAATCTAGCCAGTCTTCGTCACACCGGATCTTCAGGGTGAGCTAATGCTTCTAGCTTAGACTGGATCTCCTTCTTGAAGTCTTGATGCCTTGAACTTCCGGCATGGACGATCTTTTTACTTGTTTTAGCTTCTTAGAATATTCTTAGTTTAGAAATTCGATCATAGATGTTCTTGTGGTGATGACTTCCAGATTTTGGGGATAATGAGTTATAAATTTTAGAAGTTATTTTGTTTGATTTATATAATGAGTTTAAGTCTTCCGCATTACTTACTGTTGATATATATTGAAATGTTAAGGTTTAGATTGGTTGGTTCGCTCACATAGGAGGGTAAATGTGGGTGCCAGTCGCGGCTCGGTTTTGGGTCGTGACAGGGTACCACGTTCCATTACCAGGATAGAATGAGGATCGGAGTGTCACATTCCGACACCAGGATAGAATGAGGATCGGAGTGTCACGTTCCAACACCAAGATAGAATATGGATAGGGTGCCACGTTCCGGTACCAGGATAGAATGAGGATCGGAGTGTCACGTTCCGACACCAGGATAGTATATGGATAGGGTGCCACGTTCCGGTACCAGGATAGAAATAGAGGATCGGAGTGCCACGTTCCGACACCAGGATAGAATATGGATTGGAGTGTCACGTACCGACACAAGAGGAAGAAAGATAATGAATCTCGAAAAATGTTAATATACTCAATGTAATGAACCTAATTTCCCAAATGAGTATGGTATTGAGGCTTGAGTCCTCATGGATGAACTTGATGGTACTTATTGATGATTATAGTACTTGTTGCTGCTACATATTGAGTTTTATAGTTGATTTATGATATTAATTGATATATACTATTTTCTATTTTGAGTTGGCCGATGATATCTTCTCAGTACCCGTGTTTTGTACTGACCCCTACTTGTTTGTTTCTTTCTTTGTTATTTGTGGAGTGCAGCAAACGTTCCGTCATCTTCAACTCAACAGTGAATCTAGCCAGTCTTCGTCACACCGGATCTTCAGGGTGAGCTAATGCTTCTAGCTTGGACTGGATCTTCTTCTTCAAGTCTTGATGCCTTGAACTTTCGGCATGGACTAGATTTTTACTTGTTTTAGCTTTCTTAGAATATTCTTAGTTTAGTAATTTGATCATAGATGTTCTTGTGGTGATGACTTCCAGATTTTGGGGAATAAGAGATGTTGAATTTTAGTAGTTATTGAATTGGTTTTTATTAATGAGTTAAGTCTTCCGCATTATTTTCTGTTGTTATACATTGAAATGTTAAGGTTAGATTGGTTGGTTCGCTCACATAGGAGGGTAAATGTGGGTGCCAGTCGCGGCTCGGTTTTGGGTCGTGACAAACTTGGTATCAGAGCATTAGGTTCGTTTGTCTCATCACACAAGAACGAGTCTAGTAGAGTCTTAAGGAACGGTAGGGGGACGCCTTTACTTTTCTTTGAGAGGCTATAAGACTTTAGGAAAATTCCATTCTTTCATTCTTTCTTTCGTGCTACTACTTGAGTCCAATTGGTATCTAGGTGATACAAATTGGTATCTGACCATCTTCACTCTTTTTCGCAGATGGTTAGAACTAGAGCAACGACCACGCCAGCAGCGACACCGGCAAGACAAGAAACGTCTGAGCCAGCCACTGGGGCTATAGCTCGTAGAGGAGTAGCGGCAAGAGGCCGTGGAAGAGGTCGTGGGAGGACGTCCTCTAGAGGGAGAGGACAAGCACCTAGCCCATCTTGTACTAAGGCGGTGACTCCTCCACCGACTGAGGAAGTAGTAACAGAGGGTGAGGAAGGGGAGAATGAACAAGTACAAAATGAGTAATTGCTACCCCAACCTACCCCAGAGATGATTAATCAGGTTCTGGCCTATCTTAGTGGTTTATCTGATTAGGGTCAGGCACCTCCAGTGTTTTCTGCTCCAACACCTCCGGTTTCAGAGGTACAACATGCAGCCACTATGGCTCCTCGTATGGATGCCTCATTGGAAATAGGCACATTTCCTCGTCTGACTACTAGGCCTATAATGACAAATGATCAGCATGAACTTTTCAGTAAGTTCTTGAAATTGAAACCTCCAGTCTTCAAGGGTGCAGAATCAGAGGATGCTTACGATTTTCTGGTTGATTGTCATGAGCTACTACACAAGATGGGTATCGTAGAACGGTTTGGCGTCGAGTTCGTGAGTTATCAGTTTCAAGGGAACACCAAAATATGGTGGCGGTCACATGTTGAGTGTCAACCAACAGAGGCACCGCCTATGACTTGGGCATCATTCTCTAGCTTGTTTATGGAGAAGTATATTCCAAGGACTTTGAGGGATAGAAAAAGGGATGAGTTCTTGAGTCTAGAGCAAGGTAGGATGACGGTTAATGCATATGAGGCTAAATTCCGTGCATTATCCAGGTATGCCACCCAACTTTGTTTCAGTCCACAAGAACGGATTCGCCGTTTTGTGAAGGGGTTGAGGTCAGAATTGCGGATTTCAGCCTTACAGGTAGCGGCTACGGCAAAATCCTTCCAAGAGGTGGTAGACTTTGTGATAGAGGTGGAAGGAGTGAAGCCAGATGACTTCACCACGACATCGACATCAAAAAGGTTTCTAAAGGGAGGTGAGTTTAATGGTTCTTAAACTAGAGGACAGGGTTCGGGAGGTTACTCAGTCCGACCAATTCAGTCTTCACTACAGACTGTAGTTGGGGGTCCACCTCAGACCGGTCAACACTTCTCTGAGAGACCGATTCTTGAATCCAGAGAGTGTTATGGGTGTGGGGAGACTGGACACATAAAGAGTTATTGTCCAAAACAGAGTTACAGACCCCCAATAGCTAGAGGTAGAGGTGGTCATGGTAGAGGCCGTTTTTCTGGAGGACGTGGTGGTCGAGGTAATGGTGGTCACCAAAACGGCCGAGGTGATGGGCAAACTGGAGCCACTATTGCACAACATGGTAGGGTCAACGGACAGACTGGTGATAGGGCCCATTGCTACGCTTTCCCTGGGAGATCTGAAGCGGAGGCGTCTGATGCTGTTATCACAGGTAATCTTTTGGTTTGTGATTGCATGGCTTCTGTATTGTTTGACCCTGGCTCCACGTTTTATATGTATCTTCCTCATTTGCTAATGGTCTTAATTTACATTGTGAATTGCTTGACATACCTATTCGTGTGTCTACTCCGGTGGGTGAGTCTGTGATAGTTGAAAAAGTATATAGGTCTTGTTTGGTGGCTTTTGTGGGGAGCAATACTTATATAGACTTGGTTATCCTTGAAATGGTCGATTTTGATATAATTCTGGGTATGACTTGGCTTTCTCCGAATTTTGCGATCTTGGATTGTAATGCTAAAACTATGACGTTAGCCAAGCCTGGGACAGACCCGTTAGTGTGGGAGGGCGACTACACTTCCACTCCGGTTCGTATCATCTCCTTTCTTCGTGCTAAGAGAATAGTTAGTAAGGGGTGTTTAGCTTTCTTGGCACATCTCAAGGATGACACTACTCAAGTACCTCCAATTGAGTCAGTTTCAGTAGTCCGAGAGTTTTTGGATGTGTTCCCTGCAGATCTTCCTGGTATGCCACCGGATAGGGATATTGACTTCTGTATTGATCTTGAACCGGTTACTCGCCCCATTTCTATACCCCCTTATAGAATGGCTCCTGCGGAGTTGAGAGAGTTAAAGGCCCAACTTCAAGAGTTGTTGAGCAAAGGCTTCATTAGACTAAGTGCAACTCCATGGGGTGCTCCGGTGTTATTTGTGAAGAAGAAGGATGGGAGTTTTCGGATGTGCATAGACTATAGACAACTGAACAAGGTAACTATTAAGAACAAGTATCCTCTTCCTCGCATTGATGACTTGTTCGATTAGTTACAAGGTGCTTGTGTCTTCTCTAAAATTGACTTGAGATCCGGTTATCATCAATTGAAAATACGGGCAGCGGATGTGCCAAAGACTGCTTTTCGAACTAGATATGGGCACTACGAATTTGTGGTAATGTCTTGGTCTTATGAATGCCCCTACTACTTTCATGAGCTTGATGAACGGGATTTTTAAGCCATATCTGGATCTTTTTGCGATCGTGTTTATTGATGACATACTGATATACTCAAAGAGTAAGAGGGAACATGAGGATCATTTGAGAATGGTGTTACAGTTGTTGAGGAAGAAGAAGCTTTATGCCAAGTTCTCCAAGTGTGAGTTTTGGCTAGATTCAGTGTCCTTCTTGGGGCACGTGGTTTCTAAGGATGGAGTGATAGTGGATCCATCTAAGATTGAGACAGCGAAGAATTGGGTAAGACCTACTAATGTGTCAAAAATAAGGAGTTTTGTTGGGTTAGCTAGCTACTACCGCCGATTCATCAAGGGATTCTCTTCTATTGCTTCCCAATTGACGAACTTGACTAAGCAGAATGTTCCATTTGTATGGTCGGATGAGTGTGAGGAAAGCTTTCAGAAACTCAAGACCTTGTTGACTACTGCGCCAATTCTTACCTTGCCAATAGAGGGTAAGAACTTCATCGTTTATTGTGATGCATCCTATTCGGGTTTGGGTGCAGTGCTAATGCAAGAGAAGAATGTGATTGCTTATGCTTCGAGGCAATTAAAGGTGCATGAACGTAACTACCCGACTCATGATTTAGAGTTGGCCGCGGTAGTATTTGCACTAAAGCAATGGAGACACTATTTGTATGGGGTTAAGTGTGAAGTCTATACAGATCATCGTAGCCTACAGTATGTCTTTACTCATAAAGATTTGAACTTGAGACAGAGGAGATGGATAGAACTACTTAAGGACTACGATATCACTATCTTATACCATCCGGGAAAAGCTAATGTTGTGGCAGATGCTTTGAGTAGAAAGGCGGAAAGCATGGGGAGTCTAGCTCATTTGCAAGTCTCTAGACTCCCGTTGGCTAGGGAAATCCAAAATTTGGCTAATGATTTTATGAGGCTAGAAGTAAATGAGAAGGGAGGATTTTTGGCTAGTGTGGAAGCAAGATCTTCTTTTCTTGACAAGATTAAGGGGAAACAGTTTGATGATGAGAAACTAAGGCGAATTCGGGATATGGTGTTGCGAGGAGAGGCTAAGAAGGCAATAATTGATGATGAAGGTGTTTTGAGGATCAAGGGAAGGGTATATGTGCCCCGTGTTGATGATTTGATCCACACTATTCTTACAGAGGCTCATAGTTCCGGATATTCCATACATCCTGGTGCAACCAAGATGTACCGTGACCTAAAGCAACACTTTTGGTGGAGTAGAATGAAGCGAGACATTGTTGAGTTTGTTGCCAAGTGTCCAAATTGCCAACAAGTAAAGTATGAACACCAGAGGCCCGGAGGAACACTTCAAAGAATGCCCATTCCTGAATGGAAGTGGGAGAGAATTACAGTGGACTTCGTGGTTGGTCTTCCAAAGACATTGGGGAAGTTTGATTCCATTTGGGTAATTGTGGACAGATTAA